>QJNV01000117.1:0-153711 GCA_004155935.1 Monosporascus sp. GIB2 | reverse complement strand
CGGCCGCCCCGCCCCGGCGTACTGCGCCGCCAGCGCGGCCAGGCGCGCGGGCACGGCTAGGGCGGGGGCCGGGGCGGCGGCGGCGGCGGCGGCGGGCGAGTGGGGGGGCCCTCGGCCCGAGAAGACGGACGCCGTGGCGCGGCGCATGATCGCCGGCGCGCTGGGCGTGCGCGCGCCGCGGCCGACCGAGGAGCAGAGGGCGTACGACCGCGCGATCCGCGAGAAGGAGCGCCGCCGGCGCGAGGAGGAGCGCGAGGCCGAGAGGCGGCGCCAGGAGGAGGCCGAGCGCGCCAAGGCTGCCATCTGGGACGATTGAGTCTCGGGGTTGGGCGCGGCGTCGGCTAGGAGGCCGGCGAGTACGCGCGTAGCCGCCCGTCTGGTTTCTTGTCCTGACTGGAGGTTGAAATGGGAACGGATGGGCTGATTGGAATGCGATCAGGAGAGCCATATGGCACCGGGTCTCCTTGGCTGATGGGCGTCTAGGGGGCTTATCTATTCGGGTCTCATATATCTCTGTATAACGCCATGTGACGCACGGCGCTTTGACGCTACGAATGTGTATGGGGTTAGGTTTCGCGGGAGGTTTATAGTTGGAAGCATAGGTCCGCATTCCCTAATTGTATTACTATATTTCACGCCAGCGCTTCAAATAAGGTATTCAGTTTGCCGCGGCGGTTCCGAAGCAGCTGTTGTACGGACTATCTATTCTTCAAGGTGAAGTGACACGGCGGGAAAGCCTCGAAGGATCTTCTAGCTAGCGTGCATGCACATTACACTGCGATGCAGATGGGGCCTCGTAACTATATTCGCGGCTGACCCTCTATGATTCGGTGGTGGAGACTCCACCGTTTCTTGAAGTACTTATCCGGCGAATCTTCTGGCGGGCCACGCACCCCTGAAGAGTTATGCTTTTAGAGGTTGCAGGTGATGGTTGGGTTGGTGTTCTCTTATACCTGCGTACTCCACAGAGATTTACCGCAGAATTCTCAGGCTCCTAGACTTGAGCGCAAATGCATTGCTCGTCCTAGAGTCAGGGCGACCCCTCGCGTCAGCTCCTATCAACCTGCTGCCGCTACAGTATCCCCTAACGGCTCGACCGGGTCACCGGCGTGTTGCTCATCGGGAACGTAGGGCCTCCCCCTCCAGGTCAGTATGAGCTGCTCCTCCGGCGGGCCGCCCTCAGTGTCGCGGTACCTGACGCCGACGCCGAGCCCCTCGAGCCCCTCCTCCCCAGCCCGCCGGTTCCAGATCATCTGCTCAAGCCTGCCGTCGCTCGAGCACGAGACGTAACCCATGGGCCAGCGGCTGCGGCCCAGCGCGTCGCGGATGCCCTTGGTCGCGGGTTTCTGGGCGACGAGCAATCCGAGGACACCGCCGCCGCGCCACCCGGCCGGCGCCCCTACGAACGCGCCCTCGAGCTCCCGTATGTGGCGCGGCGCCACTCCGCCGCGCGCCCCCGACGACGCCTTGCACTGCAGCAGGACGCGCAGCAGCGGCGACGACGAGGTGGAGGAGGGCACCGCCCACGTCCCCAGCAGGTCGATGCCGCAGTCGGACCGTCCGCCCACCCGCCGCATGTCGAACCCGAGGCGCCGCAGCGACGCCGCCACCGTGTACTCGTACTGCGTCCCGGTGTAAACAGTCGAGGCCGTGTCGAGACCCGTGCGCGCGGCATAGGCCGCGTACGAGGCTAGGTCATTGTGTTCGGTGCTCGGCGGGTCCGGGTACCGCAGGGTGCTGCTGCTCGGTGTTCCTGTTGTTGTCGAGTAGCGTCGAGGACCCTCAGGGCCGAGGAAAGACGGCAGCGGTGCGATTTTGACGTTGCATCGTCGTGGTAGTAGCGGTTGAAGCAGCTGACGATGTTTCCAACGAATTCCCGAGGCGAACCTCATCCCATCATATCCAGCAACCGTTCTTTCGGTATTTTCCAAGAGGATGTGATATGGCAGGTGGGGGGAGGTGATCATATATCGATTCACATGCCTGAGAAGATGGTACTTATCAAGGACGGGATTGACTTATCAAATACTAAAACAGCGTTCTATCCGTCATGGGAGCTATGACCACCTGAAGACAATACCCCCCCCCCCAACTCTTTCACCCCTAACTTTAGGCATGTATATTTACTTACCCTACTCTAGAGTATTAATCAATTGAAGCTAACCCTTGCCATGCGAACTTGCTACTGAGTAACCACCTACCTACAACACCAGCAACTTTTCAATGGCGTCCTAAGTTGTTGCAATCCCTCAATACCATGTTTTGCCCAGCCGCCTACCAAGGTCAAGATGGGCGATAGACTTACCCAGCTTCAGGATGCCGTAGACCAGCTGGCCCAGCAGTTCGTCGCGTGCATCCACTACATCAACCGGCACCACAACCTCGAGACCCTGGGTCCCAATGATCAGATCAGGGATGTCAAGCAGGAGCCCGACAAGCAAGAAGGTCCGTGTGTCGAGCGCACCGCGGGAGGAGTACGAAGGTTTAGCTAAACATGTCTTTAGTCGACCCTCATCCGGCAGACGTATTCAAGGCGTCGCAGGTCGAGCTTGCCCAAGACCTGATCACGAAGGAGCAGCAGATTGAATACCTGATCTCCATACTGCCCGGCCTCGACAACAGCGAGAAGGACCAGGAGCGCAATATCAAGGAGCTGGAAGAAGAGCTGAAGGTTGCCGAGGCCCAGCGACAGGATGCCATCAAGGAGAGGGAGGAGACACTTGCGAAGCTCGACGCGGTTATCCGTAGCATTAGACGACCGTGACCTCGGAGGGCAGATGGATGGATGATACCCCGGGGGACAGGGAAGGCGTTCCGGAAAATTGGGCAAGCTATATGATTTATACGTGTGGATAACGTGCCGGTTGATGCTCTATACCTCTATGACGTAATTACCATATCCAATGCATCTATCATGATCTCTGGCCGTATTATATCCTCTATGCCTTTTCTGCCTATGTAGGCGATCGCCTCTATACGATGCAAAAGTACCTGTCTCCATCCCCCATATATCGGGTCTAGTTGGCCGATTTGAAAAACTGCGGGTATATTGTCCGCAGCTCCTCTAGATGTCGAATCTGGTATTGAGACGCTTTTACCTTTGGCTCAGGCAGCCCTTCCTCAACAAGATGCGCAGCTGTCCAGCCAATGTCCTTTGCGCCCACACAGTTCGGATACGAGTCGTCTACAGGGGTAAAGTTTAGCACCTTCAACAGCAAGGCGGTGAGAAGTGAAGACCTACCGACGAAGAAGCAATCCTCTGGCCGCTCGACCCCCGCTTCTTGCATGGCCTTCAGGAACATGTTCTTATGAGGTTTGCAGATGATGGGGATCTGGGAGTAGTCGCAGTAGGTGAGACCCTCAAAGAGGTCCTCAACGCCCAAGAGCTTCACCACCCTGCGGCCGTGCGTGACGTAGGCGTTCGTCAGAAGCCACAGCTTGACCTTTGACTTGTCGATGTCCTCCAGCAACTTCCGCAGTTGCGGGTCGGGCTTGATGATGTCTTCGAGGGGCAGCGCATCGTCGACCTTGGCGTTGTAGTCCAGGGGGTCGATCTGGTGGTGCCTCACCAGACCCTCTATCGCTAGGCCGTAGGTAGTGTAGTATTCCCTGTGCAGCCTGGTGGCTTCCTCTTCGCTGACGCCCAGATGCGTCGCGAAGTACTGGTCTATCAATTGCGCCATCTGGTCAAACACCCTCGTGCCTGGTTATTGGCGAGGTCAGTATTTGAAGTCATTCGAGATAGCTATGCATGGGGCTGTCTATTCCATGCAGCTTCGGACGCATGCTAAAACTCACTTCTCGGATATAGACAATTGTCAATGTCACTACAACATATGTTAGCCTAACGACCTTGTATTCTTCCTTGGAAACCCTCACAAGAATAAAACAGGGCGGGAGTCTGTTGTGCCCGCCCCGTTAAGGGTTGCCTTTGGCAACTGCATTGCTGGCTGGGTCTCTTGGAGGGGTTTCACCGTAACTGGAGTCTGAACTGGAGTCTAATCGTTTGGTGTAAGAATTTATATCAATCAAGAAATGATGCTCTGGACGCTTTTGAGCCGTGATTGAGCTTCCGGTCCAGTATTTAAGCAGTCTTGTTGGAGTTGTAGAAAAGAGCAGAAACTATTCGATCAATAACTAGATGGTTGGTGAATTCTCTGGAGTGTCGCGGTTGTTTCAACTACTATCACATCAAGCAGCTCTCTGCTGAGGTTCCTATACGATCAGAGGATATATATACTCAAAGCCGGGAATAATTCACAATCGCAATGCAACTAACTTGCCTATTAAAATTTATAATACATAATGACTTTGCCGTGTTGATATATTGAGTCACCGGCAAGGACTTTGTGCATACACTAACTTGGTCCCCAAGCACCGTAGCGGCTCATGATTGCGTCTTTAATAATGGGATTTTGGCTCGGGGTGCAAAGTCTAATAGTGGGGCCGTGCTGTACAAACTAACGTATGAAGTACCCACTTACACGTATGTGCGTAAGAGGTAACGTTAGTTGGCCTAGAAAGGTTCAAGTGGATAAAAGGATGAAGAGTGTTTTTCTCCTTTCCATTTCCAAAGTCCATCTCCGTCTCCTCTGAACGACATCGGGAAGGTTGTCCAAAGAGTGATACCTATTCCATTTATCTCTAGTGTCCTGGTGTCTTTTCTTCTTTCTTTCTTGCGGCTAATATTCTCGTGACTGTATAGTTTGCATAAGTCTAACAGGTGTTGAGTTGGACGTAGATGGCCAGCTGTCTACGCGCATCTCGCTAATCAATCAACAAAACAACGTTCTCTATCATGGCGCAGTCTATTGCAACCATGACAACGACAACAGCACCATCGGGCTTTGCCCGTGCATCGCAGGCCCCCTCTACACTCTCAGCCGCTGACCTCGAGAAGATTCGCGAGTATCAAAAGATCACTGAGTTTCGTGATACGATCCTAGCAGGAAGACACCCTCGTATCAAAGTCCCAGCTACTTCTACCCAAGGGAGGTCTGCAGTTATCCCTCCCGCTCAGCCTAACGCTTCGTCTGTCGTGGAAGGTACATCTTCATCTGCCCAAACTCTTCGCGGTGTCGCGGGGGTCAATGGGTATCAAAAGGAAAACATGCAGTCTTTCAAGGCAAACTCCCAGCAGCCAGCGGTTGCTGCACCTGGCGCTAGTTCCTCCCTCGTCTCAGACACCTCCAAAGCTTTGGTTGCTGGCAAGACGGAGATTGATCCTATCTTACTCGAGAAGTCTGACGACCTGATCAAGGCAGAAATACAGCTGCAAAGACAGAGACTTGAGAAGAGTCTGAGAGACCAGATCGAAGAGCGAAGGGCTGCCATGAAGGCTACTTTGCAGCAACCTGAGTCTCTGAAGGATCTGGATCTCTCCGACATTCTCGCAAAAGCTCTCACTGTAGTTCAGGCTACTGCTCCTCCGATCACTGATGCTAACATGGCTGCTAATAATACCGACTCGAGTGACTCGTTTGACGAGAACACGTTCTATTCGAGTCAGCATGACACGCCAGAGTTAACCGCCTCGCCGCGAGGCCAGGATGCACCGCCTGACGTACAAATGCAAGACGCTCCTGGCTCGCCCACTCAAAATGATGCGTATTCTCCGACGCTGCAGTTTAACCCCCAACCTCTTCCTATAACCACTCCACAATCTCAACAAACACATGGTGGCCATAGTGCGCCTATAGTCCCGGGCTCAGGTAGTGCTCGTCAATATCTACAGAGTAATGAAGCTTCGGTCAATGAGCCGACGAATCAGGTAGCCGCAGGGACTCGGCTATCACACACCGCGGGGGTGCCAGGTCTGTTGCGGCCGCCAGACCGAAGAGACGCAATAGACGCTCAGGTCATTAGTTCTGAAGAGAGTGGAGCTGCCAGCAGATCCGGCGACTCTGGTAATACTGATTCTGATCAGCCTACTGATATCAACCGTACACAGAATCTACGCCCACTGCCGCATATTGCGGATTTGAGACCTCGGGAGCCGCCTGTTGTTCGCGCCCATGATTTATCGCCGTACGCACCTCAACCTGCACACGTTTCTCCCTTGGCCGCCGCCCACCAACCGCCAATCCCACAACCAGACGTTAGTGTTCTACAAGCTGCACCTGCCCCAGTTACCGCTCTGAGACAGCAACACACCGTTACTAGCCCAGAGAGTTCTCCACAGGGTGATAAGGGGGTCAGGAAAAAGAAAAAGAAGAATAAGAGGAGGCTCGAAGGTAGAACGCATACTGCGCCGGGGTCTCCTGATATTAAGCCCGAACCCCGAACCCCGTCGCCACCCTCGGCGCCGCAGTTTACACGTCCGCCAAAGCGACAGCGACCGTTGCAGAGACAGGCGGAGGAGCCGGCTTACGACGAGCCAATAATAGAGCGCTCGATCTCGAGGGTCCAACGTGAGTACCGTGCGCCCGTCCCCCTGCAGGAAGAGAGGCTTCCATACGCCTGGGAGAGGGTAGAGGAACCATACGCACGTCAACTACGTTATTCAGTCGCACCGGCCAGCCAAAGGCAGGAACACGTTGTATACGAGGACCGACGACCGGAGCGTGTCGTGTACGAGGAGAGAAGACTAGGAGATGCCTCAGTACAATACGTGCGTCGAATCCAGTCACCGCCGGGATATCCTGTCCCGTACGGTGCAAGCGATGCGCGACCCATGCGGTCGGCATCCTATTCCGTAGCACAGCCAGTCTATGGGGAAACTTCTGCCTACCCCTCAAGTGGCCGGACGAGTGTGCGACCTTACCCTAACAGAGCCAGATCCCGCTCTCCTGTCATGACCGAGGGGCGTTCTCCCTTCATGGGCCCTCCAACCGCCGCCCCTACTCGTGTTGTTCTTGACCAATACGGGCGTCAGTACATTGAACCTCCCCGTGCCAGCACGACTATTCGCCCTGTTTCAGCTATGCCCGGCAACGGACCAGGAGAACCTGAGATCATCTACGAACGGGGGCCAATGCCTGCTGCGTCTCGCATGTCGGGCGTCGACGCGTTTGAACAAGACGGTGTTATCTACAGGCGTGCGTCACCGGCGGTAGCGTCGCGACGGGTCGTTACACAACCGGACTACCCGGGTGCGGAGTATAGGAGCTATCGTGAACGTGACTACCCTATACAGCACGCCCGCGAGCCTCCCCCCGAATTCGTCCCATACCGAGGCGGGGCTGATAGGCGCGTACCAGAAGACTATGCAAGAGAGTACATCCCAAGAACAGCTAGTGTTCGACCTGCGGAGACGGTCCCGTATCACGGTAGGCTACAGAGCACTCGACCTGAGATTGCTCCCAGAGAGTATGCTTCTAGTGTTCATCCAGACGCCAGGAGAGAGGCTACACGTCCCGTAATTCGGGAATACAGCGTTAGACCAATGGAGGCGGAACTACCCCGGCGGGAGTTCAGTGTGCGGCCAGCTGAAGGTTATTACGACAGGCCTCTTCCCAGGGATGAAGAAGTTACCTACATCGAGCGGCCACGCGTAGCACAACCTGAGGTTGTGTATGCGGACGACCCCCGGGGACAAATATATCGTCAACACGGATAAAGAGACGCCGTCTGCGTGGTGGTTAGGGACTAGATGAGGCGGATGGGGAGGGGACTCACTGGGCTTTTCCGTGGCAGGGGAAGATCAATGGGATCTGAATAGTAATACATTTATCTCAATGCACCTTGAGATGCGGATTCGGCTTGAGGGGCCTGGGGCACAGGGTCCACCTCCTGTACTTTTATAGATGATTGGTCGAAGCTAGACGCAGCTAACTGGTTGGGATGAGCCAACAGCCGACCAACCACGTAACCCTAGCTTCCAGGATCACCCTGTGTTAAGCTTTAAACGAGTAGGCTCCGGATATCCCCAAACCTTTCTCGCCTATCCTGACTAGATACAATATTGCAAATATCCCTTCTACAAGTAGGGATAAACCAAGACGTATTCGTGAGGCCTTTAGCTTACAACACGCGCGTAGTCCGAGAATGACGTTGGGCCGGGAGTGGGAAGGGTGAAAGGTTCGGCACCCGCGTAGTGATTCGAGCTGGCCATGGCCCAAGAGAAGCTGTCACACCGTTCCCACTGTGGCTATTGGATCCCCCAAGTGGGGAATTCTGGCATTCTGCGATCCAAGTGTAGGTCTAGAAGAATCCGATTTCCTTTGAGGGACCTCTACATACGCTCGGTCGGCAGGCGGTACTGTATGTACACTCAGCCACTCGTTTTGTTGTTGGAGGAGCCCGATACTTTAGGAGCTAGTGGGCCGATTATCACCAGTTGTCTCCTGTGCTGTGTTATCTACCTACTAAGCAATTATGGGGATCCTGGCTAGAAGGTATATGGTCTATTGAAAACAGATCTCGGAAAGTTTACAGCCCCCTCTCACAATAAAACAAGGGATCGAGTGTAGACGACCCTCGTGGATGCTTTTCCAATACTATATGTACAGTCCGTTACTGGGTCCCAGCGGACGAGTACCTACTAGGTAGATTCAACCTCAGGACTCGTTAAACGATAGGTCTACCGCGACAGCCCCGGAAGGACGCATAGGTGGCTATGGCCGCCCGTCGGGAACGCTACCTAGTAGTAAAGCTGCAGAGAAAGGACAGGCCGACACCTGTCATATAGTAAACTAAATGACGGCGCTCACGGGATCGGGGGGCTTCCGGGCCCTATCACGTAAGCGGAGCACATCACGGGAAATCCGACGCACATGACACAACCTACTCACGAGAGGTGTATCCGTTAGCCGCGGGATCGCGGAAGCAGAAGTCTTCCGATATACCGCAGTCGACGGGGGTTCTATCGGACAACGTGCGGGCTGATTCGGCACTTCGAGGTTGCTTGATGTATCTTTGAGTTCCCAATTGGTAAGGATATATCGCTGACCGGCACGCTTCTGCCCCGTAGGTCGATTCGTATAATTGGGCTTTCTCTTTCATACGGTTCTCTTGACGCACCTGTAGGTAGTATATCTCAATCTATTAAATATTCACGCAGATTGATACAAGGCGATAATTCGCCTTATGGCCGATGACCCCGCGAACGTCAAGCTCTTTTTAGGGACAGAACATACCTACGGATTCCATATAAAAATCTAAGGAAACTCTTAACTGCTTAATAAATCGAGGAATTCGTCTCTTCCGAGTCTTAGCAAGCCAGTGATCCGAGCGGGATGTTGTAGACTTGACTTGGCTTGATACAGCAATCTGATCCGACGGTCAGACGGCCAGAGGCTGAGTTAGGTGTCCTATGGAGGTAGTGATACCGTTCCACTCTCCTATGCAATTACTCCGCGCACGATGCCATGACGATAGCTTTGACTTTCTGACGAACGCGTCGTCAGCGGATCCAAGAGGAATTGTGGCTATGTAGGCAAAACTCCACACGCTACTCCGTAGTTTAAATTTATTAAATCTCATTAGGCCCCGGCTGCAAACCCTGGAAACCTTGCGAGCCCGTCCACCACGTTTCTGTCCGAAGGGGGAATCTTTAAACAGGATGGCACTCTAATAAATGCCTACACTCCTGCCATCGCTACCGCGATGTCTCCTTAAATAAACTATATAAGTACGAGGAACGGGCGGAATGGTTGAAATGTGGAAAAAAGGGATATTGGATGCCAGCCCAGGTGGGTTTGCTCGGCATGCCCAGTCTGACGGGAGGGAGGACGTCTAGGTAGCCCCCTGGATTCGGTAGGGCGAGGAAGATTCGACATCTGATTGGGATAGCAACATGAGATACCAAGACCTAAATGTACACCCGCCGGCTACTCTTCCTCAACAAAATCTAAGTAGGTACCATGTGTTTATAAAACAAGGTGTCTTCCGGAGGTCTCACGACAACCTTCGACAAGCCACAAATTAAAAATTGGAATGTAAGCTTCCTACATAATGCGCTTCATTGGTTGCGTCACGTACGGAATGACGAATCAACTCGAAACCTAGCCGAGCAGTACCGGCCTAACATAATATCATTACACGTAACACAATCTACAGATATACACATTTTTATGCATCTGTGATGCTTTAGGAACCATCTACCTAGTAACGCCTGGCCGGGCCAGCCCTATGTAAGTGGTAAATATCATAGACAGGTACTTGCAAGGGCGAACACCGCCCGGACCCAGTTAAGGTTAGAGTAACTCGATACTATACATCAGTAGCACGTAGTAGTCACACTGGTGCTATCCATTCAGCCATTGTAGGCGGGTAGTACCCCCACTGCAAGCGACTTGAAGCTGCAGCTACTGCACATGTATTGCCCAGCCAGGTGTGCCTGTGTGCAAAGCGTGGACGAATCGACTTCGGGCCCTGTTCGTATATCCACTGTTACCACGCACGGTTCAGGTAGCGAAATGTCTGGTCTGATTACCCCCGCCAAGCCCACCATTTGCCAATCTAATCCAGTTCACGGGCAAGACTGGGGGCCAGGATTGGCACCTTCTACCGCTGCCGCTGCAGCAGCAGCACCACCACATCCACATCCGCATCCACCGGCCACTGCCACTACCACTACCGCTTACCTACCGCTCACTCAATCGACCTTCATCCTGGCCTTCTCCCTCGATCTCATACAAACCCTTCCCCAACCTTTAGCAAAATACCTCCCCCCGCCCTTCGATGAGTAGTTGATAGACTGATAGTACAATATATTCACACAGACACTCGGTGGAAGCGACCTCGAAGACCACAACGCCTTCGATTTTCCGTCCTTCCTTGTTCCGTTTCTGTCTTTCGCTTCTCTCTCCATGATTCCCTCTTTTCTTTCCATCTGAGTGATACCCCCCCCCCCTCGTTTCCCTCCTCTCCTCGCCCTTCCGAGTCCCCGCCTCCATTCACCATGCAAAAACTCGCCAACATGCGTCACTGGTCAGAAAGGATGAGCCCCAATTTTGGCATGTCATCGCGGCCGAACATGAACATGCCCGGTCTCAATCCTCATCAGAAGGCGACAGCTTCTGGGGCGCCTCTGAGTCCCTCTCCCGCCGCCGATACCACCATTCACTTTGCCTTCAACGTCCCGTTCGCCTCGGATCTTGCCGGTCCCAATACCGAAGAGATTCTGCATGCCACTCCCGACGCTATTCTGCGATGGACGCACCCCGAAGATGCCCCCGATGACGTACCTATCTACGAGCTGCCGGTTCACGCCTCCAACTTGAACATTTTGCGGGAGCTGTGCAAGGAGCTTACGAACGGCCCTTTACCCATCGAGGCCCATGTTTTATCCACCGCCCCGAAGCCTCTCAAGGGCCAGGTGACTACCGTCTGTCTCTCGGGCGCGCCGGAGCTAGTTCATAAGAGCCGTGAGACCATCTTGAGTAGCACCCCTTTAGCATTGGTATGCGTGCACTAGCCTCCACGAAGATTCCAGGTGCATCCCTTACTAAACTATGCATATAGAGGTGTACGACGATTGACGTCAACCATGGCTTGATTATGGATGCTCAGAACGGCGTCGTGGTGCGCAAGGATATCACCGACGCTCTGGATATGTATGCGGCCTTCTGCGGAGTCGACATCTTCGTCCTGGGCCCCAAGAATACCCCAACTTCTGATGGCCTTAATGGTGACGCCGAGGTCATTCAGGATAGCAGATGGCGAGTTGCGATCTATGGTGACATCGAGTCGAGCGAGCATGCCAAGACCCACGTGCTCATATTTATCGACAAGCTGGTCTGTTGACATCTTGCCTTTGGGCCAGAGTTGAGCATAGAGCATAGCGCTAACTTGATTTCAGCTCGGACGGCAATGTGATGCGATGCGCTTTGAGAGCACGCTGCACCCGATTGTGTGTGGTCGTTCGCGCAAGAACATCAAGTTGATAGAATCGGCCACGAACACGGCTATCTATTTCCCCCCTTTTGCCCAGTTATCTCGATACTGCCCACCGAATGCCAGCCGTCGGAATCCTGAAGAGATCTTCATCACCGGCGAGAACCCCCAGGGCATTGAATTAGCTAAGCGCAAAATCCATGAGTTGGTCAGCCGCACCAAGCTGTTCATGAAGGACACCCAGGTGGCCGCCGCGAAGATTGACAACATTTTGCTCGGCCGCATGGATAAGGTTCGGAAAATCATGGAAATCAACGGCACCTACATCATGTTTCCACCCCTCGCCTCACGACGTAACATGATCCGGGTTCAAGGCGTCGAAGGACTCCAGATTGAGCGCAGCATGAAGGAGATCATGTCTCTTGTAGGTCTTCCCCCGTTCACCTTGGCTCGGTGTGCAATATTGATATTCTTTTAGGCCGGCCAATTCTACGAGGCATCTTGGTGGATCCAGCCAGCAGGTCCTCTTCAGCTCCCGAGCACCCAAGATATCCGGGCCATGCTTGGAGACATCTGTGCCAATTCTGACGCTGATATCTCGTTCGACAAGATGACGTTCACCATTTATGGTTCAGATGATGCTGTCAAGCAAGCCCTCATGGTTCTCTCCCAGGTCAAGTTTGTGAACAGCACCCAACACCAGATCCGAGTCAAGATCGAGCTCGCCAATGAGCACAAGGAGTTTGTGTCGGGCAAAAAGAATGGCAAGATCAACAAGATCATGACGCAGAGTAAGTCTCGCTCAACATACTGTGCCGACGTTGGACTCACAGCGCTGCAGGCAACGTTCAAATCATCTTCGAGGGCTTCAGAGAATACAACTTTGACATCGACGTTATTGCCCCGAATTATGACTCGATGAAACAAGGCTTGTTGCTCGTTGAGCAGGAAATGCCCGCCTCCATCTCCTTCCACGTACCTGACCAGTACCACAAGCGCATCATCGGTATTGGTGGCCAGCATATTCAGCGCATCATGAAGAAGCATTCTGTCTTCGTCAAGTTCTCAAACGCAATGGATCGTGGTAAGTCGCATCAGGCGTCTATTATACGTCATAAGTACTAACCGACTCGAAGGCGGCATCGGCCGAGAAGATGATGATGTTAAGGTTGACAATGTCATTTGCCGTACTCCAGCTAGAAACGCCCAGAATCTAGAGCTTGTCAAGTCCGAAATCTTAGACATGGTTGACAGGGCCGTCAGTCACCCTGCTAATGGATGTACCCCCCGCGCTGCTTGCTGACGTGCGCATATAGCATTCTGAATTCACATCTCAGGTCGTTCACGTCGATCGGCTGTACCATCGCCAACTCATTACCCGCTTAGCCGAGATCGAGGAGCTTGAGAAGAAATGGAATTGCAAGATCGTCTTCCCCAGCACGGAACAGGCAAGCGATGAGGTGACGGTTACGGGCCCTGAATGGCAGGTTCCTCTGTGCGCTGACGAATTCCTGGTACGTTTTTGACAATCCGATGGCTTCCGTGCTCTGTTCGATAATACTTATGCGCCTTTAGGGCATGGTGCCGGAGACTCATGAACTGGTCCTAGTTCGGACTACTTCATTGGTCAAGTTCCTCGAGTCCCCCGAATTCGTCAATGGCCTTGTCTCCAAGCTGAAGACACAACATGAGATCACTCTCGAGGTGCACGAAAATCCCGAAGACATCACAAATGGTGGTCAACGGACCGTGACCCTCCTGTGGAAACTCACTCGCAATAATGCCGGTGGCCTACGCGATGCCATCGAATTTCTCCTGGAACAATTTACTGCCGCCAATGTTGAGTTTAACGTTGTGAAGGGCTACACCAACCGGCCGAAGTCGGACTCTTTCGAGGACACGATGCAGTTTTTCAACTCGAAAGTACTACAGCGTGCCCCTTCGGTCGCTAAGGATTCGCCGACCCGGTCAGCATTCGGTGAAGAGAGCTCGCAGCAGCGTGGCACCACCCTCTTCGAGAAACTTCGGAAGCCTTCTCAGCTCCTGTCTTCGCTTGATCGCAGAAAGAACAGCTCGCACTCGGTGAACTCACTCTTCAAAGGGTCGGCCAACGTCTCGAAATCGTCTCTAATCTCGATCGAGTCGACTCGCAGCTTCAACGCTGACCGCAACCCCTGGAACGATAGCGGCGTCAATCTTCCAGATGACGACAACAAATCGTGGTCGGGCCGACACTTCGGTAACGGCTTTGACAGCAAGCTGATGCCTAACGGCATCTCTCATGGTGGCGACATTACTCCGAGACACAACACGCGCGTGTCGGGAGACAGTGGCCGGCCGTCTACTTCTCATTCTACGAATTCAGGATACCCCGGTCCCATCGGACCTTACCGTTAGATTCCGTCTTTTAGATGCTCTACGCGCAATGCCCCCCTAGGCTGGATATACCCTGGCGCAAAAGAATACCCGGTCTTCCTATTATGCATCGGTCGGCTCTGGTTTTTCTTGATTTTCAGTTGCGTTTCTCGTTTTGTCTTGATTCCTCTCGAGGGCAAGCCAGTTGGCTGCTCATGATTTAACGCGTATATCCACGAATCAACAACCCAAAGATGATACCAAAAGTGCCTGCGGCAGAGAAAGCCGGCATTGCAGACTGAGTTGGCGGAAAGTTTTCATGATACCACAAAGCGCAGAAAAAGAAAAATGCACATTTGTTTCTAGGTCGTTTTATCTCGTTTCTCAGCGTTTCCCACTCTGGTCAACCCGACCCCCACAGAAAACGTCAGGAGGCACAACAGCGATAGGGAGAAGGCCTACATTAACGAGGAACATTACGATTAAGGTGGGAAGGGAGGATGCCGGTGTGAAGAATGGGCAGCGAATTGGTGGATCTTCCATGAAGAATACCTGGATTCCGACGAGGTGGTGCAGCCCCCGAGCTCCGATGTAAAATATCATGAGGATGGCAACAAGGCAAATGATACCCTCTGGTTCTGGCGGCTCGACTCTCCCATTCCACATTTTTATGCATATAGCGTGACTCCGGGCAGCTCTCCCTCCGATGCTGAGGGACGTCTATGGGCAGATTCGGATGGTCCGGAATGCACTCGACTGGCCGCCTGATAAGGAGGTATGTCCCCAGTCCCCTTTGTCTCCGAACTGGGTCATCCTCGAGGGCGAGGAGCCACTGTAGCAGACTCTGGATGCTGAACGCTGATAGCCACCATTAACTACATTATGTCGCACAGTTTAGGACGCAGGAGACCCAGCTAAACAGAATAGTTCAAAAGCTTTTGCCTACGAAAGGTGGATAGCGTAGGTAGGCAAAGCAAAAAGGTATACATCCCTTAACCGTTTACTTGGTCTTCAGCTCGACTAGTTGGGCCCTTTGACACAGAGCAAGTGCCAGACATCTAAACGTATTCGCTGTTATAGTTAGCAATGAAGGGTTCATATCCCTCCCCGAATGATGGTCACCGAGGTGGTTAGTCAGTCTATTGCCTAGCCCAGTTCTCGCTTTTATAGCACTATATAGCATACGTATCCGGGTAGATCAATTGTGAACCCAAAGGACGCATCATTTGACCTGATCAAGTTTGCTCGCGTGACATTTTTGCCGGCAAACAGTGTGGAAATAAGCAATGATTCGGCCGTTAGAGAAGAGGCCAACGCACTCGATCCAAGGATGGTAGAGATTGACACCTATTTGTAGGGGATCAATACGACGGGCACCGAAGAAGGAAAAAGTTGGAGCAATGGTGTCATTTAGGGAGGCAAGCCAAGTTTTTCTATTGGGCAAGCAAGGCAACGAAGAAAGCAATTCCCATGATCGGCAAAGATGGGGTAGAAAGTGAGTAAGGTACAGACAGTTACTGCATGTGTGTGAGAACCTGCCTTAACACAAGCTGTTGTTACATGCAATATTTATATGTAGGTAGCCAAGCTGGTGATCACTGATACTCACCTAACCCACTATTGAGTACCAGCGTTCACACAAGACATTCCAACCCAAGTTGATCCTTCTTCCCAAATTTCCACAGCAGTTGAATCCAATTACATTCTTTTCCGCTAAGACACGCAATGCGTAGTAGAGCACAAGTTTTACACTTGCAGTTCTGAAACAAATTCAGGAAGCCCGCAGCCGTGTATCACGTTCCTTTGCGGTTGACGCTATCGCGAAACTCTCTTCTGTGGTAGCTGTGCTGTCAATATCAGCCCTCTGTTTCCGTCAACCGGCCGCACTTTCATTCAGCTCAGTAATTCATGGTGAGCCAAGACCCCACATCTCCGTCATATCAAACATCATCTATCATCTCCGCTACCCGCCCGCCCCGGCGCCGTCTCCATCACTAGCCAAGTGATTAAGTGACGGCACTGAAAGGGCTTGGGGGGGGAGGAACCCCGCCCTTCTTTTAGATCAGGCTCCCCTCGTCCCTCA
Organism: Monosporascus sp. GIB2; assembly: GCA_004155935.1. Lineage (NCBI taxonomy): Eukaryota > Fungi > Ascomycota > Sordariomycetes > Xylariales > Monosporascus > Monosporascus sp. GIB2. Next base: position 137,495 of record QJNV01000117.1, on the reverse strand, counting down.
CCCGCCCCCGAACCTTGACAACTCACCGGGTCACCTTCCCATCTCAGGAAGCCGCAGCCAATCACAACCCGCAGCAATCACATCGTCACATCCGCGACCGAATCTGGACAAACGCCATGTCGGGCTCGTCTCCCGTAAGGACACTCGAGGACGCGATGACCGCCGTCAAGTCCGGCCCCGATGATGCGGTCGACGACAGCGAGGACCTCGACGATGACTACGTCGAGGTGCAGAAGACCATCAGCGGGGGCCGTCGCCGTCAGAGCAAGAGCCTCGTCCAGGAGATTTTGCCCTTCACCTTCTCGCCTCTCATTCGCCCGCTTACCGTCCGAGACGTGGAGTGCTGTACCACTCTCGAGAATGCCGCCTTCACCAACCCGGAGCATCGGTGCAGCCGGGAGAAGGTCAGTCGCATCCCCTACTTACTTTGTCGTATGCATCGCCACTTCCGGGCCGGTCATATTTTACTTAATTTTTTTATTGATACATCACATTTACTACGGTGTCCACCGCTGCGGGACAGTTCTGCAGCGGGGCTCTCAGAGGTGCAAACGGTGTTGTAGCCTCGAGGCCTTTCCACCACGTGCGCCCGCTGGTTGCCCACAGGACACGTCATATCTAACGGGTTCATAGTTCGAGTACCGGCTATCGACCTGTCCAGAGCTGAGCTTAGGGGTCTTCTGCACCATAGTCCCCTCGGTAGCCGAGGAAAAGGGATTTGAAATCGATACGCTGGAGACGGCGAACGTGGTCGAGACCGCGCGGCCAAATCACGCCAAAAGCGTCCTGTTCGCGCATATCGTGTCGACGAAATCCGACGGCTTGGTCGTCACCGATAAGGACATGGACTACCCCCGCGACTGGAAGACGAGGGTGCCAAGCGCGTCCGACGTAGGCCACAAGGAGGCTGGCAGGACGGTATGCCTGCACTCGCTGGCCGTTCACCCGAAGCTCCAGGGATGCGGGCTCGGGAAGATGCTCATGAAGGCCTATCTGCAGCAGATCAAGAACTCGGGAGTCGCGGACCGCATCTCCCTTATCGCCCAGGAGGTGAGTACTTGCTCTGCAGGTGTTTCTTGTGGTTGTTAACCCATCTGGGATTTGATTACTAGGATTTGGTGAAATACTATGCCAAACATGGATTCCAAAACCTCGGACCAAGCAAAGCCACCTACGGCGGCGGTGGTTGGTATGATATGGTGAGACGAGCTGCCCCGGTGTCCGCTCGGCCGTCCAAAACCCACTGACTAATTCCGATAGACGATCGAGATCGGCCCTCCACCCATGAAAGGAAAATGAGGGGAATGTGCGCGTTACTTCTCTGGTCATAGGAAACAGGCCGGCGAAAACCGTTTCTGGCAGGCCTCTGTAGCAGATACGTGTTTGGTCATGAGTGGGCATTACGAGACCGAGCATCAGGGGTTTCCGTGAGCATTTTTAATACCTGACGAAGGGATACTGGTTCACATTTCGACCCTGCTTTCTCTGGCAGAAAGCGAAGGGGCTGCCTGGTGAGCGGCATATGAGATAAGCGGCCGTTCTCACTCAGGCTTTGTGTTGGTCAGGGGTTGCATCTAGAGGCGCATTCGGACATAGACAGGAACTAGGGGGGAGTACGGAGGGAACGGTCAGGAACTGATAGACTTCGGCATTGCTTTTAGTTCAATAGAAACATATGTAACCGACCCGCTGATGCCTCTATAACATGCAGTCATCCCAAAACAGAACTCTGCCCTCATAGCAACACCCAAATTTCCCGTCAATCAATCGGCCAACCAATCAATCGCTGGCGCCATACTCGCTTTGGTATAACATGCAATTCTCGCAAAACAGAACTCCGCCCTCATAGCAACACCCGAATTTCCCGTCAATCAATCGGCCAACCAATCAATCGCTGGCGCCGTACTTGCTTCGGTACTCCTCCATTCGGCGGATGTCGTCGTCGGACACGGTGCCGCGCATGCCGTTGATGATGTCGTCGAGCTTCACGATGGCGACGACGGGGACGCCAAGGGAGCGGCGCAGCTCGCCCATGGCGCTCGTCTTTCCATCGCCGCCCGGCACCGTCTCCTGTCGGTCCAGCGCCACCACAATGCCTGTGACGATGCCGCCCGCCGCGCGGATCATGTCGACGGCCTGGCGCTTAGCCGTGCCGCTCGACACGACGTCGTCGATGATGAGGACACGCTTCCCCTCCATGGGCGCGCCCACGAGCATGCCGCCCTCGCCGTGGTCCTTAACCTCCTTACGGTCGAAGGTGTAGGAAATGCTGACGTTCTCGAGGTGCTTGTGACTGTCGCGCTGCTTGGTGAACGCGTAGGCCACGCCCGCCGCCAGCGGGATGCCCTTGTAGGCGGGGCCGAAGATGACGTCGAAGCCCTCGGAGCAGAGCTCCCGGGAGCTCAGGATCGCGCTCACGAAGGCGTCCACGATGGCCACGTGCAGCGTCCCCTTGTAGAACAGCCCCGCGTCGAAGAAGTACGGCGACACACGCCCGGACTTCAGCTCGAACGTCCCGAACTTCAGGCACCCGCCGGCCAGTGCGGCCTGCAGGAAGTCCGTCTTGTACTTGGGGAGCGCTTCCGCCATGGTCGCGGTCTATGTTCTGGTTGGCGAGTGTAGATTAGGATTGTTTTAATTGTTAGAATGAGGGGCTGTGGAAGCCAGTGATGGGAGGCCAAGAAATTATTTTGTTATATTGGGTTAGAATGTGGGTGGGTGTTCTATCGGGTTAGAACGTGGGTGGTCTAACACGACACAAAGGATCCTTTTATAGTAGGGATTACCTGGCCTACGAAGGCCGAAAGCAAAAGTTTGCACCACATACTTTGTCGGGCTTGTAGTACTAATGATGACTTAGAAAGTCATTTGGACGAAGTATGCTTGATATGCACCAGCGTAAAGACATCACATAGATGCCCGGCCATCCGCCTCCAGAAGGTTGCAACTTGGAAGTACGCGGGAACGTAGTCCGACAAGGTACGTGTAGACTTTTACAGTCCGGCAGTAAGGTACTGTGGGTTGTTCCCACAAGCACGAAATTCTACGTCTGCCGTACGCTAACTAGAACAATCACCAACACAACACCAATACCAAACCCCGCTCCATACAGTACCGAGATTCGACATCCGATAAGATAACAGAAATTTCTTGCCAAGATTTCGCAAAATGTGGGGGGAGGTCCCTTTGCCTAGAAATCTGGAGATAAGAGGTATTGCATACGGCATAAAGTCGAGCGTCTTAACGAGACTCGAATGGCTGTTATAATACTAGCTCTAATAGCAGCGCTCGCTTAACGACCTATTATGCGTCTCTCTGGTGCCGCTAGTGTTGCACGCCGCCTTTTCTAAGTTTTTGGGCAAAAGTTGCGACGGCAAATTTACTTATCGGTCTCAATAACCTCGCAGTACTATCCTATCAATAAACTCTGGCTCGGTGAGCAAGCCATTCTCAGCATCGTATTGCGGACTGCTGAACTTCTGTCGCAACCGCCACGATGAAGACGACCTGGAAGGACATCCCTCCGGTACCGACGTCGCAGGAGTTCCTCGACATCGTCCTGAGCCGGACCCAGCGGCGTCTGCCCACCCAGATCCGGTCCGGTTTCAAGATCAGCCGTATTCGAGGCTTCTACACCCGCAAGGTCAAGTTCACCCAGGAGACCTTCTCGGAGAAGTTCGGCCAGATTATCGAGAGCTTCCCGCGACTGCAGGATATCCACCCGTTTCACAAGGACCTCATGAACACCCTCTACGATGCCGACCATTTCAAGATCGCCCTCGGCCAGCTCTCCACCGCCAAGCACCTCATTGAGACTATCTCCCGGGACTACGTGCGTCTCCTGAAGTACGCGCAGAGCCTGTTTCAGTGCAAGCAGCTGAAGAGGGCGGCTCTCGGTCGCATGGCCACCATCACGAAGCGTCTGAAGGACCCGTTGCTATACCTCGACCAGGTCCGGCAGCATCTCGGGCGTCTCCCGTCGATCGACCCGAACACCCGCACCCTGCTCATCTGCGGATACCCGAACGTGGGGAAGTCGAGCTTCCTCCGCTCCATCACGAGGGCCGACGTCGACGTCCAGCCCTATGCCTTCACCACCAAGTCGCTCTTCGTGGGCCACTTCGATTACAAATACCTCCGATTCCAGGCCATAGATACCCCCGGTATCTTGGACCACCCCCTCGAGGAGATGAACACGATCGAGATGCAGAGTATCACTGCTATCGCACATCTGAGATCCGCTATCCTGTACTTCATGGACCTGAGTGAACAATGTGAGTGCAGATTTACTCTCGAAATACCCTGTCCGGTGCGCAAATCGCTAACTCCGCAACAGGCGGCTACAGTGTGCATGCCCAGATCGCTCTTTTCAAGTCAATCAAGCCCTTGTTCTCGAACAAATTAGTTTTCATTGTAAGTGACTCTAGAAGTAACCACCCACCGCCCCGATGCACTAGGTTACGGAATTGGCCTGGATCCAGGCCTCGGGAATACACCGCGGAGTGGCTAAGCGCTCATAGAATACTCGAAATGCAAGTGACTGACTTGAGACATGACAGGTTATCAACAAGATCGACATCTTACGACCCGAAGAGCTTGATGCTAAGACGAGCGAGGAGCTTCAGTCATTACTCTCTCCCGGCGATGTTGAGCTACTTCAGCTTTCCTGCAACACTTCAGAAGGTGTGCAGGCAGTTAAGAATGCCGCGTGCGAGCGCCTCATTGCTGAGCGTGTCTCGCAGAAGCTCAAGGCGGGAACAACCAGCAGTGGTGCTGTGGGTGGCAGGCTAGCAGATGTTATGGCAAGAATCCACGTCGCACAGCCTATGGGCGGCGTTACCAGGGAAGCATTCGTGCCGGATGCGATCAAGGATATGAAGAAATATGACAAGGAAGACCCCGAACGTCGTAAGCTGGCACGAGACATCGAGGAAGAGAACGGCGGTGCCGGTGTCTACAACGTGGACCTGAAGGCCGATTACATCCTCGAGAACCCCGAGTGGAAGCATGACAGGATCCCAGAAGTCTTTGACGGCAAGAATGTCTACGACTACATCGACCCCGATATCGACGCCAAATTACAGGCTCTCGAGGAGGAAGAGGAGCGTCTCGAGGCCGAAGGCTTCTACGAGTCTGATGAGGAGCTAGACGATGCCGAGGAGGCCGATATCCAGATGAAGGCCGAGATAATCCGAGAAAAGCAAGCGCTGATCCGCAACGAGGCGAAGATGCGCAAGTCCTTGAAGAACCGGGCAATAATACCGCGGAAGGCGATGAAGAAGCCGCTGTCTGAGCTCGAGGAGGCTCTTGATGTGCTGGGTGTCGACACTGAAGAGCTCCGGCTCAGGGACAGGGCAGAAACATCTACCAGCCGGGGTCGTTCTCTTAGCAGGAGTCGCCTAGGCACAGAGGACTCGAACGCGATGGACGTCGATACGCCCAGGGAGAGACTGAGGTCCAAGAGCCGGGCGAGAAGTCAACCGGCCACCAACCGTCGCGAAGACGGCGTACAGGACATGGAGATGAGGGCGAAGGTGGAGAAGCAGGCGAAGCTGGCCCAGAGGAAGATGAACCGTATGGCAAGACAGGGAGAGGCGGACCGACACATCGGTGCTACGCTGCCGAAACACTTGGTAAGTCCTTCCGGCCTCTTGGGGTTTTCGATTTGGGCCGTTGCTGACGAACCTCGCAGTTTGCCGGAAAGCGGACGATCGGCAAAACATCCAGGCGTTAACGACCTGGACGTGTCTGCCTACTTGCTTTATGACTACTCGTATTGTGACAGGGGGGTCTTATCCCGTTACGGCGTTCAGGCAAGAGATACGGCGCATCCTAGAGATCTCAAGGCATTGCAGTTTAATTCCTGTTCAGAATTGATCGTCCCGCTTACTTCTATTCACACTGTTGTCCCATCCGCTCTGCTACATCTCCTGTCTGTGTCGGATATGTGGTTTATTGTGAGGCCCCTGTGCTAAACGACCACTGGCCAAAACACCGTTATAGCTTTACAAAAAGTGCCATTATTTCGCCGAGTCTCCTGTGGCTTGCTCTTGGCTGGGATGTTTCGTCCAGCTTGCAAGGCAAAGGTAGCAATCATGTACGCCTTGCCTTTATGATCGGAAACGGTCAACCGGGTATCTCCAAGTTGCCTAGTAGACTTAACGCCAACCGTCTCCTCCAAGGGGCCGCGAACCTCCCTATTATGAGCAAGGAGAGTCCGTGCCACCAACAGATCCGCCGTCGTAAAGGTGGATATGTCTCGTCGAAACAATAACCTGACTAATGCATCTATCAACCAGCGGGCGGGTCCAGTACCGATTTTCAAACCTCGTGTGACATAACCAACCGAGTCCAGTCCGGGTCGTCTCCTACCGTGTTTCCCGAATGAAAATATGCATTACATGCGGTTGATATGATTAGGTCAATGTGAGATACCGAGTACATGGAGTCGAGGCCATCTAGCTCGGAAAGCGATTGTTACGATGATCAATGCCTTGGAGCCAGCCATTCGTTGATGAGTAGGTAGGTATGGTTTGAGTGGGTTCGTAGCCTCGTGTCACATATATGCCATGATATACCATCCGTAGATTCATCGCCTTTATATTACGAGGTGAACCCCTCCCCCCGTTTTCTTCTTTTCCCCATGGCACATATAATAGATGAATGAGCCCCCCTGATTCGTGATGTCAGGCTGAACGACTCCGGTTTCTTGGTATCGAACAAGCAACGCAGATAATCTTACCTAATAAGCCAGCCGAAAAAAAATCCGCCCACTAGGTGGGTGCGGCATCGGTGGAGTCGTAGAATCAAACGAAGCGAGCTGCCCTGGTTAAAATCACAGTAGGTACCCAGCAGTCGGGACAGACGGTTGAAAGCCGCCAAGCACCGTATCCAACAGAAGACGTGCGGGAGTGGAGCCCTCACCCCCGAGCCTCAAAATTCATGTGGCTTGCTTGTCCGTGGCGCATAACTTCACCCGGTTCGAAACCCTACCCGCTCGGCGGCATCCAGCTCATAAAAGGGGAAACGCTTTCCAACGTGAGAGACGGACTGGAATATAGGAGTTCTACGGAGCGCACCATACTATCAAAGAGGCCCGTCTGGGATCTTGCCCCGAGCCGGCGGCGCACCGTACCTCGAACCGAAGGAGGAGGGACAGACGAGGCGGAGATCTCACGAGGTGCCACCGCTGTTCTCTTCGTATGACGAAACCGGGCGAGCGCTTCAAGCCGCAAAGCTCTCTTGCATACTGGAACCACGCCGCCGGGCGAGGTTAGAGATCGAAGCAGGTTCTGCGCACCGAAGCAGCCGACACCGGCGTGCCCGGTAACCAGCTACACAACATACGCCCCACACGCATTATACGCACATATCAACCTTATTTTATCCCATTGACTACTAGCTACTAGTCGGGTCTACAGTAAAATACAAGTGAGCCATGTCACTTCTCCAGTAAGTTTTTTTGTTTTCTTGAAAGGCCCTACTCGGCCCCCCAAACTCCCAACCTCAACCCCTAATCTCCCAACCCCCGAACCCTATATTTCTCCTTTGCCTTCTCCCTCGCCACCTCCCTTCGTTCGCCGCCGCCCCCCCCCCGCCTCCTCCCCAAAAATCAAGCGAACCCGCCTGTACCGACACGTCGTCACACGCACAGGTCCTTCCGCAACCTCGCCCCGCGGACCCGCGCCCTCGTCGGCGCCGGCCTGCTGATCTGGGGCGCCGTGGGGCTGCAGCTGTCGGACCGCGCCGAGGAGCGGCTCGGCCTCACGCCCAGCGAGGAGGACCGCGAGGCGCTCGCGCGCCTGGGCCCCCGCATCATCCCCGTCGAGCGAGGCGGCCGGCAGGGCGGCGCCGCCGGGAAGGAGGACTAATAGCAGCGGCGGTAGAGGGGATGGGGCGAGGGACGATGGGAGGGACGTGGGTTTCGGACGGGAAGGATGGGCGGGCGAGGAGGAGCCGCACCGGGACTACGAGAGAGACGGAGATACGGGAAAGTGAGCAGGGGGATGCATGGAGGGATGGACGGCCCTGGGAAACGGGAGGGACGGGAGGGGACGACGACATCGAAGGAGCGGCGCCTCCAGATCAGAGTTGAGGCTCATCCCCCCTTGGTTGGAAAAAACTCTGTCATGGGCGGTACAGTCTATTCTAGGCGCGACCCCGGGGATGCCAGTCGCACGGCGAAGACGGCTGCTGCTGACATCCACGGCGTCCCTACTACCGGGAGCTGGAGAACGTATCCTGCGTGCGGTCCCCCCGCCCCCACCATCCCGCCGTCAAATCGGCCATGTTAGCCGTGTGTCCCCGAGCCCGCCAGTGCAATTGAAAAGCAACCCGACCAACGCCCCAAGCACGATTCCCCTTTACTAAGATCCACCGGGCAGCGCAAGGAGAAAAAGGAATTACACATACACATACATATACATATACTCTTCGGAGCGGGTTCTTTCTTGGGCTACCTACCAGACTTAAAATCCGGACTCGCCATCACACCACAAAAATTTACCGGAACAAGATACTCTGCGATGATGAAGGTCAAATAGAGGGCGGCGAGGGGGGGGCGGCTACTCGATGAGCTCTCTGCAGGGGAGCCTGTCTTTTTCTTCTTCCTTTTTGGGAGGTAGGGGGGATAATTAATGTATGTACCCCCGGCGAGCCCTCGGGGGCGATGGCCTCGTGCAAGCCGAGGTAGCCCTAATGGTGCCGTTGTGTAGGAAGGGCAGGGGAGGAAGAGGGAGCCTGCCTGGACTGCATGCACCACATGTACCTTATGACGGAGTGATCACCGTTTCCTCTGAGAAAAGAACCTAAGAGGAATTCTAAGCCCGGAGCCGAAAGTACGTAGGGAGGGGCTCTAGATCATCACAATGCGCTGTTGCTAGCGCGATTAGGAGTGTGAAATTATCAGATACTCCTTCCATCTACCCAGAAAGCCTATGACTATACATCATCAATCCAGATGAGTAAGGATATACTAATGATGACAACGGTAACACCGCTGAATCAAGGACAGATGCAAAGGAGGATGTATGATGCGGTCTTCGGATATGCAGAAACTAGAGACCTCTTGGTAGATTTCCAAGCAAGAGGAAGCACATTGGTCACCACCGAGGGGGGGTGGCGAGCCGGCTGCACATCGAAAAAAAAAAAAAATTTAGAGCTACCGTGATGGCAACTAATCATATCTATTGAACTCAAATAGCAAATGCCGACGTAATAAAACATTCCCCTAAGCCACTCCAGCGAATGCGTCACCTCCACAACTCACGGTTACCGAGCCAGAAAGAGATATGACCGCCCACTGTAGACGTTTGCCCGGTCAGCGTAGACATGAGACATCATGATCAGTTCCCACTGTTAAGGACTGAAACCTTTCCTCAATAGCCGATCAACCTCTATCATTGCGTCTAATGCGTCGAATACCACACAGCCTGTCTAATTTGTCGCAACCCTTCCAGGAAAATGCAAAGCAAAGTGCCGCCCGCCCTCATGCTAGTAAAATGCGTAAACATAAAGTCAAACTTTTCGAGTGAACAGGCCGAAAAAGAGATAACAGAAACGCCACCAAATGCTTAGGAGTAAGGTACGCAGTACAAGTCCCCTCTACCGCCCAGGGACTTTTGTTTAGGTCTCCGTTTTAACGAATGGCATGCCTGGTGTCTCCACAACTTTGGGCAAAGGCGCGAAGAGCCTCGCCATGTCGAGGGTAAGGTCAGAAACCCCGAAGTCGTTGTGGATCTCGCCAACCGAGCCGAGTTCCTCCCCACGAGACGCCCCATCGGACATGACCCAAGCCTTTACAAACTTGAGTATCTGTATGACTTGTGTGAAACGGTGATCCGGGGGTAGTTGCGTGTCTGATGGGCGAGGGTTCTTGAGCATCCACTTAGCAAGCCAGAAGAAATGAATTCCATCCCGGCAGAAACCATATCGCCGTGGGTTCGACACGGATGGTGGAAATTGGATCGCCATGTCCATATCCCAGTTTGCCTTAAACTTATCAAGAGCTGACGAGATGATTTTATACGCCTGGGGAGATATGGCTTGGCTCGCCCCGGCAACTGGAGTGGCCCTACCGCTGTTATTGGCGCTCGCGTTGCCACTGCCAGTGTCCGATGCACCATTCATGACCCAGTCATTCTGAGAGAGGGGCGTGCCAGGACCTGTCAAGCCCAGGTTATCGTCCGTCTGGGCACGTCTGATCTGAGCAAGCAGAGCGTGGATGAGTATGAATTTGCCGTAGAGATTGGTGCTGCCAGGGTGCAACTGGTATGATCCATGAAGAAGAGCCTTCAGCGCTAGATCTAATTCAGGTTGCTTGCTACGCTGGGAACCGTCAGGATTAGCGGATTTGACTGCCTCGGGCCCGTAGAGGTTCAACGCCTGAGCGCACTCGGTCGGTGACTGTGCATCCCACGCCGCATCGTCCGCGGGAAGAGGAATGTGCATCTCAAAGCTATCAAACTGAGGATCGCAGTTGAAATACAGTCCCTGCGCAACGTCGGTGAGATAGACCATGTACATTAGCCGGATCCGCCACTCTTGTTGAACCCACGAAGGCCAATCAAAATTGCGGGGGACCATATCCTGAGGCGAGGGATTCGGCTGATGCAGCACGCTGAAGAGAGAGGCATCACTTGTAACCTGGAGGAGATTCGAGTTCCTTGCGATGCTCGCCACGATGGGGAAGAGCCGCCTAGCGCTTTCGCGTTGAAGTGGGGTGCCATTCCAGATTAATAGACAAACCATGAGAACAAGGGCTTGCAGCTTCTCCATGCCCCTCGTGTCTTTCCCGTTCTCGATCCGGAAACTCGGCTGGCCGCCATTGCTGGAGAAGAGGTCGAGATCTCGTTCAAGTGCAATCTTCAGGAAATTCATCATCTCTCGGACATGTGTCGGGGATACGCGGTCGGAATAACAGGCACCAATGCAGGAAACAGCAGCGACGAAGCCAGTATAGGCCTCCATAATGCGGAAGGTAGGTATGTGCAGGCATGGGAAATGTACGTGATAATGTGTATATTTTTCGAGGAAATCTTGAATATTTGATGCTGAGAAGTAATGATTCATGCCGGCTGTTTGGTTCGTGACAACGGTCCCAGGGGGGTAAAAAAAATTGAGGATCTCATTTGACAGCTTCTGGTAAGGACTCTCCGTGGACGGCTGCGATTCCCAATTAGAAAAGAAGAGAGATCGGTCGTTTGCGTCATTCGAGGCCGCGCCCGGCACGCCGTGGAGTTTTTCGGAGGGGAGGTTAGGCTCGGTTTTGATTGCGGTCGGAGTCTGTCCACTATTAGGAGGGTTGAACGACGTATGGACGTAGGTATCTTGCGCACCAGGTGGGAACATCTGAGTCCAGTCTGAGCCGGAAGCTCCGTACATGGGCATGCCGTTCTGGTTTGGAGGCATATTGAAGTTGGACAACTGAGGGTTGATGCTCGACGACATCGAGCTCGGGACGTCTCCGCTGTAGCCACCAGTCATGTTTCGCCTGTCACGACTGTTGTTATCGTGGCTCATGCTACTTGATCTAGAAAGCTGATTCTGGTCGTTGGCCATGTTTCCCATACTCTCAGGAATCTGGACCATACCGAATGGATGGACAACCCCTTCACCTGACATGTTGTTCATGCCATTCATATGATTCATGTCACCCTCGGGGGGCTTCTGAGCATTCTGTTGCTGTTTCTTAACGTGGGCTTGGGGGTGAGACAGGTGGCTCACTCCCGTGGGATTTCCTCGTCGGATAGAACACTTCTGGAAGTGTCGCTTGAGGATATCACTGCGGGAAAACGTATCACGGCACAACACGCACATGTAGGGGCGGTCGCCGGTGTCTAATACCAGTCGTCAGCATTGCAACACACACGTCAAAACGCAAATGACTCACGTCGGAGAAGGTGGCGCTTCAAGTGCTTGGCGTGGAGATAAGTCTTGGTACAGTGAGGGCAAGGAAACTTGCCATCCGCGTCCTTCTGGGGGATCACGGTATTTTTTGAAGCACCCGAACCTGTCGGAGCTGCGGGCCTACCGGGCGCACTGGGGAGGATGCCGCGACGACCTTGCGATCCAACGACATGAGTGGGTTGGTCATTTTCTTGGAGAATGGCTTGCTGATGCGGCATCATCGGGCTTCCGCCGTAGGGGGAAGGAAGGCCCTGTTGGGGCATGACCCCGCCAGCAGGCATGGGGCGGAGCACAGGAGGTCGCGCCGCCGCGGGAGCCGGCGCGATGGGCTGCGGGTGCGAGGCCGCGACGGACGTCTGAGGCATCATCGAGGAAGACGTCGCGTAGCCCTGGTGAGGTTGCTGCGGATAGGGATTGGGCATCCAAGAACCTCGCCCGGCACCTTGATTCGGCGGAGGGTAGTTACTCATGGCCTGAGGTTGAGGTGTATGAGAATTGGGTGTCCCGGGTGTCCTTGGCGTGTGGGGATTGCTGTTGTAAATATTCTGCATAGTGGGATTTTGCGGCTGCAAAGGGGGCAAGGTGTGCGGCGGCAACGAAGCACCTTGTTGCAATTGATGTGGTGAGATGGCCACTGAAGAAGGATATGCGGGTGCAGATGTGCCTATGCCGTTGGACGAGTAGTGTTGCTGTTGATTCTGAGTAGCACTGTCCATAATCCTCCTAGAAGAAGATCGCGTGGGGTGGGCGGATGAGAACGGGATTGCCACAAGAGACGCAATCCAATTAATTCTCAACCGCTAGCGATGTTTCTCTTCTGGCGATGACACGGAATTTTAGCTGGTGGAGCACAATGTCTCGACCACGCTATCAATTCAGAAGAGGGGCAACAACCAAGGCGGCGACGAGGCACGACGCGATGCTTTGTTGTTATTGTTCGGGAAGTAATGGCCCGAATTTTGACGTGTCCTGTTGTCCGTCCTAGTAATCCTCCACGTCTATTACCTGACCTGGTGGTTGATTTACCGCCTCCAGTGTGCTCGTCGAAGTTTCTTTGAAAAGAGAACTCGACTATGGTTCCAAAAGAAAGGAAAAAGAAAGATATTGTGATGATGAGGGGAACGATGATTTTGGAGAAAATATTGGGGACAGGATGGAGCTGATGAACGGAAGTGGTTCGTGAGGCTTGCCGACCGGGTAGAGAAGAGAAACGGGACTGATGGGGGGCAAATCAGTTTGTAAAGTGGAGCAGAACCCTCGAGGGGCGCGGTGTGCTGTATTTGAATGAATGATTTTTTTTTTCCTGATTTCTTTCTGTAGCCAGGGAAAATCCTTAGTGCGGTGTCGCGCTACCAAAGTACCTCCTAGGTAGTAGTGATTCGCCCCAATGCCCTGTCAGGAAACCCTGGCACTCAAGATCAGGTACAAGTGGGACAAACCAAGTGGAAGAAAAGTGGACGCGGATGCCGAGACCGAACCGTTACTTTTATTATGGATCCTGGAAGGGGTGGGTGAGTGGATATTGGCGACCGTCTTCTGACGGATAAGCGGTGGACACGAGTTCTCGTGGGAAGTCAGTCTGTGCCAAAGTCGATGATGGATTATGACGCCGCAGGTTATGACGGTCTTTTCGCGTTAGGTCAAACTTGAGATGCGCGAAGCTGATGCATGCAAATGCAAGTCAGGTGGAAGAGGGTGGTGTGTACGAAAAGGTTAAGATGGTGGAGGCGGGAAGAAAAAGATTTGATGAGCCGTTCCGTAGACTTTTATTGTTTAGATACAAGTCCTGTTTTGCGCTGTTTGATGACTAAAGTCGAATACTAAAGGGGCAGCGGCAAGTCAGCCGCGAGGAACGCTATTGTATGTATCTCCGTGCCTGAGGCGCCCCAGTAGTTAAAATCAGCGCAGATAGGAAGAAAGACTCAAAATTACTACCGGCGGGATTGGTGTCAGCGACTTGGACCGTATGCGCATATAATGAAAAGGGAAGAGGTCAGAGGATGTGGCTTGCTTGGGTGGGGAGCTGTAGAGTCTCTGTACTTATTGTGGTGGGAGAAATGGGAAATAGCAGCTACAACTGATTCGAGTTAGACGGGCGAGAAAGGACGGGCCGGGAACTTCCCAGGGAGCAGAAGATGCCCACGGGTAGTACCCGTATCAGGAATGGCGCAGTCACGTTTCCTACAGTACCTAGTAAGTGTACATGTATGTAGACGTGTCAAATATTCCATGTGCTAAAAGCAGCGCGGTCTCTGTTAGTCGCTTCTCAGGCTGCCGTGAGAAGCGCATTTCTACCTTACATATACGTAGAAGGTATTATGTGGACTGATGACCTCAGAGGATGGAGACGAAGAACCGAGTCAGCAATCTGGGGGTGGAACAGACGGATGCAGACACAATACCCATCTCGCAGGACTTGAGGTACTGTATTGGCATTGACGGGAAGTGGGCAACAAAACAACACTCTCGCAAACACACTTACACACCCGAGGAAATCTAATCATTGTACATGCGCGCGAGTCGGGTGAATGGAGGCACATTCAGCTACGTATTCGTAGTGTTAAGCGGAAATAGTCACGGAGATGCCTGTACAGATACGTTGAAATTAGCACACCTACGGATGTCGGCAAGGTGGTTGAAATGGGATCACCGCCCGCCGTACTAAGCAGACATATCATGTATTTCTGAAGTTGTACACTATCTACCTCCATAGATGGTTGGCAGCACGTATTATGAGATGCTTATACCTTGGAGGTCTCTAGATTTCTCTTTTATGCTCAAGCATCCGCTGTCAAAAGATGTTTAAATCTTATTTTCAACTTCTTATCAACTTCTTAGATATCAGACAGCTTCTTTTCCTTTGTGCCCATGAATTCAATGCCGAATGGTATTGGCTGTATTCAGCAAGTACCTCTGAGTAAGAGGATACTCGGGTAGCGCCTGGATATGGCGCGACTATTGCTGCCAAGGTAAGTAGACGTAGGTAGATGTGACTGGACACCGTACAGGATCACCAAATTCGCAAATGGCGCTACCTATGTCCAATGTTGTAAGTGAGGGTTAGTAGACTGTTGCCAACCATGCAAAATTTCGCCCTCCGATTGGACAAATAGCCTCTACCGACACAGCTCAACGATGAGGTGTTTTCCGCTCATGTATGCATGTGTATATAGTGTCAATACAGTTTTACTTATATCTACCGACATACCTACAATGGTAGCACTGGCAGGAGTATATTGACGGCTATCTCCTCGAAGCACCGCTGACTGAGAAACAGACGGCAGACTAATGTGTAGCGACCTCGCTCGTCCACATGACCTGGCAACTGAACCAAGCGAGTCCAAAGGCCATGTAATTGAGGTTCGTATGCCTACGCACGTACAGCGTGGTGATACATACGGAGTTTCAAAACATCAAACTTTTAAGTCCACGCCTATTGGTCCAAATACCCCCAGCCCGAAGTTCGGTGCTGCCTGCCACTTCATAACCTGCTGCTAGTTATGGCATGGACATGGTTATCTGAGTGGTCAGGCGGCTCAGGGTAGAGCGTTAGCGTGTGATCCATGACCCTGACCAACCCTACATGCTTAGGTAGTTACATGGCACGCATGGTCACGAACCTCGACACATGTTTTATCGGAACAGGTATTCCGCTCGAATGATACCCAGGGTGGTCGCAGTTACCGTGCTCTTGTTCTGTTAAACGAGATGCGTAATAAACATCTTTGCTCATATATGCATCGAATCCATGATGCGTTATTTTAAAGCCGCCAATATCCTTATCCGCGACAATAGTAACCATGCCACGGCGTTTTATAATTCAATCCGAAAAGAAGAGCCACCGTCCAATCACACGGATGGAGGCTGTTTATCTGTACTTTGCCCCGAGTAATGCATCAGAGCTTGAACTGGACTAGCCTGGACTGACTGGTAACATCGTGTAAAGTCGGAGGCAATCCCATGCGAGACATCAGCATCAGCTTCGCCGTCGTGTTTGGTGTAGCCCTGCCAAACTTTTTGCTCAAAGTTTTCACCGTCACGATGCGCGATATACCAAGTCTCTCGCGCCTCTTCGTCCAAAGGGATGACCGGATCCGGACGACATGGAGGACTCTGTCCAGGTATATGTATTACTGATAGGAAGATATGGATTGCGATTCGGTGTTATCGGCAGTTATTTGGACCAAAACATTATTGTTGGTCCATGGGACCATGGGTTCATTAAGGTCAATGCCGGGCATCCGGACTTTAGGAGTCGGCTGGGACGAATCGTCGCGTATTGCATGGCAAACCAACTCCGTTCTTGATAGTATGGCATATATTTGTCACCTCGTGTCCTTGATGAACAATGATACTAGTAGTAAAACGGCCGTAGGAACCGTTGAAGATATTAGAATCGAGAGGTCATGTCTCCTTTTGATTTTACCAGTGAGCTTACTGACCAATGTACTATGTTACCTCCGATTTACGACGAGAAGTGAAATTGATTCACAGACCTAAACCAAGGGAGCTGAGAAGTATGGGAGTAGGTTGGTCACGGTCGTGTCGCTGCGAAGCTACCAATGTAGGTCCAACGGCTCAAGAATTTACGTGAAGGGGCCCCTGGAGGTCAGATAACTTCAGGGCGGCCCTAATACAAGGCATCCTAGCGTGTAATAGGGAAGATACCCGAGGCACGGATGAGGCAAAGATATGGGTACTTCCTAAATCAGCCGAGACTTCAGGTAGGCGCCAGTGGCGATTGCGAACACTTATCAACAAAAATACAAGCAGGAAACCTAGCCTGGTCTAGGCGGAGGAATGCTAGGCTTCCTGAATAATTCAAGGCTAGAGTCTTTAACATATGCATCATGGGGCTTGAATTTCGAATCAGTAGCGCCAAGTCCAAATATAAAGATTACCGACGTGGTCGCATGCGTGCATTTCCCTTGGCTACGGAAGGGGGTCTAAGAAGAATGCCAGGCATAGTCGAGTACATGCCCAACTCTTTAGTTGACTACTGCATGCAAACTAAAAGTCCTAGATCTCGCTGCAGATGAGCCAGGCAGTATAGGAGCTGGACGAGTTATATGCAGCAAGAACTACCGAAACTGCTTCGAAACGAACATTGTCATCCGTGGCCTCGACCTTGAAACAGGAATAAATGGCGATGCGCCGCGCAATTTAGCGCAATTTAACCTCGAGCGTGTTCGGTCTTTGCTGTCATCCTGGGCGGGGACGGGGATGAAGCAGCAAATTGGCTTGCCTTTCCACATTGTATACTTTGCACCCCCAAAAGCCGTACAGCAAGGCTAGGCAGGGGAGGTTGGCGGATTAATACATATATGAAGGCTAACGTTATATTTTTATGTGCTATTCGGCTCCAGAGTTACGCACCATCGATGCTGCCAGACGTAGGCTCTCGCCCATGCTATCTTATGTAATACTTCTCACTCGAATGCAACATGCCGAAAGACATGTACCTTGCACACCATCATTACGCTAACAATATTTACGAGAATTTATTTATCTGTCGGGAGATCTTCATGTCCAGTTTGAATGGTATATGATAGCTTATATTATATAGGCATACTAAAGTCCACACAACCAGCGGACCCTTCCATCCATCATGGGTTCTGTGCGACATGCATATATGTAGTCGTAGTGTGGACACCTTGGGATCTGAGCTGTTTGGTTCAGATTTAGCGCCCGTAACCGCAACGCCATTGATGCCACGAGTTCTGCGACCCAGCAGCTGTTGCCCTTTTTTGACATGTACGGGGCCCGCTTGGTGAAACAATACTAAGCCTTTCCCGTACACCGACCTTCTTTTTGCTCCATGTCTTCTACAGTTGTTCTATAGATGGGTCTCCGGAACCCACATTCAGCCTCTTCGCCTCCCGTGAGCCTCATCGACTCCATCGAAGAGGCCCCTTGAGGCTTATTCTGTAGCAGCAAGTGAGTGGGCCTCAGTGCCTCCACTTCCCACGTGCATCTATCCGCAACCGAGTTTCGTTCCGCATGGTGGGGGTTCCTGGACGACAAAATTGGAGGTTTCTTTGCAATATCAAAGACAACGAGTGAAGAAGACGTATACTCGTGTCGTACACACGTGTACAGGTTTCGGGGGAGAATTTCCAACCCTCATATTACCTCGCCGCCTTTTCAGTAGCTCCCGGGTTCCGATCCATGTAAGAATCCAAAAAGCGCTTGCGAAACAGGGTAATCGTCTTTTCTTCATCGTCTGTATTAACGAGGAGCTGCAGGATGCCAAGGGGTTCACCGCCAAGCGCACCATTAGATCGTACATAGTAATATCTAATAGGCTTTAATTTTGGAATCGTTCTCTGCGGGCCTGATGATCGGATAGTCAACGAGTGGCATCCGCAGTCTTCTTCCCTTCTCATGTACAGACTGTCTCGACGAGTTTCCTAGGCCATTGGCGCACCAGATTCACTTTTTGCGACAGATGGGAGAATCTATGGTGCGCATATGTTGTACTCCTGGCCCCCGGCCTTGGTGCGGCACCCCCCCTAGGGCGCCGCAGACGACACCGGGACTTCTACGGTGGATTCTTTTACTCCGCACGCTTGTCCAAAATACTTGGCAGTGGCGTTCTCGTCCCACTCAATCTCGACCGCAGGTCCCTGAATCTTGAGATCATACCCACGCGTCCACTTTTAAGTCTTTCGGGATGTTTTGCAGGCCCGTCGCTGGTTTCCACTTCCGAGGACCAAGTTCGGGCGGCTTTTCATAGATGATCTATGATTAGTCCTTCTAGATAATCAACATTCGCAGCTGGACAGCCTTATACCGAGTCTCTATAGTTTCCATTGCACCACTGAAGTGGGATATGCATCAAAGCTCAATCCTTCCAACATGGATTCATGTCAACCCCTTTACTGCCTAACTCTGTACGTAATAGTCCGTTGCAGCCAGCGTGCGCATTATCCAATTGTAACGTCATCGCTCGGCTGTTGAAGCCGTGATATTTCGAAATGTTCTTTGCATTATACTACCTTTAGACTAACGCAGCCCACTAGCTACCTGCCTTAGTTCGCCCTGCTAGTCCTTCTGGCGGTCAAGTACCAGTCAGGTCTACCAAGCTTGCGTTCATATGGGAGCGCTATTTCCAGCCGCCGAGCTTTCACCGAGATTCGTTGTATGTACTTCGCATGTACATTGGGAGGTACGTACCCTCGTTTTAGCTCGTTCCCTGATGTCCCAACCTCATGCGGTTTGACTACAATACTGCCACCTGTTTACATAGTGCTTACCAGTTGATCAGAAGCCCTGTTTGGTAGTAGAAGAGCTTGAAAACATCCTACATAGATATATTGCGTGCGGAACTGCATACATACCGATTACCTGTAGCCCTTGGACGACTAAATGATTTGCCAGTCAACAGTGTCTATATTCCCACGCGATTCGTTACCGCTTCTGCCGGACCGGTTACAGGGCATGCATACAGCTCACTAAGAACCGTCGATATTATCTACTGTCGTCTCCGATGTAGCAAGTTTACGAGAACTGGATCGGAATAGCCGATGTTCAATCAAGTCAAGCGGTGAACGAAGTAGTCGTGTACTCGCGATTGGACGCTTTGCTGTGCATGACTAATGTACAGTGTAACTGCATGCATGTGTGCAGACCTGCCATTTGAAGCTATCGTGCGACTAACTACCTACACATATGTACCACTCCGAGCAGGACACCGAGATTGGTACCTACAGATTGCCGAAACAACAGCACTGATTCATGGAATTGTTGCACCTCTATCTCAAACAGTCTACATCGACATTGCAACTCGAATGATGAAAGAATAGACCGACCGCACCTCAGGATTCTTCCTCGGCCACTGTCTTATCATACCGGTAGCTCCCTTGCTAATTCCCAGCTGGCGTTGACAGTTGGGGGGATGATTAGCCGACGAACGAACCCTAATGCAAAAACCGGCCCGGCATTACCGGATTCAGCGATCCCGGTGGAGGGGGGGTTGGTGGTGATCGTCCCTGGCCTCTCTTGTCTCTCCCCTGTCTTAAATCTGAGCTGATTGTACATCTGATTATGCAGCCATTTATAAACTGTCAGACTAGCATATAGGTATATCGAATGGCATGTCTCCAACCCCGTTGTTCTCGCGACCACTTCGCTACTTGGTTGAACTATCAACAAATCAGATACTTTCAGTTAGTAGTTGGGTATCACTCAGAAATATTGCGACAAGACGATCCCTATTCCATTGGCTCTGTTAGGATTTCTGCAGGCATGCTTGACTAGCTAGCGGTCTGGCCTGTCGATTCGCTGTCGTATATAGCGTGAAGATAGCCTCGAGGCTGGGATTGCGCCTGAACGCCTGCGTACTGAGTAATAATTCTTACTCGATCTACATTGGGAGGTGCACATCAGTGACGTTAGAAAGAGTATCGCTACGTGCACTCGATTTTGATGCCTCAGGGACCAGGCCCTTTCTTCGAGAGAACAGACCGGGGGGCGGGGGGAGCATTCCCAGGACTTCCATTCATCGGGACCCTTGGGCAAGTAGACGTCCAGAGCAACATTATCAAGACCATATACGAGATATGGAAGCGGCGAACGGTGACCTTAGTAGCAAGTGGTAGAACTTATCCGGTCCTCGGCAAGTCTTCGCGGCATTTGTCGCTATTCGCGCCAATGCCGTGTCGTTGGGCATGATCAAGTAATTATTTAATTGGCCCGACGGCAAACGTTGGGACCTTCATGGTAGAGGATCACAACTGGCACCAGGAATGGAACAGGAGACGTTCAGGAGAAGAGACTATGGTAATCAACTCATGCTATTTACATCTGCAGATCATATTAAAGGCTTGTCTTCTGTGTTAGTTTCAATTTCTATTATATTTAATCCCTGTGGTTATTCCGAAAGACCCAGTGTAAGTCATCAGAAATCTCTTCAAAGTCCGTGGTTTTACATCACGAGCGCATCACTGGATCCACCAGACGAAAGCTCCCTGACAAGACACCACCCAGCACCAGCGATCTCGGGGACAAATAGGAATGCCAGCGCTTAGCGTTTCCCGTGCCTCCTTTTTGAAGGGTGCCTTATTATCTGGATCAGTTACCTACTTTCCGTTTACGGCTGTCAACTGGCGACAAAATTCTGTTGGCGGGACTTATTCCGCCCGACCGACGACGCTCCGAAGAGCCAATCCCGCCAAACAAATGCATTGGACGGACTATTCAGGACTATTGAGGCCTTAGATCTTATGTTATATACGACGAGATCGTGACAATCAGCGCTCCTTGCGTTTGATATCTCTCCAGAATCAGTAACAAAGCATACCCACAATGGTAAATTCACTCCGGTAGATTTATTACCACCGACGATAATTGCCAGCAAATATCATACTCGGAAACGTGTGGGAGCCGAGACCGAGGCTAACTGATCATATGACTCGGAGCATTCCGCTTTCCACCCCTACCGGTACCATATGTACGCTACGCACTATTATGCCGCGCTACTGGCGTTCGAGAGTAATCTGGAATTGGCGGCTACGCGACAGGATTTCCCATAGCTACATATCAGGCTGCCTTGCGGCGTGATGTAACCTGTCCCTGGGTCCTCGGAGCATTTACGGGGAAGTGGAGTGTAATGCCGACAGTGATATTCGCGGCACAGTATATCTTCTCCAGAGGCAGAAGGAGCGTTGTCCCATACCCTGCTCTCCACCAACCTGTCAAAAGCATCCCCCCTCGTTTCCAAACGCCTAGTGGCTCCACTTTTGGAGTGGCTTGCCATGCCCTCATGCCCTCATGTCCTCATGCCATTATGCCGTACCTTTATGTAAACGTTTCACGCGTTGCTGTCTCGGGTAGAGTGATGTGTCGGTGACGAAGGCAGCAAGTAGTGATACAACTAGGCGACTTCGCAAGGCTGTCCCCTCGCCGAGACCTCCTCCTACGACTAACTAGTCGACGAGTCCTACCCAGCCAAGGATCGTATCATAGCTCTATTGTCCATTACGTGTATGGAGTTGTTGTTGGAGAACTATTGGACGCTCCTAGTCATTATGCCGCTAGGTGGTGAAAATCTAGGGACTAAAATTCGGCCTTTCGTGACTCGCGGAGTCGTGGCATCATTTCTACGGAGCCCTGAGGAATGCAAGCTTGTACACCAAGCCCTCGGTAGCATACGGCGAGCTAAGTTAGCTTCCCATCTTTGATGTCCATGCACGGATATTAGCAGGTTACTTGCTATTGATCCGTCCGGTCACTTCAGAGGACGCAGGGATGGCGGTGTATACTATACTACTCGGTTATCTAGTTACATACGTCAAGTCGAGTTCGCGTTGTTTCCGGCGGTTCCAAGCAAGCGCTTGCTGAATCGCGGCTTGGGGTCCTTTCGATATGCCTCACTCATTTTCAGCAATTGGAGGCTGGAAGGACATCATCAGTCAACCCTCTAATTTACCTTAATATAGTTCGGACGTAACCACGGTAGGGGAACTTTCCCCGAGTCATGAGCCAATTTGGGTCGTCACGGAAAGGTTCTATCTGATTGTCGCCTCAGCTTGCTTTCTCAGTTGGGAATGATGGCTGAGCTTAGCGGCAGAAGATATGAAAGGCTCACCACCATGATAACGGATCAGGATATACCAGCGGTAATTAGGATAAATTCTGGTCGAATCACCAGACCAAGTCGTGCTAGTTTGATGGCCCGCATCGTGTCGAGCATAGGAATATGATGAAATCGGGTAAATGAGAAGGCTCCGGGAAGAGCCGTGTGGTCTTGTGGCTTACATTCGGTTTGAGTTTCATTGTCAAAACCTACGTTCCTCCGTTGCACATACTGGCGTTGTGCCGGATGTCACAACAGGTGATATCTTCCCAACGTTGAGCGGTACAGACTTGAGTCTGTCGCTGTTTAGTTGAATGCGCAGGTATTACAAAATATACGCCCCGTGGCAGTCGTCTGGGGAGATACCCCATGAACTTAAATACCCCCGTGAAGTCAAAATAAGCGTAACTCAGTGCCCATTTTAACTTCAAGAAGGACAGAATCGCTTCCGTACTGCGTGGAACTTATACTTGATGGGAGTTTCCGGGGATGTTGCCTGGGGAAAAATGTGCCTCTCCACTTGAGGCACGGGTGAATATGGAGTTCCCGCGATGCGCCTTCTAGAAGGCTTGTAGAAGATAGTTTGCATTTGTAGCTTCCTTTTCGCTCTTTTTGCAATATCCACCGCGATGTCCACCCTCGCTGGAGAATCTTGGGGTCGTTAGAAAGCGGGTTCGAGAAGGGGCACCAGGTGTCATGGTGTGGTTGTGCTCGTTCCTTGGAGAAGGAGTCCGCGGGTCACCTTGGATCCACCTATTTAGAAAGTTAGAACGGATCTCGAAAACCTTACTCTGACCTCAAACCTCGGCTGTGAAACATGTGCGTTTGGAACTTATGATCTGAGTTCATTGCATGTCGTTCCAGGTCTCACTGCGTCGATTCCGATATGCGCTGAAAGCAGCTACGATCAAAATTCGTCCCGATGACCGTACCGAACAAAGGTACCCCTCTCCGCCACTAAACTCCCGTCAACGAGGTGGGATGACGACCGCACGTCCGTTTCCAGACCTAGAATTCTAAAGCGATCCGGCGCCATCGATGCTGCAAGACCATTTGCTACGGCGCCTTCCGCCTTGCCTACGAAACATCCTCGAGGCGGACGGTCTTCTATGGAGAGTGGCTGGGAATGAGACACAACCGATGGATGCTTCGTGCCGCGGTACCCACTATGGCCGGCCCGCATAGCTATTGACATAGGAGAAGACAACACTTCGTGCGCCACCGAAGGAGACAACCTGGCACAGACACAAATATCCATGAAACACAGCCAATCGCAGCATACTGTCCATGGGCCGCAAAATAGTGCTATCGTCGATGCAGCCCTTGCCGAAGCGATTGTTGGGGGGCCAGAGGCTCTACGCTGTCACATGAATTGGGGTTTTCCAACCCGTACTTTCCTGCAAAGCGGGCGAACAAGTTCTGCTGTAACCGGATTCATAGGCAGACATGAGAGGCTGTGGGATGGAGGATGATTCTTCATGCGGCGTGTGGCCACATGCCGTAAGCCAGTATCACCCCCTTTGCGCCGCACTCTCCCCACCGCCATCGTCAGTATGATAGGACCTTGAGGCTCCCTACCACCTCAGATACTATTTGACTCTGTCTAGGACCATGCTTCACAGATCCACCAGATAAATGACCTACTGAGAATCAGGCGGATATCAATACCTCCGCAGTTACCTTCTAGCGTCAGATCTAAGACTATTGTTATATTGAAGTTCTGTCTTATGAGAATCGAAACGGGTTTAATTGATGGAAAATATCCAACCGGTATATTAAACCTACCCCTACGACCTAGGATCCTAGGCCAGTTACAAGGGTATATCCGTATCTTCAGCCCCTGAGCACTAATTTCGAAGCCTGGTATAATCGACTGTTCGTGAACCATTTTCATTGACATGACGAAAGGAGTGACAAGATCTCTTGAAGTATAGTTTAATGGAGACTGTCTCTGCTCTGAGCAAGGAGATGCTAATATTCCCTCCGCCGTATCAGAGGGCCTGGTGGAATTTGAGAGCAGGGAGCATGAGTGACTGGGAGACTACAGAACAATATAGCAGTGCCGCGAAGAAATACTAGGACGAGATCCAAAATAATACAGACTGAACCACAGAAATACATTAGAACATATCTCTTCTCCCGAGCATCCAAATCTGGCAGTGGAATAACCATAAGCTATATTAAAGTTTAGCTAGCCAGTAGGGGATTCGGACTGACAATCAGCTAAGTAGAAGCCCTTCGTGTACGGGATTTTCTCCGTTGTACCTGTCGTCCAGGAATATACACTCCAATACGTATTGAGAGTTGAGATCAGTTGTACTGAACAAAATATACCAAACCGTATATCATACTTTGGTGAGTCGTAGTCACTGTTTACATAACACGCTGTGGCTGAAACCGTGAGCGTCCTTGGCGCAAGCCACAAATGCCCCGCTGCGCCTCGTATGAGTTGTTGCAATTGGAAGAACCAAAATTTCAAAGCTGCGAAGACTTGGGATATGTCAAGGTCCATATCGACAATTGGATTGGCGTAACACAGGAGCGCGCCTATTCACGCAATGGCGGGCGCAGCAACGTTCCGGCCCTCTATAGGGCGGATATTAAGTCCATACAAGACCCTGCATACCTCTCAGATAACACCGCCCATCGCAATCCTCTCTACAACCTCCTCGTCCGCCTCTACGCAACAGCAGCAACGATGCCCCTTCTCCACGACACCGGCGCAGAGCATGCGGCGGCCGCGCCGCGACAACAACCGACTGCGGGGCCTGAGTAGCATTTACCGGTCGGGCCCGCGGTTCCGGATGAACGTGCGCAAGGACGAGGTGCCGAAGCCAGCGGACTACAAGCCCGCGGCGGACGTCCAGGTCGATCCGAAACACGGGCTCTGGCAGTTCTTCTACGGCAGGGACAAGCTGCTGCTGACGCCCGAGGAAGACGCCGAGCACGGGCGCGGCTGGACGGTCGAGGAGCTACGGCACAAGAGCTGGGAGGACCTGCACAAGCTCTGGTGGGTGTGCGTCAAGGAGCAGAACCGCATCGCTACGCACCGCCGCGAGAAGCAGAACATGAGGCTTAAGAACGGCGTCGAGGAGACGGCCGAGAGGCTGGCCGAGGTAAGACTTTATATAGGCAGACCTTGGCAGCGCCGGATGGGCACGGATGGGTCTTGGAAGTGTTGGAGAGCAAAGAAAACTAACAGGCGTGTCACCTATAGGTTCGCAAGACTATGAAGGCTATCAGGCATGCCCTTACGGAGCGGTACTACCTATGGGAGGACGCTAGAGCGCTGGCCGAATCTGATCCTGAGATCGATCTCAGCGGTAACGGCGAGGCGTATAAGCCCCGCAATTACTTCGAGGCGGAGGAGGCTCTGCATGCTGAAGAGCAGGCCGTGGCAGAGGGCTCACAGGAGGGCCAGCCACTAGAATCGGAGCTTGAGCCAGAGAAGACTGGCGCGGAAAAGATCGATCCGTCTACGCTGCCGTCAAGGCCTGTGGAGACGCAGCAGACGACACGGCCGTAGCATGCCAAATGTCCGCTAGATTACTGTATAATTTCCCAGAGGCTTACGACGTACGGAGATCACGAGCGCTGTAGAAATGCGAAGCTCCCTGAGTAGGCGAGACCTATGTATATGTACATATATATATATATACGCGTATATATATGTGTGCGTGCGTATGACATAGAGTAAATAACATGTAGAAGCTCTAAGGTAGCAACAGACCATGTACCTCACTCTTGTCGGCACCGTCCCGATATCGTATATACGTGTCGTAAAGAAGCGCGGCCCCCTGTGTTCATTTAAAAACAGAGATTGGAAGAGATCCGAGCTTTAATGAGTCGAGGCTCAGGACATGTCATGAGGCAGAGACGCATGCACCCCGTACTACGGTTAAAAGGGGGTTTAAGGGGTATTTAGGATTTATGTAATTAGGTAGAGCATGTAAAGTCATATCCTTGGGCGTAACGGGGGCGTTACGGGGGCGTTACGGGGGACTTAACTACCTGAGCGGGGACACCACTCGGGCTCTAGCTCCAGGCTACGGTTTTCTATTGGTGGCAGCTATGGACTTCGACCCTCTCTTCCCCCCCCGCGCGGCGGCATCTAATGAACAAGAACTGATTAGAACCACAAACCAACTTGGGATTCATATCGACACCTCTCTCACCGATACTTTTTCTACATAATCAACTTGGCCTGGAGTCGAGTCCCCGTTTTCTCTACCTTGTTTGCTTGCTGCTTCCTGATACAACTCCATAATCCCGAACTCACCTAGAGCCGACCTGCTTAATCTATCTGCCCACCATGGACGAGATAGCCAAGGAGTACGATGTCATCGTTTTGGGCACTGGTAAGTCAACCCAAGAATGATCCTGCTCTGTTTTTTCTGAAGCTTTCCGCTTTCCAACCCCGCCTTCATACGGATGAGAACCTTCGGGGCGGGGTCGGGAGAGCTGTTGTCTCACGAGCTTCACTTTTTCGGAGGATTCTAATCAAAGGCCGTACGATAGGTTTGACCGAGTGCATTCTCTCTGGGTATGCAGATCGTCCGCTTCTCCTCAGGGGACCTCGTCACATAAGCGGCGGAACTAACATAGAATCCACATCGCAGTGTGCTAAGTGTCAAGGGGAAGAAAGTCCTGCATATCGATCGTAATGATCACTACGGAGGGTGCGTATCTATTTCACACTGCCTTTTCTATTTCTAGCTTCGTTGTGCCTTTGTCCTGCCCCTCATACACACGAATTATAGCTAACCGGAAACCAATACAGAGAGGCCGCGTCGGTGAACCTCGAGACGGTACGTACTACAACCAACCCGTTCCCCTTTTGCTCCCTGTCCCTTGCGGTAACTGACGGGGTTCCCCCCTTAGCTTTTCAAGAAATATGGCAACTACAGCCAAGGCGAAGAGCCGTGGAAGAAGTACGGCCGCGCCAACGACTGGAACATCGATCTCATCCCCAAGTTCCTCATGTCCTCGGGCGAGCTGACCAACATCCTGGTCTCCACCGACGTAACCCGTTACCTCGAATTCAGACAAGTCGCCGGCAGCTTTGTGCAACAGGGCAAGGGCTCGAAGGCCACCGTGGCCAAGGTCCCCTCCGATGCCGCCGAGGCCTTGAAGTCTCCTCTCATGGGCATCTTCGAGAAGCGCCGCATGAAGAGCTTCATCGAGTGGATTGGAACATTTGATGTCAATGATCCCTCGACGCACAAGGGTGAGTGAAGGGTGTTAAGACAAAGTCTTGATATCTACCCCTTTGTTGGTACGTAAGAGGAATACACCCTGAGGCTGACGGTATTGTTTCATAGGCATTGACTTCAAGACTGGTACAATGAAGGATGTCTACGAAAAGTTCGGTCTCGAGCCTGGCACCCGGGATTTCATTGGGCACGCCATGGCACTTTATCTGAATGATAACTACATCGATGAGCCTGGCAAGGCACCCGAGGCCATCGAGCGGATCCGCCTCTATGGTAACTCCGTCGCGAGATACGGCAAATCCCCTTACATCTACCCCCTGTACGGCTTGGGCGAGCTACCCCAAGGTTTTGCCCGTCTCTCAGCCATTTACGGTGGTACATACATGCTCAACACACAGGTTGATGATATCATCTACGAGGGTGAGAAGGCCACCGGTATTAAGGCGACCATGACGGGCATCGAGCCCGAGATGAAGTTCGAGACTAGAGCGAAGATGATCTTGGGCGCCCCGTCCTACTTCCCAAACAAGGTCAAGGTTGTCGGCCACGTGCTGCGTGCTATCTGCGTGCTGAAGCATCCCCTGGCTGGCACGAACGACAACGACTCTTGTCAGGTAATCATCCCTCAGTCCCAAGTGGACCGGAAGAATGGTGAGTTCGATATTTGGAGATGCTCAAGGAGCGCTGTCGGAGACTAACCGAAAACTAGATATCTACATCGCCTGTGTCTCGTCTGCGCATAACGTGTGTCCCAAGGGTTACTATATCGCAATCGTGTCGACGATCGCCGAGACCTCTTCGAACCACCACCTGGAGCTTCAACCAGGCCTTGAACGCCTGGGCAAGGTCGAGGAGCAGTTTATGGTAAGTAGTGCAGGGTACACCCGGTGGTGGACGGGACAAAACTAACGAAATTCAAAAGGGTCCCCCCATCCCGCTGTATGAGCCCATCGACAGCGGCAAGAACGACAACATCTTCATCTCCAAGAGCTACGACGCTCAGTCGCACTTCGAGACGACTACGGACGACGTCAAGGATATCTATCGCCGTGCCACTGGCGAGGAGCTGAAGGTCGAGGGTCTTAGGGACGGCCTGCAGGTCGCGGAGGAATAGACTCTGGTCTCCTCCTGGACTCAAGGCGCGGTATATGCCCGTGATGGAAGTAGCTTAAAGTCACAAACTCGTACTGGGCAGTTATGGGGGGCACTTCATCGAGCCGGCCGAGAGATGTTGAGTAGGAGAAGTAGGATGATGGTACTACGTCAGAACTGATCCTAGGATTATACTATATGAGCAAGCCGACAACTGCCGCAACTTTGAGATGTAGGCTACCATAGCCAAGTAGTGAGGATATATCACGTTGGGGAGGAGATGTTCATATTCCGAAGACCTTGCCATGGGGCTCTAGCTCTATCATTTCCCATGCTGCTGCTTTCTCCTGGCGTCAGACTACTTCGGGAGTACTGCATACTGATTGTGCATAAGTACACGGGACCCGAAACCGTTTCTTGCTGCACGCATGAGGCATCCTTCGGCAATAGCCACGGGATGTCAGTCATAGCGAAGATCAACCGCCACGTATGCATAGACAGACGCCCCTGTGTGTACGTGTTATATACCGCGGGCAAACTAGCAACAGACCTGCTTCGCTTATCCTTACCCGGACTCCAGCTGCAGCTTCGTATATCACAGCAGGTAGTAGAGGCACCCTCACCTGGAACCTGTATATATGGAAAGCCACTCACCTAACAGATCCTTCCCATGGAGAACAACAACACCGAATGCACTGGATTAAGGTTTCCTACGAAGGTAGGTCGTTCGATCACCCTTTCGGCGTAAGGCCTTCAGTGACCGTGTTCCTGAGGCTTTTTCCATTCCGTTTCCCGTTATACGTTATCCGGTGGCCGTGCACAGGGTCACTTAGCAGCTACCTAGCTACACAGGCTCTGAGAAACCCCACAGACCGCTATGTTATTACTATGGTAGCACCCTCCTACATATCCCTAGCGACACGTACCTACCTGCTCAGATGGGTAGGCGGGTAGATGGCGACGATATGCCTGGAGCCCTGCTTTCTTTTCGCTGTCATTTAACGGCCTTCGAGCCGAAGTGATCCCGTCTACGTGGCGTAATATGTGTCGATGTGTGCTCTCTCTGTCCTTATGGACGGCGAGACAGAAAGCGCTAAGCGCTATTCTCTGTCCCGAGTGCCGTGATCTGGGCGCCGTACATGAGTAGCCAGCTGGATGTTCCGGGTGCGGCGGGCTGGTTGCTACGAGGCCTGGTGGTGAGGTAGATGAGTCGTAGTTGGAATGTTCGTCTGGGGGTCTGACAGCCGGTTGTCTGTGTGGTTATCCTTTGGATCGAGTAGCTAGTTACAGTGAGCCTGCTTTCTGTGGAATAACTTGATGAGATAGTAAGTAGATCGCCAGACACATGTACTTCGGTGCATGGAGGCTACCTACAACTACAGCCTGGGCAAAGGTAGGTCGTGCTGCGGCGTGGAGATGCACTTGCTTGCCTTGTTGTGACGGCTTGAAGCCCACGGTGGCGTCAGTTACTGGCAACAGAGTCTTCGGCGTAGACGGACTCCCGCATCTTGGGCGCTTCGTGGGACAGTTATCTTCTGTTCCGCGCAGAAATGCATAGGTTCTCTATGGGGATTCTATGCGATGCCTGCTTCTGTAATGGCGAGCAGTAACTTAAGATATAGCAGACCGGAAACAAACAGCGAGAGCCGGGGACAGCTCCGGTAGTTGTCAGATACACCACGAGACGGAGATTCCGCTGTGTGGCCCGCCCCAATAGGAACGTGGCAGAGAGCTTGACTCGTTGGAGACGCACCGGACACAGCTGCTAGTTGGTGGTCGATTGCCGGTCGTGATAGATGCCCAAGCACCCCGTAAAGCATTGGGATTAGGATAAATCCAGTATATCTACTCCCTTCTCTTATATTCTGTATTATCCCAGCGTTTCTTTGTTTGATCGTCCTGCTTTCCTCCTTTTCAAGATGAACCTACCCCTCTCCCTTTCCTCGGCCCTCTTGCCATGGGTCAATCACTAGGTACTCATCTCACCGCTTGGAAACCGAGAGAATTGGAACAAGTTCCTCAGTTCTGTTGTGGGATCTGTCTCCTTCTCGAGGATGCAGGAATGTGGATCTAGTCCTTTGTCATGTAGAAGACGACAGAGAAGAGAGCCATACAAGAGAGTGACTCAGGGGGGATTTGTCGCTTGTCTGGAACCATCTGGCCAGCTTCAGGGCGTGGGCGCAACTTACCGGCTATGATTGTTACGGACAATATGGGGAAAACGGAATATGAGAAGTGATCGATGTTCCACTGCATAGTAGAACACTTCCCGGAGCGAGGCGTAGACGAAATTCATCAAAGTTGGACAGTGTTCTCTTCACCGCAGCAGTGTCAAGAGCCCCAGAGGAACGAATTCATCCCAGAGTGTGATAATGAACGGTGTACATGTCTCTGGCCACTTACTTGCATTAGACCGCCCTAAGGGGGGCTTTTATAAGGTGCTATGCTGCCTTATCCCGCCTGTATGTCTCATTGTCACATAATGCATCTGCAGGTATACTGAAAGGCTACTTGATGGATATAAACAACTCTTCGGGGCCAGAACGCAAAGCTTCTTTTCCCTCCGACACACCGTAAGCGCTACATTCGCCATGCGCACCATAGAATAACCTACTTCTCCATGGGTCCTGCAATGTCCGATGAGAGGATGGGGCGGCACGGAGAGTACCGGGAACGCAGCTACCAGAGAAATAGGGGCTCCAACCCGGCCCGAGGCCGAGAGTCGACAAACGGCTGGCGGAGCCGCGGAGACCAGTGTCACACGTCTACCAGCTCGTTGGATCTGGGCCTCCGGCCGCGGTCTTTCGCGGAGCTCACCGACGAGCGGATGCTGCTCCTCGACGAGCTGCAGAGGCACGACGAGGACGCCCGCGACCTGTTCGCGAGGCTGGCGGCGGCCGACGAGCGGGTCTCGGGCGGCGAGGCCTTCGGGGAGCGGGGGCACGGCCAGAGGCACCGCGGGTACCTGAGGCGCCGGGTCGAGGACGCCGTCGACAAGGAGAGGGAGATCCTGTTGCGGCTGGGCGAGCTGTCCGTCGAGATCCAGTGCCGCGAGCGCTGGTGCCAGGTCAGGCGGGATCACGAAGCCGAGTTTTCGGGACAGATGGAGCCTCCTAGCCGCTACTCTTACTGGAACTACTACCCTCCGCCTCCGCCATCTCTGGCGCCGCCGCCTTCTTGGCCGCCGGCCACAGCCTTCGGAGCCCCCTGTGATAGTTTACAGTGCGATGGAGCGAGGCAGCTTCAACGCGCATTCCCTCCGTTTCAGACCGACGCTCCGGATGGCTCCCACCAACCACCAAATCCCGTATACTCTCTGTATAGCACTATTCCCCTACAATGCTCGGATAATGTTTGGGAAGCCATGAAATGGCCCGCCGACCGCTCATCTCTTCAAAATTCATCCCAGAAACTCACTCGCGAGGGCTTCATCTCGCCTGAAAGCACCATGACCAGGGGCTTGGGAGGTAGACGGAACAGTTTGCCTTAGCTGGAACGCATTTGACTATGTTACATCAGATATGATGGCCGTCTCTCTACTGCAAAAGATGAATCTGTTTACTCAACCCCTCCCTTTGGGATGGGTCGGAGTTGGTCAACCAAATCTGACCGTACGGTATTCAGCGGCGCCGAGAATGATACGATTATTGAAGCACCGGGAGCCAAATAATCCTATTTTAATCTAGATCGAGGGGGCTGCTCATCAAGCGAATTCTCCGAATTTACCATCGTCGAAGCCAAGCTCTTCAGCGGACGGTTTCTTTGATTCTCTCGTACTCGAAGCCGGAGGGGGAGAAAGCATGCCAGAGCCACGAGAATTTGATGATGAAGGTGGAGGAGGGAGGGAGAATGATGTCATGTTCGCATTACCAGGCTGTGGTGGGTCTGGCTTTCGTCTGCCAAATCTCGGCGGCAGATTGACTGTAATCGTTTCGCCTTCTTTCAAGCTAAGATCTCTTTTCTCTTCGCTGTCTTTCCGCTGCGCTGCCGGTGGTTTGTTTCCGGACGGGCCGCTCTTTTCCCATCCGAGTGATTTCTGTGCTTCTTGCAGCGAGACGCTGAAGTCGAAGGCCTCGCTTCTCTCCTCGAACCCGACGCCCAGAGTGGCTTTGCGCCCGGCCTCGTCCTGGACCCTGAGCGCGAAGAAGCGCGAGCTATCAGACACGGGCTCCACGACGGCCGGCGCAGTGTACGGCGCAGCTGCGAAGAGCTGGCCGTGGCTGGGGTCCTCTAATACGATGTCCGTCTTCACCTTCTCGTCCCCGTCGGGCAAGGCGACCGAGGTCTCAATAACCCGCATGCGAGCGGTGAATATCTGGAGCTTGTTGTCATCTGCTGTCCACGAGGCGGCCAGATGGCCTTTCCCCGGCACCATGGGCGGGATATTGTAGACATGAACGGGGCCGGCAATGAACAGGACCCTCTGAATAGCATCGGAACCAAGCGGCCGGCCGGTCGCCGGATCAATTGCTTCCATATCGGACTCAACCCCGGGACAAGGGTAACGTACGTTCTTAAGAGATTCACTTGATGGGAAAGGTCGATTCAGCAGCTGCGCAGTAGTAACCCTATGTTTAAGGATGTACTTAATAGAGATTAAAGACGAGAGGTTGCGCCATGATGCGATGCAAGCTAATGCTACTCTACTCATATGGACGGAGTACGTATATAGTGTACAATACAGTAAGTACCTATAGCCAACAGAGGCGGGCGGCCAGCTTAGGTGGGATGTACCTCCCGGTGTTCTGCCGACGGGACGGGAATTGGCTGGATCGGCCCCGTCGAAAACTTCCTTGAATCCCTGGTAGAGCTCGAGCTTGTGTACGGTACCGTACAGTACATGCCCGCTTGATCTACTTTAGACCCTTTTTTCTTTTTTCTTCAATGAGCTGGTCCGAAGGTCAATTTCGATAGGATTGGGCTCATCACCGAGCGCACGTCTCCAAGATGACCACTCGGAGTGTCTCTCCGGGTGCGGCGCTCCTGAGGGCATCTCGTATGTTCTCTATGCCGGCTCCCATTCCCACTCCGCCAGGCGATTTCTCCTCGGCAACCAAACATTCCTCGCCAACTGCTACGATACCCTTCCCGACACATCTTTCCGTAACGACACCATCCTCGTCTCGCATCACCGGTGATTGGGGTTTCAAAAGGCCCTTGCCGCTGAAGACCACCACCAACACCACTATTCCCCTTGTGCGCGTCAGGCAGGTTGACTCGATCGAACATGTCACGGATTTCCAATCCGCATCAGATCACACCATCACCCTAGAGAAATTCCAGGAACTTCACCTACCGCTCACAGTCCCGGCTGCCGATACGCGAGACTTGGAGGACGCCACTAATAAGCCGAAGTCGGTGTTCGAGGAAGATCGTGATGTGACGGCCATACCAGAAGGGCAAGAAGAGGAATTTGAAAACAAGCGATGGAGATTCAAGGGGCCCTGGCTGGCAGGAATGACGGACGGCGCATTCGGCAAATACCTCGAGAAAGAAGTGAGGGGCAGACGGACCGAATTCCGCGCATTCTTGAGGGAGCGCCTTGCAGCGGAGATGACCAAGGATCAGGCCAGCGAGGCGATCGAGAAGGCTGTGGACGCTCCGGAGCCGGTCACGGCCGCAGACGTGACGGAGGAACAGCTCGTGGAGTACATGAAGCGGCTGCGATCCGAAAAGATCGAGTTGTACCGACTCGTCAGCCGATTCCTGGACCTCGCGCCCCTCGTCCAGCCCTTTAACCCCGCGCAGGCCGCTCCCAACAAGGTGTACCGGCTTAACAGACCCAACGTTTATAGTGAAAGCGGGCCACCCATTACCCACCCTTCGGCCGGCCTCTCGTACCTGCGGACGCGCAGGTTCCAGGAGAACCACCCGCTTTATGGACCCCAGCTGAACCATCCGCCCGTCGAGGCAAGGGTTGTGATGCCACGGAACCCGTCAACCGGGAACTACAATCCCATACTGGGCGTTGGAGGCTTCATCGCCGATATAGGGCAGGATACGTCTTTCAATACGACCAAATCGAGCAAGGACCCGGACTTGACAGGCTTTGACCTCGAAACTCGTGGTGGTGTCAAGAAATATGCCGACATCAAGGTAGCCAGTGTGGATTCGAAGGGAAAGGTCATTATGCAGATAGATGATGCTTATCGTGAGGCGGAGCTTGTCCAGAAGGAGATGATGGGACGCTACGCGCTCTATGAGGAGCATTTCTCGTCAAACAGGAAGCCGGCAGTGCCCTACATCGCGTCGAGGAGGAACGAGTTCCGCCCCCTCGGCACCCGACGCTATGGTGATTCGCAGAGCTATGGATTTGGAAAAGGGGTTTTTGGACGGAATCTCTAAGAGGAGAACGGAACACGGGATACTCGGCTGACCTTACCATATCCGCCCTCTCGAGAAAGTCTAGGCTGGTTAGGCAAGTTTCCGGGGCTGATGTGCTGCTTCTCGCGTGTACTATATCTTGTAGAATACCTACATGTGATGATACCTACGTACCTTACGGAGATCGCTGTATTAACTGTTCACGACTCCCGCATATCTTGGTCATAGGTGTCGACTCTTTGAAGTTTATTGACCGCTACACAATCAGCATAAAAGCTCAGATAAGAAGACACGGAACCCAGATCAACAGGGTCAGATTCACATAATAGGGTCTTAAGGCTACCGAGATGAGTAGTTCTCTGGAATACTTAAAATGCAACCGCGCGATGCTCTCGTGCAGTACGAGATGTGGATACCCCACGAAGTACACCCTACTGGAGAGAGAGATTCGGCGTTAAACACAAGATACCTAACGTTAGTACTAGGTAGTCGAATGATTCTGAATGATTCGGAATCATTCATTTTATGTGTAATAGTTCCGAATCATTCGAATCATTCCTTTCGGCGGCCCATGCGCTTCCCCGCGACCCTTATTCTCTCTGCAGTACCACCTTTCTATCTCGCCACCCCGTTTTTATAACTTATTTTGTATGGAAAACAGGGTTATTTTCATCCATTCATGATACCCCGGACGTATAATACCAAGCTCCGAAGTTACTTCGAAAGCGCCGAAAGGCCCCATAGATCTTGCTGCCGCTACTGCGCTTCTGAGATGCTTAGTACTGTAGGGTCATTAAAACGCCACCTAAATTACAGCTATAAGCCTTACGTTCGCTGGCAACGCAATGCTGAAGAAATGCAGAAATCTCACGATCAAATCACCCATACCTTACGGCAGGGCAAAAGGACCGTATCGACCGGCAATTCGCCAAGGCAGCCCTTGTTGCAGGTTATGACTACGTGGGAAACGCTAAGCCCTGAGAAAAGAAAGAATTGGACGATATTGTATATAATCAGTTGCCAGAACTAGCGTTTCTAAAGGTTCGAATGATTCCGAATGAATCGGAATCTTTGTAAAGTCGCGTACAATTCGGAATCATTCGCAAAAGAACCTTTGGGTGGTCCATGCGCTTCCCCGCGACCCCATTTCTCTCTGCAATACCAGCTTCCCATCTTCCCACTCACGCTTTTACAGCTTATTTTGTATGGGAAGTAGGGTAATTCTCATTTATTTCAAATGCTCGGACCGTCGGATACCAAGTTTCGAAGTTATTTCAAAAATACTGAAAGGCCTAATATATCTCGCTACCGCCAATACGCTTCTGAAATACTTAGTACTATAAGGTTACTAAAACGCCACCTAAATTATAACTGCAAGCCTTAAGTTCGTTTACCTGTTATCAACATAGGGAATACCTAAAAGGGCTTCCAACAGCTAAATTTGTACTACATTCCCCCAAGAAGGATGCCATCGGTGGAAAGTGGCTGAACGACATATATGATGACAATTGCGTTTCCACACCTAAATATGTGTTTTTTCGGAGGCAGGTTGGTCCGAAAAGTCCGGAACGTTTAAGAATGATTCCTACAGAAACCCTAGTACTACGTAGCTAGCAATAATAGCTCGCAACAGCTGCTAACATCTGGCGGCCGCTGGCATCCCGCATCGTCACACATCACACCTCGAAAGAGCAGTCAGTGTTTTTGGCCAATGGAAATTCGTTGACCCGCTCTGCCCTCGTTTTTGCCGAACTCCCCCACAACCAACCGGGGCGCACCTCAATAATTTTTGATTTGGTTGTGCGCAAGCTTTCCGGCCACACTTCGCAAGAGTCCAAGACCGAACCACGACGAACCCACGATCCTCCTTCCTTGACGGCACTCATCTCAGCCCTACTAATCCTCGCCCAATTCCGCAGCCAACACCGCCAACATGGGTCGCGTTCGTACCAAGACCGTCAAGAAGTCCGCCAAGGTCATCATTGAGCGGTACTATCCCAGACTCACTCTCGACTTCGAGACCAACAAGCGAGTCTGCGACGAGATTGCCATCATCTCGTCCAAGCGCCTCCGAAACAAGGTCAGCAGAAAAGTCTCTCCGTCGCGAGAATACATGCGGGGATCTTCCATTCCCCGGAGAAGGAAAAGTCCGCTGACAAGTGTTGAAAACGATGTACAGATCGCCGGCTACACAACCCACCTGATCAAGCGTATTCAGCGTGGCCCGGTCCGCGGTATCTCCTTCAAGCTGCAGGAGGAGGAGAGAGAACGCAAGGATCAATACGTCCCCGAGGTCTCTGCCCTCGATTTCGCCCAGAACTCGGAAAGCGGCCAGCTCGACATCGATGTCGAGACCAAGGACCTGCTGAAGCACCTCGGCGTACGTACCCTCCCAGGCGCTACTACGGTAGAGGCTCGCGCGCAATCTCTGACTTTACTTCTTCTAGTTCGACTCGGTCCCCGTCAACGTGGTCCCCGTCACTCAGCAGCAGGCCGCCGAGCGACCCCGCCGCTTCGGCGACCGTGCCCCCCGATAAACCGAGCATGTACGGAGGGTTCCTTGGCGAGGATAGGGGTGTGTATGGTTGAGGTTGGGCTTTACGGTACCGGTTCTCACGGCTATTACGGCTTCTATGGCGTCTACATGAAAAATGGACGATAGTGAGTGCATTCTAGATCTAGCTCTGCAAAAGACGAGAGATCTTTTCCCCCACAAAGGTGTCCCTGATTCTCTGGAGAACTCCCGGAGATGACGGTTGATGGCCAAATTTCCTCCCCCCTCGTCCCTACTCCGTGATGTGATACGTGCTGTGGGCTATGACGCTCCTGACTTTCTAGTGCCTTTTCGTTTCCGATGGCAATTCCATTTCAAACGCCGTCACAGGGTTACCCCTAACTGCATTTTTGGAGCCCTGCTGGTTGACCTTTCGAATGAGAAGAGAGCTGCTGGGTTAATGTCTCACGACGGCAATCCAGCGTACGTGGCGTCCTGGCCGGCCAACGGCTTCGACGTAAGTTTGGGTGTTGGCTCGTGGCGTTTGGGGCGGGTGTCATTCCATCGATTTTGTGGCAGATGAGTGGTGATGTAAGATATATCCAGGGGAGCATTGTGACACGTAATACCACCTCACGCTATCCTATGTGCTGCTATTCTGTTGTCTTCAAAGTAGGGTATCTAGTTAACCAATTATGTGCTTCTTTCCCCAAACGCCTGTAAATGCGGAAACCGTCAAGAGGTGCATGGTTGTTACTGCATGCATGCAGCCCCATCACCCCGTTGCCTTGCTGCCCTCCTCCTCCTTGGCGTCCGGCTTCGTGGTACCGCCCTTGTTGCCGTTGATAGTCTCCGACTTGGGATCGAACTTGGTCTTGTAACCGTCGAGCACCAGATGGCCGTCACCGCCACCGCCCGTGGCGAGGGACGGCTCCCGCACCTCGGCGACGACCTTCTTCTCCCGGATGGTGACATTGATGCGCCGCTTGGCAGCCCTCTTCTTGTCGGTGTCCCCCC
The DNA here is from genome assembly GCA_004155935.1 of Monosporascus sp. GIB2. Taxonomy (NCBI): domain Eukaryota; kingdom Fungi; phylum Ascomycota; class Sordariomycetes; order Xylariales; genus Monosporascus; species Monosporascus sp. GIB2. The sequence continues at coordinate 98,872 of QJNV01000117.1, read as the reverse complement.
GCTCGAGCGCGAGGTCCATGGCGTCCTTGGCGGCCTTCTGCCTTCTGTCCGTCTCGTCCCTCGCCACCTGTGCCGCAGCAGCAGCAGCAGCAGCCTTATCCTCACCCTTCTCCTTCTCCGGCACTTCTTGTTGCCGTTGCCGTTGCTGTTGTTGTTGTTGTTGCCGTTCCTGCTCCGCCTCCTGCTCCTCGAGGAGCTCGATGCGGATGGTCTCGATGCCGGCGCGCTCCCAGGCGGCCGTCTCGCTCAGCTGCACCTTGACGTACATGGCGCGGCGCGCGCACCGGCGCGAGCACCAGCGCTCGGCCTCGGCCCGCGGCACGATGGCGAAGTCCCGCCGCCCCCAGTTCAGCAGCTTGTACCCCCCCGAGCCGGGACCCAGCCGGGTCCGCGGCCGCCCGCAGAGCCCGTACCCGCACGACCCCAGCGCGTTCCGCTCCTCGATCAGCGCGTCGTAGTCCGACGGCTGGAAGAGGCGGACGTGCGACTTGAAGAGCTCGGCGTCGTGCTCGGAGTAGTCGTTGGCGGAGGGGGCGGAGGCGGAGGCGGAGGCGGAGGCGGCTGTTGTCGTCGTTGTTGTTTGTGTCGTCTGGGATGGGGAAGAGGAGGGCCTGGTGGCGGGGAGCTTGGCCAGCAGGATGATGGAGTCCGTGATGGTGTCCTCGAGCGCCCGCCGGTCGTGGATTATCTTGGCGTGCTGGATGGCGATCTCGCGCGGGTCCGGCTTCTGCTGGGGCGACGGAGATGCAGGCGCAGACGCAGGTGTAGACGGGGACGGGGATGCGGCAACCGTGGGCTTCTTGAGGATCCCCTTTGGTGGTGCTTTCTTCGTCTGCGAAGCCATGTTGCCTAGATTTCCGGCTACGGGTGCTACCGAAGTGTTGACCGCGGATGACGACGATATGAAAAGAGAGGTACTGAAGGCTGAAGCTGGGGAGGATGGCAAAAGCTACATACGGACAGTACTGCATTTGTCTAGCACGACCGCAGCACAGCCATATGGGCAATTACTGTGTACCGGGGTCTTGTATTGCACAGTGTGTAAAGCCACACACAATACCTTTGTGGCTGACATGTGGCTTGTACAACTCTACAACTCTAAGGTGTAGCAATTACGTACGGTAACGCATGAGGTGGGCAGCTGCTTGATTGGTTCGATGTTTCAGTGACTGCATTGATCGAATCCCTGGTTGCAATTGACGCATCACTCCCCCGCCCCGAGGCGCCCTCCAATCTCGTTCAATCCCCGGGACACACCAAGCGCAATCAGGCATGCGATACTCAGAGACCCGGACGTTTCCACCAACTGCATAATGAAATAATGCCGCTACGGAGTACCTGGTCTAGGGTTTTGCGACAATAATAATAACTCGGCTCCGAACTCTCTGGCTCACTGACCTCCCCGTCGGCTTGGGGTTTCGTTTCGTTCTGTCGGCATACGCTACTGTTGTTACGTTAACGTCGTCTCTCCGGCAGTCCGCTGCAACTCAGAACCAGGAAAAACCCGAACTCCCCTTCTTAATCTCTGATCCGGTATATCGTCAGTTTTAGCGAAAAGCGCCCGGCCTCGTGGTACTGGCTGCCGGGTTTTTATTGTATTGTATTGTGCAGTACTGTATATCAATACTGTGCAACGCCTTTGTACACAAAATACGTCCCATGCGCTGACGTCGACTTACTCCATCCTGCTTTGAAGCTCTTACAGGCTGCTCTCCAAATGCTCAGCCTCATCGACTCACCAATTCGCATTCGCCGAGCCTCCTTCCCTTGTTTGAGAATCGCAACCAACCAGTACTCTGACTACCGCTGGGAATAGCTTCTTGACTATACCCGAGCTTCGAATTGTCCATATCAAACCGTAAATACATCGCCACACTGTCATCGGTTTGCATTCTTGTTTGCCGCATTCCTATACATATCTAATTAATATAACCCCGCCGGTATAAATCATTATCGGCTCCTTCGGATTGAGACCCCGCGAGCTCACCCCGCGCCGAGCAGCCATGGCAACGGCCTTCAAGGTCAGGGCTCTTTATGAGTATGCCTCGAACCATGAGGACGACTTACCTTTCGGCGTTGGCCAGATCATCACGGTTACCGACGAAGAGGATGCCGAGTGGTACGGTGGAGAATACGTCGATGAATCGGGCATGAAGCATGAGGGCATCTTTCCCCGAAACTTTGTCGAGAAGTACGAGCCGGCAGCGCCCCCGCGTCCGACGAGAATCCGCAAGAAGTCGGAACACGCCCCGGCTCTTCCTCCCGATGTTGCACCCCCGGCCCCCGCTGCACCTTCTGAGCCGCCGCCTCCTGGGCAGCAGCCGGAAGAAGTGCCCCAGGAACCGGCTATCGCCTCACCTCCTACATCCCCGCCCGCCGCAGCCCGTTCGTCTCCTGCCCCGATGGTTCCCGTAAACCAGGCGCCCGAACCAGAACCCATTTCGGCACCTGTCCCTCCACCTGTTACGGCCCCAGCTGTCGGATCTCCGAGCGCCTCTACGTCCATCCAGTCGCCCCCTAAATCTCCGCCGCCAACCAAACAAGTTCCTCCGGTCACGCAGAAACCAGTTAGCAACTCCTTTAAAGATCGTATCGCCGCTTTCAACAAGCCCGCCGCTCCGCCCGTTGCGCCTTTCAAGCCTGGAGGGCTGGGCTCTGGTGGATCGGGATTCATCAAGAAGCCTTTTGTTGCACCGCCTCCCAGTAGGAATGCCTACGTGCCCCCGCCCCAGCAAGCTCCGACTGCGAGGGTGTATCGACGGGAGGAAGACCCTGAGATCAAAGAGCGAGAGACCCAAAACCAAGAACAGGCAGAAAAGGCCGGCCTAGCCCCTACAGCCGGCACGGAGGGCGAGGACGCAGACGAACCCAAGCCCACAAGTCTGAAGGAGCGTATCGCTTTGCTTCAGAAGCAGCAGGCTGAACAAGCCCAACGCCATGCCGAAGCTGTTGCTAAAAAGGCGAAGCCCAAGCGCCCTCCGCCGAAGCGTACCGAAAGCGAGACAACTCAGGAGTCGCCCGCCGTAGACGAGGCAGCAGCTCACCCCCAACCCATGGAGCACAAGGACACAGCTGAGGTCGCTAGTAAGAAGTCCGTCGATATCAGCAGGAAGTCGGTCGACGAGTCTAGCCCGCCAAAACAGCCGTTACCGGTCCGGCGAAAGTCGACGAGAGAGCCCGAGGAGAATGATGGGAACGAGGCAGATATGTCCGGTGCTGGAGACACTACCGAAGGACAAGAAGATCTTACTGAGAAGGAAGATAGTGACGCCCAGCCAAGGCCCGGTTCGCGTGCTCTGGACACCGCAGCCGCAGAACCGGCCGAGGAAGCCGAGGAAGAAGATGAACTAGAGGAGGAAGACCCAGAAACCAAGCGGAGGGAAGAATTACGCGCCCGAATGGCCAAGATGAGTGGCGGCATGGGCTTCCACGGCATGTTTGGACCACCTGGCATGGGAATGGGCATGGGCGCCCCCGTTGCCCCGAAGAAGAAGTCATTAACCGAAGGACGCCGGTCGAGCGAGGTAGCTGAAGAACCCTCACCACCCAGAGCAGCGGCCCCACCGGTCCCGACGGTGATGGCTCTGCCTGGTATGGGCCAGCCGAGGCAACAGGAAGAAGTAGCCGAACCCGAACAAGGCGATATTACTGAACAAAACGCCACACCACTTGCAGCTCCTACCAGCCCGAGGAGCGAAGTATCAGAAGGTGAGCCCGGGGAACATGGCCATTGAGTTCCTCTGCAGAATACCGAGTACTAACGTTGCATCAGTTTCGTCCCCAACCGCTGGCGGAGCACCAGCTGTTCCAGAAACCCGCCCTGCACCGCCTCCTGTTCCCACACAAAGTAAGACAATCCACCAGTGGCGTATTGACTTGTTTGCTGATGAACTAGCTCGACCGCCGCCCCCACCTCCACCCGCCGCCGTAGCGTCACCAGGCTCCGACTCGGATGATGAGCAATCTGAGAATCCACCGCAGGCGCCATTGGCAGAGGCTGCTCCCATAGGCCGAGCACCACCGCCGCCTATCCCGGCTTCGCCCCCTCCTCTCCCGTCGTCCCCGCGGCCAAGCGTCGACAGAGGAGCCACATATTTCAGTAGCGAAGCCGGGCCCACGTCACCTCCAATGTCCCCACAGTCAAACAAGAGACACAGTCGCCCGCCGCCTCCTATACCGAGTGGTGCACCGCCCCCTGCGCAGAGCCGTCCGCCGCCTCCACCTCCTCCGGGTGTTCCGAGCCGTGTTTCAACCGCTGATGAGAGGGTGGCCTCACCGATGAAGCCCGGGCCCCTGGACAATGGAGAAGAAACCGAAAATACCGAGTACGAGGGCGACTACGACACCGATATTGCATCCTCTGCACCCCACAAGGATGCTCTTAAATCACATGAGCGGGAAGCAAGCTTAGACGATAGCACGTCCGTGCTTTCCCCTGTCTCCGATGCCCCGCCGTCCTTGCCTCCGCCGCCTCCTACTGCTGCAGCTCCCATGACAGGCCCGCCGCCGGTTCCTAGTAGGTCTGTACACAGCCCTAGGGCATCCGTCGACGTGCCTCGCGCTGCTCCTCCACCCCCACCCCCACCAAAGGAGGCATCGCAATCGCAGGTTGTCGATGACTACGATCCTTATAATTACAACGAGGGTCAAGCGGCCCCCGCTTCTCACTCCCATAGCGTGTCGACACAAGAGGAACCTCAGCCTACCCCAGAGGCCGCGCTGAGTTATCAAGCGCCACCACCTCCCCGTGGACCTCCATCAGCCCTGGGCCTAGCCCCAGCGCGGGCACCCCCGCGACAATCTTTGGATGTCCAGAGGCCAGGGGTCGTACGAAGATCTGTGGACGCACCCCGGCCATCGATCTCTGCAGAACCCGGGTTTATGGCTAATGATATCGACTTGGCTACACAGACGAACTGGTGGCTCTCGCCAAATGGACTTCCTCCGGCTTATCAAGGCCGACAGGACATCTACTCCGAAACTAAAGACTCTACTGTATCAGGCCCCGATGGTCGAACATCAGTTACCAAGGAGATCTTCATCCTTTTCCAGGACTTTTCGCAGACGGTGATCACTATTGTCTTCGACCCACAAGACCCTTCGAGAACCGAGATTGAACAGCGGCACGAAGCGCCTCCCCGGACTCTTCGCCAGGACCAGTTAGAGCAGGCGTACGAGAGATATGGGCGGCAAATCACAAGCGCGGTCACGTCAAAGAGTAACTCGGTTGTGGGTGACGGGACGCCCCATGGCCTCGTCTACGAGCTCCTCAAGGCCTTCCCAGATGCACTGCGTCCCGTCGGCAAGCGCGCTTACGGCGCCCTGGTCTACGCCAACCTTGCAAACGCGTCGACGCAGATGAATGACGAAATCCGACCTGGCGACATCGTGTCCTTCCGCAACGCCAAGTTCTCGGGCAAGCACGGTCCGATGCATGCCAAGTATTCGACGGAGGTGGGCAAGCCGGATCACGTAGCTGTAGTGGCCGAGTGGGATGGCACCAAGAAGAAGGTGCGCGCATGGGAACAGGGACGAGAGAGCAAGAAGTGCAAGCAGGAGAGCTTCAAGCTAGATGATTTGCGGTCAGGCGAGGTCAAGGTGTGGCGTGTCATGCCCCGTTCGTGGGTCGGCTGGAGTAGCTCGAACTCCCAGGACTAGATGCCCGAAAGGGAGCGGGAGCAGCGGCCCTCGTACGAGTATATCCTGCCGGTACTCATGAGGGTCAGCACGGACGGGCTCGAGCGTGCTTCGACCAGCAGTCTTTACCTCCCACTCCCCGGTGGCGGGTGGCGGATGTGAGAATATCTCGCCGACGGGGTTTGCCTGACGCGTTCGGATAGCAATACGTGTCCGTTCGTTCCCGCGCACCCTGCGTATAGAGATCCGTAGAATAGGGGGTTTTCGTAGTGAGACCCGGTCATTGTATGAAAAGGGACGGGAAGTCGAAATAATAGTTGGGCGAGGGGGAGGTGGAGAGAGGGTTCTGTCTTGTACGTTTGAGAGATCGCCGCCGGGGCCACGCACCTACTACTCGCTTATCACATGACCACTATCGCATCAGATAATACAGACACGCACACAGACACGCCTACACATAGTCATCATAGCTATTCGTCGCTCATCAAATGAATCTACGGATCGCATGCCCATCATCTAAACTAGTCACTGCAGAGGCCTTTGTCCCGACTGCTCGTGAAGTGTGACTAACTCCCTTACCCGGGGGCGCGAGAACAGACGTGCCGACTCGGCCGACCGCTCGGTTATTCCGGTCTAGAGACGGAGCGGTGCCGGATCGTGATCCCTTGCCTATCTAACGGCTCGTGCGCGGCAATGGCCCCGCCATGGACTACCGCGCGTACCGGCGGGGCAGCCCGCCCAGGGAAGGAACCGGCAGTGCCTCGACCTCGCGTTCCCGGTGAGCTACCTAGACATATAAGAACCAACGACCCCCCTTCCCCCTCAGCCCCACCGAGGATCCCGGGGGGCGCCAGGTGCGTGGTGGACACGCCCAACCCCCTATATTGCCGGCTACGTACGTGTGTTTGCGAGCCCGCGCCCCGCGCCACGGGCAGGCGGCATAGGACGCGGTCGGGGTTCTCCCCGTCGTTTGGACGCCGCCGCCGCCGCTCTGTTCTTCCGGCTTCCGTGATGCGAACCCGGCCGCGCACGCCTCGGTGTCGGTTATGTTAGGGGAATAAGGACGGACGGACGGACAGACCGAGAGACACTCGTCGCGATCGGGATGGCATGATGTGAGATCGGCGGGGAAGGACTCCCTCGAGGCCCGTCCGTCTTCTCCCGTGTGGAGGGGAAAGAACGGGTCGAGGGATATTGTTGTGTATATGAATAATAAGATAGGGGTATGTGGCCGGGGCGTGTCCCATCCCATCACTGTAGAGGACGGATTTCCCGTCGGGTCTCTACCTAATCCATTATGTTCCGGTAACGAGCATATTGCCGTCGGATGGACCCCCGGGCGGGATGTGTGTGGGGGGAGCCCATCGGCGGGTCTCAGCGTGATAAGGAGTGATGCATCTCTAAAACTATCCATCACCCCTTAACCCGTCTCTCGAGGCCCATGACGTCCGCCTGTCGACGCGCCGCGCAGACCCTTTGTTTCGTTCTTTAAGGCGTGCGGGTACTATGAACGTCCTCAATGCGAACAGGGGATGCCTAGCATCTGGAGAGAGTCAATACCGTCCCCCGCCCCGGGAGAGGGGAGTGCCGTCCGGTCTAGACGGGAAGGACCGGCCCTCGTTCCAAGCAAAGCTGGCAGGCTTTAACTCGGGGCTGTTATACGCAAAGACAGAGGTATCTTGCCAGGAGGAGGCATCACTCTCTGTCTGCCGTCGCTAGTAGGACAACATCGACGCTTCTTCCGTAACAATTTCTGGAGGTCGCGTCCGCCTGGAATGGACGCTCGATTTGAGACGCGAACTATTCTATTAAATACGAAGGATATGCAACGAAAGGAAAGCAGCTTCAGCGCAATATAGACAAGGAGCACCAGCAGTGGCCGGATGAGCATAGTCAACGTAGCTGGCCGCCATAGTGTTTACAATCTTAATCCCGTCCCCTTTCGTGCTTTCCGTTACAGAGGGAATGCCGCCATCCTTGAGCATCCGAAGGGAATTGGATTCATTCGACTCATGATGCGCTCTGGTGCCTGCCAGCTGAGAGTGCTGGTAGGGACTGGCCCGGAACGGCCTCTAGTTACTTACCGGAATGGCTACATCGACACTGGCTAACGACAGCACAGATACTAACTACCCTAGGCTCCCAACCACTGATCTACTCGCTTAGCGGAAGCTATAGATAAGTTGTTATTACATGTTCTATGGTGACAGCGTCTCGACCATCTGCACTCTTGATAGGGAGAGGAGCTGAGGGACGTAGAAAGGGGGCCGGGGAAATTTCTCAGGTGCCACGCCAGCAACGGCCCATTACCTTCAGGGCTAGACCAGCCCACCTATAAGTTTCCGACTGGTGGCAATGGGGGACAGAGTAGTATCGTAAATGTGATAATGCGAGGACTTAGGACGAAAGGCTCGGCAGGTCAAAGCTCGGCAGGTTAAAATTTGGCGGTGGCAGCAAGCAGGAGACGTCGTGTCCGAACCTCGACACTCAGTTGGGCCTCCCCGGAAGAACCAAGTCGTAGGAGCCGACCCTGGATGTGTTTGTTGCTCATATAGCATACCCTCTTGGGGAAACGGGGAAAACCCGCGCGGGCTGGCGGGTGGCGACGGAGTTTTTCTTCGGCCGCGGATGGATGCAGCTGCGGGCGGGAAAAGCCAATGGCGAGGAGGCTGACTAAATGAGGGCAAGCGGCCCCCGGAATTGACGGAGACCCTGGGTAAGCGACTCACGATCCAGTTTGAGGGATTTTTTGTTTCTTGCCTCTTCGCACGATCCGGGACGCAGTGGAACCGCAGCACATAGGCGAGCAGAACTCTTTAAGCAGGTCGATGCGGAATAAGAACAACAACTGCGAGTGAACGTACGAATCAGACCCCCCAGCGAGAAATTCGACCGGGCTGGATCGACCTGGCGATGGGTTGTCGTGAATCAGATGTTTTACAAATCCGGAAGCCAATGAGTGGGCGGTTTATCGGAGTGCAGGACGGGATTTAAAAACGCTGTAGCCAATGCTCTGGGGGGGCGGGTTGCGCGGTCGCGGGGGATCCAATGGGAAGGATGTGCCGTATGTAGTAGGGTTGCTCGTGTCTTGTGACCATTCCTCTGTACGACGGCGCATTCTGCTAATTCTCACGATGCTCACGGCGCGCGCATAGGGAGGAAACCCAAAAGAGGTGGTTGAGGATTGGAAAGGCGTGGACAACTTGGCGCAGCAGTAAGAACCGGAGTAATTAAGGAGCAAGAAGTGCTCGATCTAGATTATTCAAGTAATGTTGCTTTCCAATTCAGGGGAAGCTTTGAGGTCCAGGGATGTCTCGCCCTGAATTCTCCCGCCACGAGGGCTTGCATATCCTAAGGAATGCAGCTTGCCGAAAGCGCATCAGGATCCGGCTCGGACAAAGAGCGAATCCAATGGGCATGCAGGCCGTATGTCTTATTTCAATTGCTCTGGAGCTTACCACGTATCGGTGTGCGGTTCATTGGGCCTCTCCATACATTCGGACCACGAACTACTATCTGGAAAGCTCCGGAGTCGATATCAACGTCCCCGCTAGACACGCTAACAAGTTGTTGCTGCGCTTGAGCCTAAGCTTCTCGTGAACGTGTAAGTGGTCTATTGCTCGTCGACCGTGCCGTTGATGTCCAACCCAAGGATTTATAACTGCATAGCTGACAAGCGAGCTAGGAGGACATCTTAGCTCCCGAGGAGGGTCTGTTTGCTCGGGTAGTTTCCGCCGTTGCTCTCGTAAACATTGCATAGCATGATGACTTAAGATCACTAATAGCAGAACAACGGCCATCGAAAGCTTCCCCAATGTGGTGAAACGGTGGGTGCTTGCTACGCAGTGCAACAATTGCCTTTCCACAGAAGGATCAAAATGTGGGCCATCCTGTATGACGGTTACAAGCCTCTATGGATTCAGTAGTCCGTCAAGTGATTGTCCACCGCTGGGGCTACCCGAATTGCGTCAGTAGGGACACAAAAAAGGAGCAACCGGGAGCATCCAGTAGCCTGGATTACCGACTCCGGCAACCTGCATTGTGGGGTGCGTGCCAGGACAAACTGTTACACACATATGCGTACTTTTCGCAGAGCAAACTTTCCATTCTGTTGTCGAATAAACGACATTGAAGTGAGGAGCGCAGTCTGAAAATCAGCTTATGCTCCGTTACCAGTTTAGGAGAACTACCCCTTGCGTAATTGACACGGTGATCCGACGGGATGATGGACAACTTACTACCCCGGGCAAAGAGTAGAACTTCCCAGGTACCGTAATGGCATCCATTACATCTAGGAGGATGGAGAAATGATGACCTATGAGTTGTCTGAACCGTGGGAGGGCAATGTGGGCGTGACAACGAGCAACACCGGGGGTGCGCCCACGTCCGGATCAGCGTAAGAGCACGGAATACCAGGCCGAGCCGGATAACGTGAAATTAGCACCCGATAGATAACCCGACTGAAGGCTTTGGTTCCGTTATGGGAAGGCTAAAGCGCTTGAAGACAGGAGACCCAAGGCCCCCCGACCAAAGCCCGTGTAATACCTTGCCGCCTCTGCCACAGCCCGGCGCTTGAGGGAGAAGATTAAGGCCCGCTATTCCAGGCTCAACCACTGCGCCGCGTCGTCGTATGTGACCAAGTAAAATAGCCTAGCGTTCCAAAAGCTGCAAGACGTTGCAGGCACGTGTGTGTGAACACCTCTGTAGTATGTGCCTAGCAGCATGGATGTAGCATGAGAGAGATCGATCTAATTATGCCGGCGAATGAGCAGTTGACACAAAACTGCGCTGGATTGGACGACCGACGACCCGCAGAAGTAAAAAAAAAAAATTGCGCGACGAGAGATATTATGCTAACCAGATTTCATTTAGTAGTAAGTCAGAAGCCATACTTCGTACACGTGGGACATCCGACGACCGGGCCTTGTTACATAGTACTCTAGGGCTTGAAAGATTCGAGCATTGGCGATAAGGCAGAGTGGTCTTGAATTGACGATCTCCCGCGAGCATAGCGATACTGCAAGACGGAATTTACTTGCAACTCAGGCGGTCGCAAATGAGCAGGCGCTAACTGAGAAGGGCCCTATCAAGCCGGGCAATTGGTATTGCGATAGCTCAGGTTACGAATTGGAGATCTATTGGTCTATTAGCATCACGGGGCGGGACTCGGTGGACAGCTTCAAAACAGGTCTGCTCGGTAGAATCGTTTGAGCCTGGGGCTTAGCCCTTAGCTTTGACTATCGGCATACTAGATAGGCAGTAGGCATCGCGGAAAACAGGAATAGAACGTCACCCTGTGGCTCGGTCTCTGTTGCAGATCAAAAGAAGGACGGGATAAGGTAATCAATCGCCGGCCAAAAGGAGGGAGATGCTCACTTGTATTGGGCATCGTTGTTTTTAGCACTCCGGCGACACGTAACACCTTCATTGGTATACCCTCAGCAGCGGGTAGGTAGGCTAAAGGGCGCCGCCATTGGCTGGGCCACGAATCCTAGGCGAATAGACTCGCGCGATGTCACGATTATATCCAGGTTTGGAGCGATTCCCAGAAGACAGCGGCCAGGAATTTGTAACTGCGCAGGAGTCTGATAACATACCGGTAGTAGACGAACGACATTCTCCTTTACCAGCTGTGGTTTCCCGTCTGTAAACTCCCGTCTGGTGACCGATGGGGCGTACACATGTAGTCGCACACAAGGGACTGGAGACATGCATGGACTCAGGTTATGGAAGGCCGTGGACATAGATATGCAAGCAATGTAAGATAATGTATGACAAATACTCTAAGGTTGCACAATAACCGACGTCATCGAAGAATCGAGGAGCAGTCGCAGAAGGCTTAACTCGAACGTGGCGGTCGAAACTCGATTCTGCATAGAAATCCAGTTGGAAAGCAATAGCGTCGAGCCACTCGAATACAGCAGCGCATCCGGCAACAATATTACAAATTACATGTAGGATATGTTACTAATGGAGTTGCTGACGTTCGCCGAGAGGTTCGGTCTCGTCCGGTTCGGTGTGAATGGGAAACATCACGCGTAGGATACCGCGCAGCGCCAGAACAGATCAGCGGGGGTAGAATATTTCTCGTTGGTGAAAGCGTTCATCGCAACGGGAAGATTTACCCACTTGCGGATAACGTTTCAGAGTATGTAGTTGATGGTCGATCTTGACAATCACGGCTATCAAAAGTGGAAAGCTGGAGAGCCTGTTCGGCGAAGAGAAAAGCTCGGATCGCCTGGCCATTCTTTAGTTTGGGGATTCCGATATATTTTCGGTCCGGCCATTCCGCCCATCACTTGGGATTAAATCAGATGCTTCCTTCAACAAAACAGTCGGCGTCTGCATCAATGGCGGCGAAAATGAGGCTTTGCTCCCGAAATGGCATTGCCTTCCGCTGACACAGTCCCGTCTATTAGGAGGCTGGTAATCACTTTTGTCAATGGCACCAACTAACGTTAATTGCACAACGATGAGGCAACATCATAGAACTCGCATTTATGCCTTACTGACAACTGTACGATAGTGCTGTCAGTGCACGGCGGCAGTGGGCGTTGATCAAGCGCTATCATTAGCGAGCCTAATGGGGATTACCGCGAAGAGTTGTGGTTCCACCCAAGCCACCCGCTTGACCCATGACAGGGTTCCCCCCCATCACCCCACATCTTTCCTGGTTCTCATACGTATCATTCTCTTGCTCAACCTGCAGCCCAGTCGTCATGATGCTGCTCGTGAAAAAAGCCTGGGGCATAGGGGTCAACATGCAAGTAGGGGCTAGCGAGCTATTCCGGTGCTACCATAATTAGGTAGGTAATAAGAGAAGAAGATATGAGATGCTTCTGGCTTGTCTCCGATCGTAGCCCGGGACTCCAAGGGGCGCGTGGCATGGCTCGCTGGCCTGAACCGCTCTGGTGAAATGCCGTCAGCTAACCCATAGCTAACCTTCTAACCAATATCTGTGAAGCCTTCTCCATCATTCCACTTTACGTAGGTACCCTCTGCTTCCTCTCGTCGTGCCATGTTGCTCCAGTCAAGCCATCCGTTCTCTCTTATAATGGACCGCTGTCTATCCTCGGTGTTCTGTCACTAGTAGTTCAGTGACACATCAAACTCATAATCTTCCGAAACTAGATCCATACTGAAGGCTACCCCCTGCTCCCCAAGCCGTCAATCTCACGCCCTGCCCTCTAAGGATTGTTCACGCCTTACTTCACCCCCTCGCCCGAGGCCCGCTACACGTACACTGAGAGGTTCCTAGAAGGATTGTCTTTGAAGGAAAGCCCCATTCTCAGGCTCCAATCAACCATTATCAAATTAACACCAGGTGATGTGCATGGGCTCCACTTGTCGCCTAAGCCTACAAGACCGACCCTGAGACAAGCATCTGAGATATAAGACACAACAGTTGCCCAAGGCTGTACGCTCTTTGACTAAGCCATACCCGTCGCCAGCTCCCATCCTAACTACATACTTCATTACACCATGTCGCGAACGAAAGACCCCGTCTCACCTGACCGTACCTCGGCCTCACGAGACTCGAGGCGGAGCGCCGAATCTTATGGCTCTCGGAGCACCGCTGCCACGTCCTTCTATGACAGTTCCAGGCCGTCTACGAAAGGGTCGAGCTCGGAGGTCCTCAGGTTTCAGCCTTCGTGCCATGACGAAGATCTGTCTCCGTCTACGAGCGTGTATCCGCGGTCATCTGTTGATACCTACTCGTCACAAGCGTCCAGCGCCGACCTCGAATCCATTGACACCGAGGATGATGTCGATGCTGAGATTCCACCGTTGCCCGTCTACTGCCATGAGATAGAAGAGGCCAACGTCCGCGCTTCGACGCCGGAAGATTTTGCTGTCCTGTTCCCATCGATGAACAGGTTGACGATCCGTCATGACGACTTCACCTCGGACGGCAATATGAACCTTCGGGTTGACACAGTCGTTTCTAGTCGGAGGAGGAAGATCATTCAACTATTCCACTTGCGCATGTATGACCTCAACAAGCGAGACTTTTCGCTACGGAGGTATTGCCGGGATTCCGGGCGCGAAGTGTGTAGCTCGAAACGCAAGTACATCGAGCCCACCGCGGCGGCAGCCCGACCGATATTGCAACGGTCCGTGTCGAGCGCGATGAAGTCTCTCACAGGGCGACCGCAGCTCAAGCGCGCCCCAACTGGCGGCTCCACGTTCTCGAATAGGAGTAGACCGGGAACCGGCAACTCGGTTGCTGAGGCGGATGATGAGTTTGCGGATGCGTTTGGTCAGGCATTTTCTCTCGATAAGCCGAAGCCGCGCCCGGTTCCCACGAACACCCTCAAGCTCGAATTCTCCAACTATGCGAGGGTTGACATACAACGACGAGGAAACCGGTCCACCAAGCGATACGAGTTCGAGTGGTGGGGCCACAAGTACTCGTGGAAGAGGGTTGTGGATAAACTCACCGGCGTGGTCTCGTTCCACCTGCTCCGAGACGGCAACAATCACTCCCCGGTGGCGCATATTGTTCCTGAAACTCGTTCCCCCACTCAGGTCGCCATAGACGAGCAGGCTGGAGGATGGGTCCCTCCCTGCCACATGTGGATCAGCGACAAGGACATCATCGATGCTATGACTGACGTGGCAGAGTAAGTGCCTACATTGTTCGGACACTTTTCGTACAGTATACTAATTCCTACAGCGTTGTTGTCGCAACTGGTCTCATGGCACTTGTCGACGATTGTATCAGAGAGAGGTGGCAGCCCAAAAAGCCCCGTCGCCTCAGCCTGCCTCTCACTCCCAAAACCATGGACCCCAGAGCCTTTGTACAGCATATATTCTCTCGGCGGGCTTCGGAAACCCATGCCACCAGCCCTCTCCGCTATCACACTCCAGTCGCCGCCTACTAGACTGTCTAGAGGCTAGGCGGCGTCGACGACAGTACACCCCTCGAACCAGTGAGGGATCGATCATTCCTTTGCTTTAGTTGCTACGCTTATTACGTGCAATTACTTTTACCGTTGATGGTTCCCCACTTCATCCTCGCCGACATTATCTTACAGACGCATTATTGGGAATTCGTACCCTTGTCTATCCAGTACCACATCGGCAGCTCGTGGGCCAGGGTCACAACATCATCTCGCTCCCTGCATTCGAGTATAACAGGTGATTGATCACTCGTTATCTCATCTAATGTTATAATTGCGATATTCTTGTATATTCTTACCATGCACCCGTTCCTTTCTCACTCTTTTCATTTGTCGGGAATCAGTCCCTTCATCAGCGAGGTCCGAGTGGCGCGACCTATAGTGCGCCCACATCATCTGTTCACATTGCATCTCTGGAGTTCTCCTTTTTTTGGGACGCCTAGGGTCATCTGGCGTGTATATGAATTGTATAAAAACCGGCGGTCAAGGCGGGAGCGCACGCCAGGACATCGAGTGCATGGATATTCGGGAATGGTTTGTAAAGCAGCAATATACCACTGAACGTCGGAGACGAAGACATATGACGGCGCCTGGAACTGGCATCTGTTTCATTATACCCCTTATAGCATTTTCTCGCGTGAAGGATCCCCACAAGGCTAGAAAAAAAAAAGATAATAAAAAGTTTACAAAATACTTTCTGGGGTTGTTGCTCCAAGTCATCTGCATCTCTTCTTTCAAAAACAGCTATCGTGTGCTTGGTTGGACATGCAGAGTACCTCCCTCCCTGAACTTCTCAGTCACACCCTGCTCGAAACTTAAATATCAGATAGTTAAGCATGTCAGTATCCCTATTGGCAAAATTGTCGGGCTTGACCCTTTCCATTCAACGGTTAAACCGTCGTAGAGCAATTAGACCGTCTTCAGCCAACCAAGGCCTCTCATGTGACTGACATCCCCCCGTCCAAAGTGGGATGCCGCGCATCCCAGGATCCTCGTGCGGGTGCAGTTCCATCTGGAAACCACGTACGTAGAGGTGTCCCAGGGGCGCGGGAAACTCTCTGCTCCAAAGGGGGTATTGTGACGGCAGACGAAAACATAAGGCGTAATTCGCCGTCCAGGGACTGGGAGGCGTGTGCGCCACCTCAGAGAGAAAGAAGATAAGCAGTGGGTCGACGTCGTCTCCTGTTCTCTCGTGATTGATATTCCATATGAAACACCTTCTCCGGATGATCATCGTGGGGCCGCGGACCCGGAGGGATTTAGAGCTGGACCTAGTCGGTCTGTCCTTTGCCACGAGAGATCTTTGTAACTTGGCGGTTCCGAGAGGTGCCAAGTGGACGGGGGGCGTCAGCCCCGTCCCTCGCGACGTCTAGGAAGGATCGACGCCTCCAGGCGAGGTCGCGGTGAGTGTTGTAGATGTGCTATGGAATTCCTATGGCTTCCATTCCGCTTGGGAAGAGGGAAATAGGGATATGGCGGCTGGTGCACTCTTCCTTCCAGGTCTAGTTACCACATTTCTGAGAATGTCTCCTGCAGCCGTCTTGCCCACGTCATCAGGGTAAGGTCCCATAATGCACATATCTGATGTAATTGCTTTCGTGGGCAAGTTTGAAGGCCTAGTAAAGGTCCATGATGATCCACCGGAAAAAAAGAATTCTCGTAGAGCCAGGAAGCTGCCGTGGGCCAGCTAACTGTTAGGTAATGCGTGTAATAGAGGGTAACATCTTAAGACCTCTGTAGGCAACAGGGCCATAGACGAAATGCTTGCTAATAAACTTCCTTGTCAGTTAGTTAGTTTCCCAATTCTCTTCGGTTTGTCCCTGAATATTAAGATAACAGCAACCCATACAAAACGTACCAGTAGGAGAAGGCGTACCCTTGGATGTAAACCATGGCTTTATTCTTCAGCATTTATGGGAGCATTTTCCAATACGTTCGTAGAGTTGCGCCGAGTCGGAGAACTTATGTTCTACGCGGCCAGTTGACAACACTGACCTCTCTATCGTTCCACCCATTTCCTTTTTAAGGGGTTAGATGGGCTACCCGAGCTCCACTACCCCTATTGACAAACTTATGTCTGCTTTGCAAACGAACTATGTTTGAAGTTCATGAGAGCGTATATATAATCAAGAATAGTAAATACTCGGCTGTAAAAGCGGCAACTGGCTATTCAGCGGATAGCGGATGGGCCGACTATACAACACCGGAAACAAAGACATTCCTCGAGATGATGCTGACATTAATGAACTCAGTATTGCTCAATGACAGATCTGGAAACCAATGAATAACCGGAGGAATCCAGCAGAGCACAGTAAATCCGGCCACTACTTTTTCTATCCGTAATAGACAAAGCCATAAATTGAGCGGGCGCGTAGCAATGGTTGCTTCCTTCAGTGGTTGGTGTGACGACATCAGCCCTACTTCCGTGCGCGGTAAGGCCAGAACATACCACCTCTCCATATTTGGAGGACGGGCCCTGATAAATAAGGGCTCCGGACTACTTGGAACGCGCGGTACCTAGGTACTGCTTTTACATTTTAAGACAAGATTAGATTGTGCAGCCTTAGATTTCCATTCTCGGCTTTATAGGAAAAACACCAGAATTTGGAGCGTGCGGCTCTCCGCAGGCTGGACAGCATAACCCTCCAATATTGTATCGATCCCCTCGGATGTGGGCCACTACTCAATCAGCAAGCATGGGCCCCACGATCGATATTGTCCGTCACGCGGAAGCCTTCCATAACATCATGGGCGGTGGTGTCCGTGACCCGTCGCTAACACCGCGAGGCAGGGCGCAATGTCAAAACCTGGCGCTCCAGTTTCCGTACAAGGATCGGGTCGAGCATGTCGTCGCGTCTCCCATGAGGCGTACCATCGAGACGGCGCTGCTTGGCTTCGGAGTAGTCTTGGCGGAGGGCAAGAAGATCACTCTGCTACCCGAGCTCCAGGAAGTCAACTCGTCGCCGAGCAGCACCGGGTCGCCCGCAGATACACTAAGAGCAGAGTATGGCGATGCCGTGGACCTCGCGCGCCTAGATAACGACTGGTATCGGAAGGGTTCAAATACGGAATTCGCACCCGACCCGGCGAAGGTCGAAGCGAGGGCTCGGCGGGCGCGCGTCTGGCTGCGGGAGCTAGCCCGCACCGTCGCCGCCGACGCGCACATTGTCGTCGTCACGCACGGCGAGTTCGTGCATTGGTTGACGGATGACTTCGCCGGCGTGAGCATGAGGTTCAATACTGGCTGGTACAACGCCGAGTTCAGGTCCTACGAATTCGCGAACCTCGACGGAGGCGACACCGAGGCGGCGTTGGTCGAAACTGCCACAAGTCGAGGGAGGCGCGACAGAACCGTCAGGTTGCAGAATCCTCCGAGCAATGCAGAGTTCAAGAACATCGCGGCTTTGCGGGCGCGGCAGTATGCTGTGATAGCCGAGGAGTTAGAATGGGAGGACGTGCAGGATGATGCGGAGGTAGATCAATGAGCCTGTGCATTCGACTCGGGAGAGTTTATGCGAACAACCCCGTTCCACCTGCTCGGTCGAGCTATGGGCATTGACAGCGTAAGTTGTTCGCTATCTCCTCTTATCATATTCTCTAACGCTTCCTACAGAAAAGCATTGTGATCAAGGCTGCGGAAGGTGCATTCAGGCGAGGATGCGTGTCTCCAGATTCATGGCCAATCCTCCGGCACCGGTTGAGACCCAGTCCATACATCGTGGTGCATATCATGTTTCCGGACCTATCATGTTTCCTAACGGTAAAGAGACCATTCCGTTTCGACATTGACCGATCAACCTTAATCTCGTCTTAACCTTCAACTCGGACTTCAAAGCACCATAGCCGCCTCTACCCGCAACAATGGCGTACGAGTTCCGAGCTAGTGAGCTTGTACTCAGCTACCAGAAAGCCAGCGACATCGACCACGTGGAAGGAGGATTTGTTCATCTCAAGAAATATGGTACCAGAGGAGATTATATCAAGAAAGCGATGATCATGGCTATTGCCGGCAAGGTATCCGACAATGGAGGGGAGCAACACGGGGCAGGCGGCGTCTACTTCGGTCCCGGCAGCGTCTGAAACAAGGGCATTCACATAATCTGGAAGAGCGCCAACACCCAGGATGCCCAGGGCCATCTTTTGAGGTATCACGTACTCTCAGGCTTCCCCCCGCCTCAGTTTCCCGATGAAGGGTAGTCATATTGCACAACACATCATCAAGGCGGACTCGGACTTTCTGGCAGGAGTCGTGACCTCATCTACATGGAAGCGATCATGGCGGAGGGCCACAAAAACGCTTCCGGTGGATCGGTTAAGGAGTTGCTCGACAATCCGATGCTCAGGGAAATCAAGGAGGTGAATGCCTGGGGCGTCGATGTCATCTTCCGGCATGCCTCGAGTGAGGAGAACGCTGAGGCTTGAGATGGCGGAGGAGGCATATACGTTTCCGCCCTTGCCAGGTGGCAACTACGTCCTAGTTAGGCGGCCTTATGAGGATGTCTAAGATCCCAGCTTTCATGAACGTGGCGGACGCGATGAACTTGGATCCCCCTGAGGTAGTGGCAATCAGTAGGCTGCAGACAGAGTTATCGGACCTTACTTACGTTGACGAGAATCCCATGTATTGCAGCATAGGTGCATAGCAAAAAGGAGGTAAGGTGCCCTAGGGGTGAAATGAGCGATTTCAAGTGGAGTAAAGTGCTACCCTGAGAGCCTGAAACGTGAAGACTCCTTATATACACATATCCCCATATTCTATGGCCTTCGGTACATGCGTCTTGATCCTATATCTGTATGAGACATGGGCAAACCCTGGGACCGCCTCTGGGAGAGTACTTAGGGTCTAAAAGAGAGCCATCCGTTAAAGAGCAGTGTAACATGTACCGCTGGCGCAGTGGGTGCGTGTTCCCATGGGGTTGAGTCGGGCATTTAATTTCGTGCCCAGCATGTCCAGACGTTAGAGCGTTGAGGTTTATGCCACCAGGGGTGAATCAGCGTCCGGTGGTGCAGTCCCTTCCTTCGCAGGGCCAACTATTTGGACCACCCCTTGTCTTTAGTACTTTTGGGGCTCGTTTCTCTTCCTGCTGGCTCTTACGGTGTAACTTTACACTACCTAATATCACTTGTGAAGAAGTCGTGACGCTCATTCGTAGTCGCGAGGCTTTGCATTAGGCACGTATACCCCCCCCTTACCCCTGGCCCCATCAATGGAAGAGAAGTCGTCACATCAATCCAGAACAGTTGATAGACGCCCTAGCTACGATAGCTTCAGTTTGCACCGTTGCTGCCGAATCGAGAACTCCTTTGAACGCAGAAGTCCACCGAAGCAACCACATATCATATGTCATTTAACTTACCGTCGGGTAGCGACTAATTCTATATTTGAATTACCAAAAGTATGAGAGGCAGTCTTAAAGACGACAACATCAGCATCGGACCGTGGTAAAGAGATAGTGCAGAAATCCATATATTTTCACAGAACGCTTGATAATTAGGTATAGTGAATACCACGGTCTTGAGGGAGGATTTATAGATGTTTCTTATACTTTTGTGAACCGGGAATGCTTAATCAACAGCAACAACAAAAAAGAAAGAAAAAAGGAGAAGGGGGGAGGGGGAAAAAGATTCTGCCATACTCACTGCCTTCCTTGTTTTAAACCAGCCACTTGAGGGATTGTTATATCTCAAACATGAATTTTCGATTATGAATGTCTGCTACGTTTAGTGAGCTCGAATTAGGATTGCAAAGTTAGATCTCCAAGGCATCATCTTCTCCGTCCCCATCATCTACAGTTCTCGAGAGACCCCTTTCGGTTCCCAATGCTTGTTGAGCAATATCGGAGAGCTCACTGCTTCGGCAGCTCGAAGATGTACTGGACGGATACCCTCCCCGGGTGGTGCCGGGATCTTCGCTGCCATCGCATTCCTCCAAGGCAAATATCGGCCCGCTACTAACCGCCTCTTCATAGCCGCCTTCACCATTCTCGACATAGTAGACTTCCTCAAACTCCTCAGGGTCCTCAAAGTCACTGATTCCGAAATCGGATTCTTTTTGGAGAGATAAGGTAGCCTGTGTTCCCAGAGGGAGTCTGAGCTTTGGTGGCGGACTTTGGATTTGTCGGAAATTCCTGAACTCTAAAGGGCTTCTGTTTCGCGATCCCACATGCGCGAATGATTCGGGCTTTCCATCGTCCTCGTTCTCATAGTGGTGAGTTCGCGGCAGGTATCTCTGCGTTTCTGGGATGAAACTCTGCGAATCAGGTATAGTACGGTTTGCCGCTTGCACAGTCGTATCATCGGCGAAGTTTTCCATGGTAGGCCAGATGTCTTTTGGCGGGCCCCGGCGACGTTTGAATGGCTGTACAGGTACGGTTTCAACTCTAAAATCTCTGGTCTGTGTGCCATTACCGACGTCGGACTCAGTCTCTAACCGCCCCAGCCTGCTGAGAGATCTGGATCTCCCCCTCTTGTGTTTGCCGGGTATAAGGAATCCGGATTCTAGTCTCTTCTCATCCGCTGAAAACCCGTCCCCGGCGCGCCATATAGGTTCAGGCTGACTACTCGCTTTCGGAGAGGAGAACTTGTCCCAATTGTGATCCTTCTTCAGTAAGAAAGCGCCTATGGTCACAAACGGCGGCTGCTCATCCTCCCTGTGGGGGGCGCACTCTTCGGAAAGGGGCAATTTATCAAGGACAGGACGTGAGGGGGCTTTTGTTACCTTGAATCTCAAGTCCCTGCTTCTCTGGACTCCAGGTATGTTAGCCCTGCCACGTTGTGTATCTTTCTCAGACCCCTTTCCGCGCTGTGCAGTATCGGGGTGCGGTGTTGGGCGCCTCCGAGACCGATCTCCCTGTTCAGTGGTTTGGCCTAACTGCCTTCCTTCTTTTAACGAAAAATTTGAAATACTTCGTGTTTGATTCCCTCTGGATCTTGGACTTTGCTTGCTACGAGTTGACAAGCGCTTCAAATCAAGTGGGTTTGGCAGTCCTGCTCTAGTACTCTCCGGATGGGATTCCGCACTTGATAATCTGTCCCGCCATTAGACGGAGACTAAGAGGTCAAGTGGACGATAATCAATAAAACTCCGTACCTTCGGCTATGGGAAGGAAGATAACCATCGGGGGCAGACGCAGCAGATCTTCTCCGTTTCGGATTCGGACGTGTCGCCGAAGGGGGTCTCCCTCTGTCGTTATCGGCATCGGGCTCTTGCAGGACGGATGTGTTGCTTCTATCGAAGTAATTGCTGTTACTCGACGATTTCGTTCGCCGCAAAGCTGCTGGAATCATCTCCCCGGAGGGAGGCCGTGGCGTCGTAGAGCTAGTGGAGATTGGATCCATAGACGAGGGGATTGTGGGAACTTCTAAAGTCCCGACCCCTGGGGGATTTTTGGTCATTGTGATATGAGAATGTCGCTAGAACATTCCAGTAGGAATCAAACACATTGTACGAAAACAAGTGAGAGGATATGATGCCCGGTTGCTGTGAGCTGTGTGGGGAAACTTGCCCAGCTGATGACAGACCCCGTGTAATAGGACATGGAGAGATGATAGAGATCACCCGCCGAATTTCCCTTGGGATTGAGAGTTTTGGGCAGTGTCCCTAGTACTGCTCTACATGACTGACCACAGGAAGGTGCAGCTTGAGGATTCTAGAGAAGGCACACATGACGACCTGGGAAAGAGCGGTGCTTTGCCTAAGGACTTACTCGGATACTCCCTCCTTCCTCATGACGAAATGTTTCCGGGCTGCGAGAAATTAATTGCGAAAGTAGGGGCAGGTGGGTGTGGAACTAGTTCAATGCCCATTATATGCTCAACCACACACTTAGAAACGATGGGTGCTGTTTGGACGGATTATACGGGACGGATCCAATGCCTTTTAAAGATACGGGACGTTAAGTATAGGGGTCTCCGAAAACAAGCACATAACGTAGCCGAAGATGAGTTAACCGCCGGCTCAGTAAAGAACGTGGTACCAAATGCTCCGAGATGCGCGAATCCATCGTCAGCAGCCATACATTACGAGAAATAGAGTGAAACATAAACGCACCAGCCTGCAGAATGGTCGCTGGAACGATGGGTTCTCCAACGCTTAGGGCCGCCGCAATTGCGCGACAGCGTAGACAGATAGCTCTACGAGGAAGCACTACGAGTATCTTTTCCCCTCGGATTCTATCTTAATCTCCTTAAAAGCACGGATCGTTATTCTCTATTTGACTTATCCATCTATCCGCTTTTAAAAGCCAGCACAATATCCCGTTCATTCTCCATGCTCGCGGCGGGTAGGACTCCGCTCGGTCTCGGGAATAGAACCGTACCCCTGACGGCCGCTATCGCCATGGGCTGTGCTACCGACTAAGGATCCACCGTCCGCGGTTTTATCATCATCCTTGGTGCCCTCATCTTTCCTGCCGATGATGACGTTTCCGGCGACCAACATCGCCGCCCCTAGCCACCAGAGGGGTGGCAGCGACTCGGCGAAGATGAGCAGTCCGAGCAGCGCCGTGATCATGAAGTTCGTGGACGTATTCATGATAGATACCTGTGTCGTGGAGTGCCCCCTCGCTAATGCCTGCGTGAAAAGCGTCCACATCTATGACCGAGTCAGAAATGACTCTTTCCTACCTAGATACTCAGGCGTTGGAGACAAGCCGCGCGGGGAACTCGCGTACGCAGGGTGACAGGAGCGAAGGCCTGGCATTGACGCAGGAAACTTACCACGCCGTTGAGAGCTAGATTGAGACCGAAGAAAACCTGCATCGGGATGCATGTCAGTCTCAGGCCATTTCGGGGCCCCACGGCCTGGTAAGATGATTCTGCTACAGCCGCATGCCCGAGAGCCTGATGGCTCGGGCGCGGCGAGAGGGGATATATTCGAAGGGTCACAGAATCATTAGGGTGGACCACATACGCATCGCACCAGGATCTCAATGATACCTTCAGAGGTCTTGAGCCCCAACACCCTTGAAATGCCCCGAGCAAGGTCCGTTGTCAAATCATTCGTCGTTCTGTCAACCGGGTTAGCAGTGCACACACTAACCGAGCAGTAAAACTCCGAGAGCCAGGCCGCAGGTGAGCAGCGGCCCGATCCTGTCCCCACGGGCCCCTAGGTGATGACGGGCGATGGTTTCAGGGGGTATCCGAGGCCGGGGACAAACGCGCACAGTACTACCAACAGCAGAAGTAAGCAGGCAGGGTGGTACCGACAACTTGGCAAAGACGCCATTAAAAGCAGCGCAAGCGCCGCTGGCGACCGCGAAGACGATCCATCGGTTTCTCGCAGTCCAGGAAAGGGGCTCCGTATCGGAAGGAGAACGTGCGACCGCACCCTCCGGGAGCCGAGTGGAGTCTTGACCGTCCATTGCGACGGTTCTGCTTTTCTCGGCGACGGCGCGTTTCCGTAGTTCGGCGGATGGAGACGTTGAAGTGCCGGAGGTTTCTCCGGAAAGCGTCATTGTTGCGTGCTTTGTTTCCTACTCGTGACGGACGGGATGGGATGAGCCGCGTGGAGTGTTTCGGGTCGAACAATGCCCTTAACGGGCGGCTGCATGTGCCTAGTAAGGCGGCACTAAAGTGCTAGAAGCACGCCACTCTAAAACGTGACAGCAGGGGTTAACCAACAACCAATCGGTACTTTAGCCTTACCTAAACTTACGGTCTTCACTCAAGGACGATTATGTACAAAAACTGCGTAATCCCAATTACTCGCTTGCAGAACCGCATGATATCTATGACTTCCAAAGGATGCATCAGAACATTATCCTATTTCACTAAGAAACAATGCATATCCATCCCGTAGCGGTGTTGTCTGGGTTCCACCGAAAATTGAGCCTCATGACGTCCGTACGAGGTTAGTGAGTCTCACAGCTTGGCGCTGGACATACCTGGAGGGCTAGTTCTGGCTGATGCTAATAGATTTACATCTGGCTGGCACAACAGTAGAGAATTGGCTCACACTCTTCGAAAGGAAATATATACCTTGAGATGCAAGTGTAGCCATCTACCGGTTTAAGACGAAGCATGTTCTATTCGCGAAAAGGGGGAAGCCTTCCGCTATCTGTCCTCTAATTCCAGTCCGCCATCATCGTCAGCGACGACCTCATCGCCATCCATGATCCGGCTCTGGCTGCCCCGGTTCATAGGATGCCCTGCCTCGACCGGGGTCACCAGCCGTATGCGACCACCGCTCGCGGTCGAGACCTTGCCCGACAGCCACCCCGCCACCCTGTTCATGAGACGCCAGAGCTTCTCCTGGCTCTCGACGAGGTCGTGGTCATCGCGGGGGTTCTCGGCCGCCTCCACCTTGAACTGGTACTTGAGACAGTCCTTCACCGTGATCAGGCCCTTCAGTCGGCCGTGGTGTTCGACCAGGATGACGCGCGGCCCGATCTTCTGGAACAGCTCCATGACGGTCTCCAGGGGCAGGCGGGGGTGCACCGTGACGGGCGTCGCATCTACGTATCGGCCGAAATCAATCGACGCCATGGATGTGCTAAAGTCCACGTTACTACTGGTTGCTACAGCGGGCGTCATTGGTATAACAGAGCTCGAGGCTGGAGGGGAGAAAGTGCATTTGGTTTGTGGGCTGAGTGCGATACGGCGCTCACGTCGTAGGCGGTCAATGGCGTATCGAAGTTCGGTACGACCGATGTATCCAACAAGAATCTTGGATGTCTCGTCCTCGACGATGGGAAAGCCCTGGTACTCGGGCCGGTTCAGGAGATCTTCGATGGCCTTTAGTGACATCCCGTGTACTGGGATGGAAACTACGTCTTTCGACGTCATAGCAGCAGATACTGGGACACCAAAGTTGTGCTCTTCCTTATTGTCAAGGAAGGGAAATCCACTGAACCATATCATGCGATCAGCAATGCCGCCTTTGCCAAACAGTTCTGACACCGCTTTCGTAACACCAACGACAATCATCGTGGGCAGGATGTAGGTTAAGGCTCCCGTAAGTTCGAACATGATCACCACCACCGAGATAGTAATATGCATGATACCGCTGAGAGCCGCCGCAGCCCCAAGGAAAGCGTAGGTGCCAGGTGTAATGCATGGCTCATCCGGTTTGCAGGCCGAGAAGAAAGGAGCCCCCGGATTCGTGTCATGGAGCACCTGCACGAGGATACCAACAGTGCGTCCGAAAGACGCACCGATCGCCATGGACGGGACGAAGATTCCCGCGGGCACTTTGCAGCCATAGGAGATTATAACCAAGAACATTCGGATAACGGTGGCTAGGACGAGGGACAAGACGTTCAACCACCGCTTTTCAGGCTCGCAAAGCCCATGATAATCTTCTGCCCCTTCGCATTCCAAGAATAGGATCTCCATGCTCTCGGTCATATCGATCCTGAGGAAGGCATTTGGGTAGCAGACCACGGCTGTCCCTAGCGCCAGCAGGGTTGCTTCGAGGATAGCGTATTTCGTAAGATACTTCTTCCGGAAGGCTTGCGCCCGTAGATTCCACTTGATGACGAATGCGCCATATAAGCCGCCGAACACCCCAATGATGATGAAGAACAGAACTTCGAAGAAGTGCCATTCTCGATCATACTTGACCTGGAACATGACAAGCTGGCCTGTCCGGAAGGGATTCATCGCCGCGAGCACGGCAGTTCCGACCAAAGCACAAAAATAACTTCGCCACATGGTCTTAAGGGGGAAATAGCTAGACATCTCTTCTAGCGAGAAAAGGACCCCGCCGATGGGACTGCCAAAGGCGACCGCGACACCGGCAGCTGCGCAAGCGCTAAGAATCTCCCGGGTTTTCGAGGCGTTCCGCCGATATTTTTCGAACATGCGCGAGATGACGTTACCCATACACACGGCGTAATGCACGCTGGGACCCTCCTTGCCCACGGATAGCCCAGATGCGATGGAAAGTGGTAATGCGATAGACTTGATGACCAACGTCCAGAATCCCAGGAATCCCTTCATTACAAAACCAGCGATGATGCACTTGATCTCAGAAATACCGGATCCCGCGGCGTACGGTGCAAATGACTTGACGAGTGTTGCCGACGTGAATGCGAAGAAAGTCTGTCAAAGTGAGCACATAGAGCACTGCCCGCCAGGGGGCCTCTCATCTTACCGAGAAGATGATGTATAAGACATAATTCGCGGGCTCGAAGCCTGTCCAGCGGTGCCAGTGAGGGCAGCCGGTGTCCTCACCCCAACAGCAGAACTGCTCGTTCAGGTAGAAGGCGGTTGTGCAGTAGCCTATCTTGATATCCGCCAACCACTCGGTGACGATGTTCAGGAAGGCGGCGTTGAGGCCAATGGCAGCGCCGATCAAGGTCACTACGATCCATCCTTGAGCGGCATCGTAGGACTCCCATAGCTTATATCGCCATGTGACTCTGCCATTGTTGGACAGACCCCCTGCCGCCTTCTTCCGCCGATTTTTCCGGTGCAGTTGTTCCCGCGCCGCATCTTGTACCCAGTCTATATCCCTCGTCTCATTAGACCGTTTAGAAACCAGACAGTCGCGTTCGATCGTGGCATACCTATGGTTGTGAAGTCCTGCGCAGGCGCCGAGTCAGATGAGGGTTTTCTCGACGGGTACGTCTAATGCCATGACAAACCTCATATCGCTTGATCTCGGCGATTTCCTCCTCTATCTGCTGCTCTGCAGGCGCATCGCGAACCTCGCTTCCGGCGTTGCCCTGTTCCGCGGTCGATATCGCAAAAGATATCCGCGAACTGACGGAAGACCGATGGACTGGTTGGGGTTGGGGTCTCCTTACGGAAGTGGAGGTGCTCGCGGAAAACATGACTGCGGGCTCACGGTCATTATAATTGATGCCAAGGAAAAACACAGGACAGTTGATCTCGTCGCCAAGGAACACGATGATCCATTCGGTATGTACTTTGCGCTCCCTTTGAGGCGATTGCGAACAATGAATTACGTAGGCGCAACCGTAGCTGGATGGGCCGTTACCTAACAGTTTACCGATAAGATTGGGCTGGCTTTGCGCTGACCTGGAAGGCTCTGAAACCTCCCGAGGTCCCTTGTCAAGCTACCTGCAGTTGTCTCCCGTATTACTACAGTACTTCGTACAGTAAGCCACGTACAATACGTGAGGTCCACTTTTCGGTTAAGAGGTACATGTGCTTAATATCGGTGGAAACGCGACGTTAAGATTTCCACGCGTGTCGCTATACTAACGTTAAAGGCATATTGTCATATCCTACCATCCTTGTACCAGTTGTTTTCTATTTGCGATACACAGCTTGGTATCTCGAGTTGCACTGTGTATTCATCCAACGTTATCCCTGACCTCTCAAGCAGCGTTGGTATCGTGATTGCACTATTCTGCATTAGCATATCTACGTGTATGCAAGAGGCCTGCCTGGTAACATCTCCACTCAACCATTCGGACCAGAAGTACATAGGAGCTGAGTGCCTAGGTAGGTGTGTGATGGCCTGACGGCTCAGCCCAGCCAAACGAATTCAGCTGCTACTACTACATCCCCTCTGTCCTATCTATTGACCAATCAGATATAGTAGAGTTCCGCGACAGATATAAACTGCCCAGAGCCCGCAGTCCCTCTTGAGACTTCACCCTTTACGTACATCCTACCAAGTAGGTCACATAGAGTACCACCATGCCCTACAATACGACGGCGATCCCTCCTAGAAAGGAGGTGACCGGTCAAACACAGTTGCCCTGTGAGTGATCATCCGGGCGGAGGCATCCGTGCCCTAACCAGATCTTCGATCGCATGCTAACACTCACGTCTAGTATCGAGGGTCAAAAAGATAGTCGCACAGGATCCAGACATTACCGTGTGCTCTAACAATGCGGCGTTCGTCATTACTCTTGCTACAGTGAGTTGCTTCTCGTCTCAGCAGCTATTAAGCTTCCTACCCTTGCTCACGTGACGGACAGGAGATGTTCATCCAGTACCTCGCCGAAGAGGGTCTGAAGATGGCCAAGCTGGAACGGAAGCCTCGAAGGAACATACAGTACAAAGATATAGGTGGGTAGTAACCAAAAAACTCCGGGCTCTCTCATTCCATTTCTAATACCCCTTAAAAGCAAATGCGGTATCGCACCAGGACAACCTGGAGTTCCTGTCGGACATGGTCCCCAAGACGGTGCCCTACAAGCAGATCAAGGCCCAGGCGGCCGCGAAGCGCGCCCAGCTCAACGGCCAGAGAACCGAGGAGGTCGAGGAGCTGCCGGTGGTGCCGAACGGCAAGAAGCACAAGTCCACCCCGAGTGGCGGGCGCGCGAGCCTGAACGGGGGCACGACTATCTCTGGTCTGCTGGCCGGTGCTAATGCCCGGCTGGCAAGCGAGGAGGACGGTCCTGTAGACCCCAACGACCAGCTGCAGTCAGAGGCAAGGCAGGCGAGAGGTGAGGGAGATGTCGAAATGACCGGATAGGAGAACGTCGTTTGGCAGCAGTACCGCAGGCCGTGGGACGGATGAGAATGGGCAGAATGGATAGCAGAATACCTTAATTAGGAAGGCATTGCCGAACAGCTACGCTCTCGGGCGAGACGAGTGGATGCAAAAAGGGTAATGCTGAGCCGACTTTTATTAACAATGGGTATATCCCGAACACGCTTTTGTGGTGGTGTCCAATCTGACTATATCCTTGGTCTGCTCCCGTGAACATAGCTCATTCTTCCATCTCGTCATTGAGATGTACCCCGGCAGGTAGCCTGCCCTCCCTCAGCATCGTCTCTAGTCTCGTGATCTCGTCTAAACTCGTCGCCTTCTTGATCATATCCTGCAACCGCTTCTTCTCCTTGTCCGTGAGCTTCATCCTCGACATTTTGGTGGCGACCCCCGAAGAGCTACTCGAAAGCGAAGCGTCGAATGTTTTCGACTTGATTCCCATGAGCTTCGACGCTAGGTCCGTCGGCTCCTCGGCGGTGCCGAAGAGCTCTTCCGCCCGCTTGCGTTCCGCGTCTTTAACCTTCTGGTAATCCAGAAACCGAACCGACCGACATCTCCAGAGGACCCAGTATCGGTAGTGCTGCAGGGCCACCGTCAGTTACGCTCTCTCGCTCTACGCTCGGTATGAGGATCCTGGCTCACCTCTTTCTTCGTAACGGGGTTGTCCCTCAGTACCAAGTGTGTCAAGCGCGGGAAAGACCCCAATGGGTCTAGGTCGGCAAGCTCTCGCAGATTGTTCGACTCCAATTGCAGATTCGTCAGGTTCGGAATCGCGTTGGCAAGCGTCGGCTGTATGGAGGAGACGCGATTGCCCTGGAGCAGCAGGGTGCGTATCCGCGGGGACAGCGGGAAGTTGCCCAGGACCTGGATATCATTGTCGACAAAGTCGATGGCATCTTGTGGCTGCAGTCGACGCAGAACAAGTCGAATTTAGCAACAGCATAACCTAGTCAAACCGCACGCACGCGACGGGGACAGAGGGGAGACGAAAGAGACGACTCACACCTGCAACACCCAGGTTCTCGATGGCGGGAATGCGGTGTCCTGTTCACGACCCGGCGAAAGGCCTCGCTATCAACTCTGCTCTTGCTAGATCATGTGAAAAAAGAAGTGTAGTATCTGTTCTTTTCTGACGTACCTCGAAGCTCGAGCTCGCGCTCCTTCAGTGCGTTGAGCCAGGAGGGCGAGTTCTGGAGGAGCTCGGCCGTGAGCCTCATGATGGGCTGGCCTTTGGAATTGGCTGGGTTACCTCTGTGTTTTGTGGTCTGCTTGCAAAGGAGCTCGTGGTTGCAGCGTCTATTTGGTTCGGCGAAAGAGGCTTGAAGTGAGAGAGTCGAATTCTACGTCACGGCGACAAGGGACGTGCAAGGCTGAGGCTTTCGTTTCGAAAATCCGGATGGCCTGAATCTACATAAACGTCTGGTGCACAGTGACAAGACTGTGTGCTGAGCAGCGCTGTAGCTCCAATTGGGGAGGTGGGGCCCTCTTCTATCCACTATCTACAGTACCTAGACTAATACCTACCTAGGTGCGCCATGACGGCCCCTTTAGAGCATTACCTCGCTATAGCGCATTTTGTGCTGAGTTTGGAAGGCCGAACGACGTTATCGACTTCCCCTATTTATATCGCCCCAAATTCAAACTCCCATTCCACGGGTACCCGTGTTACCATTCGTGCTGGCTTATACGCCTACAGCTCTGCCGGCTTTCCTTATATCCATATTATAGAGATAGTTCCAATCCTGTAGACAGGGCAACTAGTTAAAGAATCCAAGACACTGGCTAGCCTGTATGGCTCGATTAGCATAGACGGCGTGGCACAAAGATAATTCATCCAGAGACAACCAGCAATGGCTTACCATGATTAGACCCTACCAAAGGATGTTTTCAGACGGTGTTGATGACAGGCCTTCATGAATGAATACATGGCAAGATTCGTGAGTTATGGCATCAGAGTGGCAATATGGGGGTTTTCTAGTCACTTATTACTCGATACTTCCGGAAGCAATATATGACGGGTTTGATAAGACTGACATTCCATTCAGTTAAAGCTATCAACGCCGTAACACCAGATCCAAATCGAAGGGTGCAATCATGTCCGCCGAGACTTTCGGTGGCATAATGCTTCCATGTGGGTAGAAAGTCGATGCAGCTAATGTTGGGATATCAGCGGCGTTACCGTATGAGCCCCAGTCCTGAGCTGCAAAGGAGCTCCTGTCCAGGATTACATTCATCACATATCCGAAGGCCATAGGAGGCAGCGCTTCCGATGCTCTTGATACTTTCAGCTTCGCTTATGGTTAAACGGTTCAGTTCCTCTAACCACCTAACTCCTCTCTCCCTTGTCGATGGGCTCCTAAAGGCAGACTCTGATTACTCTACCTTGTTTTCCCAATGGCTTGCCACAAAGACCTTGAGCCTAGACCGCTATGGCCGCCTTGCAAAGGATTCCTAATTTAGAGAACTCGTTCAGATAAAGCAACCAAGGCTCCTTTGTCCAGTGTCCTAATCTAAGGAACAGGCCGTTTGGTACCCAGATAAAGATGAAAATTCAAAATCAGAGAACAACGCACTTGTTCTCGAACTATGTTTTCTTCCGAGGTGTATGTATACTGGGATCCTCCCCTGCCATGGCTGTACGTAAGACCTACAAGTTAAACCTCGAACCCGAGCAAATAACTGCAAGTGAGAACCATCATTGGCTATGTCCACCAAAACCATCACTAAGAACGGTAGCATCCTCGGCAGAGTAGCGTACAAGACCACTATGGACGACAACTCAGCCTCCTCTTCCTCCAGCAACGTGGGGTCCGCTCGAGGTAGCAGTGCCGAGCCCGGGCTGTCTCCGCAGGCGGCCCTAGAAGCTTTACCCCGGTATACCTCCCGCGAGGAGCGTGTCCCCGTGTCACAGCCTACCCGGCCGCGGGTCGACCAGTCAGAGGCTATAGCCGAGTACCGCGCTCACACTGTCTTAGCGACTAGGTCCTCGCGCGCGGCGCTGCCGCCCACGCCCCCGCCCACACCACCATCCATGCAACACCGAGAGCCTCGCAGTGAGACACTGGAACTTCCCACCCGGCCTCGTGATCGTCAGGAGTCTCGCCAGAATCGGGAGGCACGCGAGAGCAACCGTAGCACCCCTGAAAGCACCCAGCGGCGGTACCTCACCACCCGCCGGTCTTCTCGCGAGTCCCTGAACGCCTCTTCGCCGAGCCCACCGCGGCGCAACCCGGCGGACTTCTCCGACTCCGACTCCTCGCGGTCGTCGTCATGGTCGTCCCGCCCGACGGGGTCGCCGCCCAAGACCTCGCACCTCGGCTCCGTGGCGCGAGACTTCCTCGAATCGTCGCGGAGAGCACGCTTGAGGGACGGTGACGGCAAGCTCCCGATCCCCGAGGGGGAGGCGTTCTTCCCCACGCCAAAAATCACCTTCCTGATCGACGAGCCGGAGGGGCTGAAGTGCCAGATATGCCTCACGACGCCGCTCGAGATGGCAGAGTCGTCGCAGAAGCCGAGCGAGCGCACGCCCGTCATCCTCCCGTGCGGCCACGCCGGCTGCGGCAATTGCATGCACACTTGGTTGACGGCGCACCACTCATGCCCATTCTGCCGCAGGGACATGCACCACAAGGGGTGTGGGCACGCCGTAGAGCCCCGTGTTATCGCACACGATACAATCCACTCGTTGCCACGCACCACGGCCGAGGGAGGCTCCGTCGGTCACAAGTGCCACGACTGTAGAATAGGGGATCTCCAGGCGGCCGCGCTCAAGAACTGGAAGGACCTCGCCAGGGACCTCCGGGCCGCCCGCGCGAGGGCGCGGGAGCTCGGGACTGATGAGGCCGTCAGCGCGATGAAAAAGGCCGAGAAGGCGTTCGAGATGGCCCCGTGCCGTGCCGTGCTGGACAAGGTGACACGCGTCGACACCAGTTGGTGAGTAACATGGTGAGTGGCTAATTTCTCTTTGGTCCGGAACCGAGGGAAAGGAAAAGTCGGAGTTAATGCCTGTTACCTGACCTTCCTTGTTTCTTCTTTACTGTTTCTGTTTCCTGCTTCCTGTTTCCTGTTTACCGCACGTATGTAAATCCGTATGATAGGTGCTTTCGATTTTCAGCAAATGTGCCATGTATTGTCCCAAGTCGTTTTCAAATGCTTATATATACTCTAATAACTACGAAATAATTTCATGGTCACCATCGCCCTTCGCGCTCTGCTACATCTAGAGAACGGGTGAGAAGATTGTGGATGTCGTGTATGTTCCTTCCTATGTGATGGATAAGTAATCAAAGGATATCTAGGCCAAGTCCATCTTTCATCTCGGTTCCCACCATTGTGCCGTGTTCGTTTTATTGACACCGGCCGTTCATCGACTTATGGACGTTGGGCCATTACAGACCGCCACCGTGGCCACCGCTATGCCCAACACCGTGACCGCCAGCGTGTCCACTGCTATGTCCAATACCGTAACCCCCAGCGGCTTCCCCGTCAGGCCCTTTATAGGCGCCACCGGTATGACCGGGCGTATATGCCGGAGCGGGGTCCGCCACCGGGTTATTGGCGTCCGGTCCGAAATTCGGGTACGTGGGGTATGGCGCGCTACCGTTTTGGTTTATGGGATATGATGTGCTGTTGTCACTGGTGTTGTTCTTTATCATCTCTATCTGCCGCCGCTCATGCCTCCTCTTCCGTATCCGGCTGTAGGCGCAGCATCCGATGACGCAAAAGGAGATGAACACGACGCAGACAATGATGATGACGGCGATTATGCCACCGCTAACGATCCTCCGCCCGGTGCGCACCCTGTCCCCAGTATCACGGAATTCAGAGTCGAAACGGTAGCTATCGAATTCTGCACGGGTCACCAGGCCTCGGATGGAGTCGTGGACGGCTCGCCGCATTGAGACTATTGGCAGGGTCGGCATTGTGGATGATACCTATATAAGATAGGTAGCTGGTATTCTGCAACTGGCTATGACGTGACGCAGGTGTCAAGAGGACAAGATATTTAACGGGTCTTCTATTTGGTAGAGCCTCGACGATCTCCAGAACGTATTGCTTTCATTTACGTGAGCCTATTTTCAGTCTGGCACTCGCTCTTATATACATCCTCACATCTCCCTGAAGGGGGAGATCGGGGGCAAAGTGGTCTGACAGCCCCTGGCGGCCGTGTATTATATCACCAGAGAAATCCAGCCTTGCTGCTACTAGGCTGTGCTACGGATACGAAAGTCGTGTTACGGACAAATATATCTGGTAACTCGCATATGTACGACGTGTGATCAGCAGTTGATCGAATCCTTTCAACATGTTCACGACGCTGATTTGCAGGTTGAGGGCTGAATTATGGAGAGCGAGGTGGCTTATGAACAGGTTGGTTACTGCGCCGCGGCCGGTCTGCCAGCCTGACACCATGCCAAGGACCAAAGGCAGACTGTCATATGTACCGGTAGCTCACCCTCATCAACGTCTAGTCCTAGGTATTGCAGAGCCCGATCTCTGTTTTTGTCTGTGAACCATGGTTGTCAACGCCATGGCATCGCCCGAAACCAGACGTCATAATGAAATGCTCTGCCAAGAGCGCGAGGATTCTGGGCTATGATGTCAGGGGTCGATGATCGATGAGTAGGGTCAGCCTGCGTTATCCTTTGTTGACCCTCGCTTAAACTGCGAACGACGCCAGTTCCATCCTCGGATGCGTCAGTCAAAATTTTAACAATTTGCTGATGGTTCAATGTCTTCGCTGTCGTTGGTGGCTGCTGAGCAGAGCCTTTGCTCTATAGAAGCATGATTTATGGATACAGAGTATATGGGACTGTATAAACTTGTGCCCGCACTACGTACATGCATATAGGGCGCTAGGGGAGAGCTAGAATAGCGCTAGAAGAGCACTAGAAGGAGGCTAATGCTATCCCTGTAAACATTCGCTTTTACCGAGACATGATTGCGTTTACAAGCTCCTTGCATACTTCCTTCAGCCTACCATATCAGGCCGTGGACAAAATAATTGACACACCCCAACACTGCTTCAGAGAAACCTATCCCGATGCAACTATTCGCAAAAACCGTAAAACAAATCAAATACAACGCTTAAAAAGGAAGAATTAATATAGATAACATACTTATTCATTGATTTATTAAGCGGTATATATTCTGAAGTGGGCAGATACAAAATGGTTTATTTACTAATATCATTATCCTGAGGTGTAAGGGTCAGAATCAACAAGCTGTTCGCGTCATTCAGAATCAACCATCTCCACATTTCCCGTTGAAAATGACTGATTCTCTTGGCAGGCTTGGGCCAATCATGTTTAATCAGCATGCTGAAAATCCCCCACTTCAGCATCAGCAACTTTCGAGGTGCTGATGCTGCTGATTGATGGCGTATGGACTGCGTCAGGAGTCCTGCCCTAGCCCCAAGCCGTCCTTCTTTGCTGTAAAGCCGTTCGTTAAAATCGGCCGACTGATCGAAACTCAAAATAGTGGGAACTTCAGCATCAGCAGCTCCACTTCCGTCTTGCTGATTGACAAGGTTGGCACGGGCCATAAGAATCAGATTCTGAAATGCTACGAACTGCACCTTATTCTCGAAATTCGTCAAAAGCTAGTGTAACGCGAACTTGATATCAGGTAGGGTGGCAAATTTCCCCACATTCGCGTATTCCTGATGTAACTAATAATAGCTCATAGCTATCAAAAGCTAGCTGAGGAGGGTTTAATACGGCGGTCAAAATTGGGGCGCTTTGCATTAACTGTGCATTAGCTTTTGACGAATTTCGAAAATGAATGCGGGTAGGTATAGCATGTTATTGCCAGGCCACGCGCCATAGATGCAAACAAGATGGGAAGCTGAAGATGTGTCAAAGTTCTCGCTCGGCGTTAATTGGTAGGAGCAATCTCAGCTCCTTCCTAATCAACCAGATGGCCAATAGCCGCGCATCCTTTGGCGCCAAACATACTTGCAATACGACCATTCGATGACTGACGTTGCATCCAACGATGCTATAATCTACCTGAGTGGTTTGAGCCATTGCATCTTTAGATACCTGCCAGATATGTCAGTGCTCATTAGGCGAAATGGGGAAAAGGGGGGGACTCCTCGCTTCCATCTCTAGAATCCCCGCCCACACCATGTGTTGCTACAATCCTTCAGTCGTTGGTCCTAGACATAGCTAGCCGTGCTGGGGGCTCCCTCGAGAAGAGCTCATCCTCCGAGGATATAATAATGCCCACTTATCTCTGCCACGGTTTTCGTTGGCATCGGGATGCCATTCGCTTTTTTGTCATCGTCCAAGACATCGACGACGCGGCCCCCGAATGGGTCGTAGCTCCGCGGAGCTCGGCTGCCCTACTCGCGCAGTTCTACGAGCTCTTTGACTTCCTTCCACACCGAAATGGAAGCCAGCCAGCCGATGCCGATCCTGCCCGGCATGCTCTGTCCCTTAGCAACCAAGACCCCTTGGGCGAGCCTGCCGAATCGGAGGATAGCCGTACGCACAATAAAAGCGTGGCGCGCAACCGCAGCAAGTCGCCGAGTAGCCGTTGGAAGAAGACAAGCCAGGGCGGCGTGTCGTTTACTCGAACCGTTACTAAGGCGCCTAGCTTTCCCGATAACGAGGCGTCCCCCAGTGATTGGTCAGCAGTGACTTTGCTCGAAGAGTTCGACCCGGCGAACCTGTCGGTAGTTAGCGGGCCATGGGCTTACGTTACGGACCACGTCGTGCGCATAGAAACCTCCACCTCTGTCGCCGAGGAGATGGTCCGCTATGAATCACTCGAAAGGTCAAGAGACCGTAGGGCCACGAGCGACACCAGTGATGAGACCGGGCGCAAACTCGATACTATGGCGAGCGATGGCGCCGGCTGGCTCGAGAAGCTCCGCGACAAACTGCAAAGGAATGAAGTAATCAAATGGTACGTGGTGGTCTGTGGCGACGAAGATCGCACAGGTCAGAGCCCTGACGGAGATAAGGACAAGGGGATCAAGGGTCCCTACGAGCGTGGAGACCAGCGCAACGAAGCGTTGGCAGAGAGAGGCGACGACGCTGGGAGCGCCTTCGATTACCGACTCCCGGAGTTCCTCGACCTAAAGGCGCCCCGGGAGACGAAGGCAGACTGGAATACGGTGTTGCAGACGCCGCCTCCCTTTTACAAACCCGGGCCCCCGGTGATAGTCTCGCTTCCGTCTCCAAGCGAAGCCGTCCACAAGTCATCCACGCATACTGGTGTTCGTAGGAAGAAGTCAAGGGCCGGTAGTATCAGGATGCTTTTTTCGAGGCGACTGAGATAGCCCAAGGCGGCATGTCATACGTGCGGGCCTCTCATTCTTTTTGTTGCTTACGTAATATACAGCTTAGTTAACCGTTATTATGTGACCACAAAGCTGTATATTAATGAATTATATGTCCCCAACTGGGAATAGACCATAGCCATAGCGGGCAAGTGCATTTCTGACCTGGGCTTAAGAAAAGGAGACTGTAACGACCAATTACGGTAGTAATCGATTCATAACCGCGATACTGTGGTTCCCCGTCTAAATATGGTTAATGCTATAACCGCTCCAGTAATGGCTGGTGCGCTATTGCATTGCCTATTCAAGCTAGGGGGAATGGTAAATATGGGGAGGTTATCCTGGGTCCCGACTCCCTTACAGCATCCCGCCGGGTTGGCCTTCGTTCGTCTTCCTTTTGCCAGGCAGTTCCCACTCTACTATACAATGAACTCCACCTTAAATTAAACTCGACCTTTCAGCACGGAAAGTTCCTAGAGCCTCAAAGGAATTGACTCGCTTGTAATAGCCCGTAAGCGCCTACCTCGTGGAACACACAAAGCAAGCCAACGCGACTGCAGGGACAGATGATGGGCTTTGCATTGCGAAAATGGGTGAGTCGCTTGGTCACTTTCTTCTTCGCTGTTGTTACTTCTTGCGGTTTACTGGTATTTGCACTGCCCTTGCCAAGGTGTTGTATCAAAATAGGTAGATAGTCAGGAAGCATAAAATCAACCCCCAGGGGCTGCGCGGTCAGGCCATGCGGTCAGGCCAATACCTAGGCCCAGGGAGACTGCTGCTTTGCCCACTGGGCTGGGGTTGGGGGTCGGTTACGCTCAATTGGATAACCGGGCGCTTCATCATCTTTTGTGCACAGCAGGTCAAGGCGCACCGTCTCACTGTCCACTGCATTACCCCCCCTTTCCGGTTGTTCTTGTTGGATACACCTGTTTCACAAAAAGAGGGGATCTCTCCCTGATATTCGATGCCGCCGTCTCTTTCACCGCTGACAGCGCCATCGCAATATCCAGCTCTGTCCCAGACGTTGCCAGATCAAGCAACACCACGACTGAACCCCGACGACGGCAGCGGCGTAAACAACAACAACAATGCTGGATGGGAGGACACGATTAGGCCGGTGAAACTCGACCCTTCGACTTCGCGATCCGTTGCGCATTCCCGTGAATCTTCACTTGAAAAGTTACAGTCCGGTGGCGGTCTCGCCGGTATACCCGAATCGCCGCAGTCCGCCCTTTCATCTGGCTCTTCGGGGGCACGTACGGCCGGCTCTCGTCCGGCCGTCGGCGGAATATTTGAGCGCGTGATCGATCCCAAAGCCGCGGCGACGTATGGCCATCACCGCCAAACCTCCATCGTCCATGGCATTCAACACTCGAGGAATGGGAGTTCGTCTTCGAATCCCCTGAGCCCGCAGATAATAGCGGCAGCCGGAGCTGGTTTGCTACACGAACGGCCCGAAATGTACGCGATGAACTCCGAGGCATCCTTTGCCTCGCGGCCACCGACCGCCTTGTCAGGAACTACGGCTGTCACTTCGAACCCCCATGGCATCGAAGGCAAGCTCTATGCCACAGACAGCGCTTCAACCCAGAGGAAGTTGGAGCGAGTGCATAGCAAGTCCCGCCGCGATCATGCACATCACCATTCGCACGCTTCGCGACATCACAAAGATGACCAGAAGACTGTTGGCGAATATGCGTTGCATGTCTTGCTGAAATCAGTTCGTAACTTAATTCAACAGGAACGGAGCATGTTTGCTAACCCTGCGCCAGTTCATTGCACATGCAGAAGAGAAACTCAATGAGTGCATTACAGTGCCCTTTGATCCCGAGCCGCAGATAGAAAGCATTTGCGGCCCTGGTGCTGATCCTGTGTTCGATCAATTCATCACGGCCTTGGGGCACATTGCTAAACAGAGACCGAAGCCTCTGATCGATTTCATCATGCTCTGGAGGAAACAGAAGAGCGAACTAGCGAACGATGCGCGTTCTCAGCTTCAGCAGTCGAGAGCTCAGCTCCCCGGAGCTTCCCTTACGCGTCGTAATACTGAACCTCCCCACGTCGTCGCAGACAAGGCTTCACCGGAATCGGCCGGAACTCATGGGCCAGCAACGCTCGCAGCAAAACAGGAGTATGTGGCGCAAGCCGACCGGCGCTCTGTCATCTCGATTTACATATTATGTCGTGTTCTGCTCGAGGTTATTAGCTCGAGCAGCCTGAACTCCATCACACCAGAGATGATGGACAAACTAGAGGGCATAATCTTCCTGCAGCTCAAGATTGCGGATATAGATCAACTGGCCGCTTCTCCTCTAAAATCGGCGAACTGGAATCTCTTCACCCAACTTCTTGGTGCGATGAGCGAGATCAATTTTGACAGCGTCGCCGAGCGATTTATTTCAGATCTTCAGAATCTTCAGCAAGATATGGCTACGCGGAGTTCCACGTCCGGGAAGGCGGATCCTGAGGGTCAGACAGTATTGGTGCTGGGAGGTATGAGGCATATGCACCTGAACATTGACATGGACGTAGGTTGGGACCAAACTTGCGAGTTTCTAGCGTCGCTCGGTCGACTCTTCTCAGAGTCGAAGGGGCGGACGGTGAAAGCTGCGTTTTGTGACACACTTGACACTCTCTTACTTCCGATTGCTGCGAACGCGAGTAATAAGCATCTTACACATCCGAAATGGGGAGCAGTCCTAAGCAGTATCAGCCCTCGACTTGCACAAATTTTCGTCAAACCGCGCCATTGGGCGGCCGCCTTTCCATTGACAGCAACGATGCTCTGTGTTTCGCCTCCCGATAACGCCAGCACCCAGTGGCTCCAGTTGATACGTCCGCTTCAACCCCGCTTGAAAGATCGCACGACCCGGTCTCTTTGTTTGCAGGTCGTCTCAAGGTTAGTCTGGATGTATCTTTACCGGACTAATGACACGGCGGCCGGAGTGACGCGCAAACTCGACGAGGTCGTACAGCTTGTCTTGCCGCCCTCCAAACGTACCTTCGCCCCCGCGGACACCAGCCCGACAAGCCCTCTGATACAGATAATCAGATTCATCGGTTATAAGCATCCCGAGTACTGCTGCAAGAACATTATTTTCCCTCTGATTAACGCCGAGCTGTTCAACTCCAACAAAGAACTCAAGGTTGAGCAGCTTGATCCCGATAGGATGGTAATTGGGATAAGAGCCTTCCTGGCTATTTTGTCTGATCTAGAAAGGGGCGAGCACGGCCGGCCCCCGTTTCCGCTGCAATATCCTTCGCAGGCGTCTTCTGACCGCTCCTTACCCTTCTCCCCGGCTGCAGCATTGCCACGGAGCATGCCGGCCTCGGGTCCTCTGGAGTCTAGTCAAGAAGACTCTCTGTCGCGGCCTGTGCAGCTGAGTGCCTTGAGTGACGGCGCCCGAGGTTATTACAAGAAATTCTCAGAGATCCTGGGTAAGATCACAATAATATGCGACAATACTTTTGGGGGCCAGGCAGCTCTAGACGAGAAATTCAACAGCCCTGGGCCCAAGACACCCATCGCCGAGACGTTCAACTTTGCACGACGCGACGATCACCCGAGTCCTGCCGAGCAGAAGCAGGCTTTCTACGAACTCCTCCATGTTGCTGTGCAGGCTCTACCTCGCTGCCTTTCTGCGGACATCCCCTTCAACCCACTTATCAACCTGCTCTGCACGGGAACCGCACATGTCCAATACAACATTGCTGAGTCTTCGTCCCAATCTTTGAAGTCAATTGCTCGTCAGTCCCATGCGCACCAAGTCACGACGGGCTTCGCTCGATTTATATTCAACTTTGACGATAGGTATTCGACGATGTCCGATGGCGGCATGCTTGGGCCCAGCCACATCGAGAATACCTTGCGCCTTTACGTGGAATTGTTGCAAATATGGAGGGACGAGATCCGACAGAAGACGAAAGAAGCTGCCTCTGATTCTGGATCATCCAGTGATAGTGAAAAGCGAGGCATGAAGTTGGACTTGTCCAATATCTGGGCAGAGGTCGACCATGTCGAGGCACGTGGCTTGTTTTTCCTGTGTTCCCAGTCCCGACGGGTTAGACATTTTGCCATCACTGTCCTTCGGCTCATCTCCGAGTTTGACGCGGCCCTGGGCAAGGGCGGGACTAAAGAGAATGAGAATCCCCGTCTCATTGACATCCTAGAAAATGGTTCGATGGAGGTAATGAATTTTAAAGACGAACACTTAACCGTGGCGGAGAGGAGTCGACTTCAGAGGCATATACAGAATAGCAACAAGGGGGCTCTGATGGAGCTCTGCACGAACGATGCTACATATGACACAACTCTCTGGTCCAAGATCTTCCCTAACCTCATTAGGGTCTCATATGACCGGTGTCCGTTCACTATCGCCATTGCACGCGACCTTATCGGCAATAGGATACTCCAAATGTACAAAAGCATTGTACAATTGGCGGAGCCAAGCAGGGGGCTTCATCAGTATGGACCGGAGCCCGGGAGCTCCGGTAGCAGAGGCAGGACACCAATGACGCAGCCGAATGTAGTGATTGAGCAGTTCAAGCTTTTCCTGACGTTCGTCTGTACGACCCTTGTCGACACGGGTGGCGGCCCGAACGGATCCTCACAAGGTGGTCAGCACCTACGAAAAGGGTCTAAGTCATCCGATAATATCGGATCGGCGAGGACGCTGTTCAGAATTCTGAATCCTCTGCTGATGGTCTCATCAGCCTCTGTTCGTGAGGCGGTCGTCTCTGCTCTAGGATCCATCAATATCAATATATACCGGGTGCTGCTGGAGGAGCTTCAAGGACAGGGAGCTCGTTGCAACGATGAAGCTC
The DNA here is from genome assembly GCA_004155935.1 of Monosporascus sp. GIB2. NCBI lineage: Eukaryota > Fungi > Ascomycota > Sordariomycetes > Xylariales > Monosporascus > Monosporascus sp. GIB2. The sequence continues at coordinate 56,808 of QJNV01000117.1, read as the reverse complement.
GGGTACGATTTCATCAGCGCGGTAACAGCGGACCACGACGGAATCCAAAGATGGATCTACTAAGAACAGAGCTTACTCATGTGTACCAGCTAACCTCCCACTTCCTTAAGGAGCCCGAGATCTACCGCGATGAGTGGATTTTGAACCACCTTTGTGTATACACGAAGGATCTGAAACTCTTCCTGATGGACGGCGAAGTCCAAATGGATTGGGAATTTCAAAAGCTACGCCGCTACTACTGCGGCCTCATGGAGGAGCTCTTTGAGGGAATCAACCGCTCGGACGATCCATCGCGTTGGATGACCTTCGAGTCTCGGAAATCTTCTTTCACTTTGATGGAAGACTGGTGTGGGTTCTCGCCAAACCAACCACAAATCCGACAGCGTGAGGATACTATGAGACAGTCCCTCATTGACCAGCAATCCCTAGGCGAGAGAGGGACAGTCACAGCGGCGATGGAGATCGAGAAGCGGAACCTAAGAACGGCCGCTCTCAGCGCCATGGCGGCTCTCTGCGCTGGGCCGATCAGCGTAACTACAGAAAGCGGGGCCGTTCTTCAATTCGACGTCAGGCGGATACTTGCTTGGATAGAATCCATCTTCAGCTCAGGCAGTGACCGGATCAATCTTATCGGAAGGCGGGCGCTGAAGAATCTCATCGTCTATAACAAAGAATATCCATACCTGCTACAACATTGCATTACACGATGTTATGTAGCAGACGTGCCAAAGGTCCTAGAGAGCTACTTCGCAGTCGTCACCGATGTGCTCCTAGAACATCCCGACTACCCGTGTCCGTTTTGGAAACTGCTGGGATTGTGCTTGATTACGTTGGGGAACGACCAAAGCGACATCCGGTCACGATCGGCGCGTGTTCTTAGGTCGTTAGAGGAGAGACAGCCGGCTGCCCGCAGCGCCAAGATCCGAGACTTTGATATCAGCATCTCGGACAAGACCAAGGCGGTCTACAAGCTGGCCCAGTTCGAGATATCTAAGAGGCTCGCGAAGCAATATCCGGAGCTCGCGTTCCATATCTTTTCTGAATTTTCATTGTATTTTAAGAATCTCCAACCAGCGGTGCAGCGAAATGTTGTGGCAGCTATTCTCCCATGGATCCAGACTGTCGAACTGAAAGTCGATCCTAACGGCGGCCCCACAACGCACTCCTATATACTTCTCGCAAACCTCCTTGAATTGACGATCAAGTCTAGCGCTGCACTGCATAATGAAGTTCAGGCATTATGGCAAGCGCTTGCAACTAGCCCCCACCCAGGGAACGTTCGCATCATACTCGACTTCATCATCTCACTCTGCCTGGAAAGGCGAGAGCAAAACTTTGTCGAGTACGCCAAGCAGATCGTCGTCTTCCTAGCAAGCGCTCCTAGCCAACCAGGGATCAATGTTGTCGAGTTTTTACTCCAGCAGATTACGCCCAAGGCAATGGCGCCAACTGAGAAGAAGGACATTGTACCACCACCGCCTGACGCCCATAACTTGCCTCACTGCACCGATTTGGCAGAGGCTCTACCAGTCGGCACCAAACAAGCCGGCTTATCTCTCGGTCAGCTGTCTCTCATTCTGTTGGTGGATTTGATGGTCTCGCCCGTGCAACTTACTCCGGACAATCTGCCGATCTTGTTGCAAGTTGTTACTGTCTTGTGGGATCACTATACGCCGCTCGTTCAAGAACAGGCTCGCGAGATGCTGGTTCATCTCATTCACGAACTGGTCATTTCTAAAATGGATGATGCCACCCCGGCAGAAATCAAGAAGTCGATCGAGGACATAATCGACGCTATTCGGCGCCACGATCGTTCTGTCGTATGGGGCTACGAAGATAGCAACGGCAAGGTGGATGACCGTGACAGCAAGGTGCCGCCGAGTATGGAATACCTCACTGCGGAGGTGGTGAAGACTTTCGAGGTCACTTTCCCCGGTATCAAGGAACAGTGGAGTCGCCTGTCTCTCACCTGGGCGACTTCTTGTCCCGTGAGACACCTGGCTTGCCGCTCATTCCAGATATTCCGTTGCATCCTAACCTCGCTTGACCAACTGATGCTTGGCGACATGCTGGCGAGACTGTCAAACACGATTGCGGACGAAGACACGGAAATCCAGACCTTCTCCATGGAGATCCTAACTACTCTGAAGACCCTGATCGCGAAACTTGACCGTGACAAGTTGCTCTCTTTTCCGCAGCTATTCTGGACTACGTGTGCTTGTTTAGAATCAATCAACGAACTTGAGTTTCTTGAGGCTGTTGATATGCTCAACGAGCTGCTAGACAAGCTCGACCTCCATGACGCGGGTATTCGCAAGATTCTTATGGACGGTCAACCTCCAAGGTGGGACGGGGGGTTTGACGGAATCCAACCTCTGCTCTATAAGGGACTTCGGTCTTCGACATGTGTCCAACCAACGCTGGATACGCTAGACAAGCTAGTCCAGTTACCTAGCGACAGGCTTACCGGAGATGACAACCGACTTTTCTTCACAATACTTGCTAACTTTCCGCGGTTCTCACGGGTCCTGGAAGAGGGGACGATCGATGAGAAGACAATGGAAACGGCACGTATTCTTTCCGTAATAGCAGATATTATGGGTATGTCGCCGATTAGTACTACGCTGGGAGCATTCACGGACTCCCATTATGCCTCTAGCAGGGAATTTATGGTAGACCTTTTTGCGGCACTTCGCGAATTCTACCTACCGGAATTGGACTTCAGGATGCTGACGATGCTCATGGGCTTCCTAACTAATAGCCTAGCTTCGGTAAAGACTATGACCATGCAGCTCCTGTGCGTCGTCATTCCAGAGATCGAAATGCGCAAACCTGAAATTGCTGGGCACGGCTCAGACTTGATATCTCCGCTTCTTCGGTTGTTGCAAACCGAATTCTGTATGCAAGCACTGGAGGTCCTCGACAACATCATGACTATATCTTCCTCATCGAATGATAAACATCATCTACGAATGAGCGTGACCCATTCGTCCGCCAAGCACATTCGAAAAGAGTACGAACGCACCCAGAGTCTGTTTGGCATTCCCGAAGAGTCCGGCTGGGCCATTCCAGCGCCGGCTAAGAAGGCAGACATCACACGCGCCAACGTACATGCTGCTTTCTACATGTGCCAGGTAGATGCTGAGAATGGCTTCTCGGCGGACCCGACACCGACTCCAGAGGTTGAGTTCCATGCTGACGACTACAACTATGGCTATTTTGAGACGCCTGAACGCACAGAAACCATGATGTCAGACGAGACTCGCACAGAGGCTAACATGGGTGACCTGGTGACCAAACTGGACAGTCTGGACGATTTCTTTGACGACTTAGCACAGACCTCACCGAGTGAACGGTCCTCTAGGACCATCACGGAGTTTCCCGAAGATGACTACGAATCCGGCACACAGCTATACGACGAGCAGATCCTGCCCATTCTTGACCAAGCATCGAGTAACACCTCGTTTCAGAATGGTTTCTTGGATCGCTCACCGGGACTGTCAGGGCAAGGCGCCGGCACAAACACGATGAACCCCGGCATCTTCCACGCCGGCAACGGGCTAAGTGCGACGGTGCGGTCGGGCCTGCACTCGCGTTCCATCACCTCGCCCTCGGCGCCCGCATCGTACCAGCCGCAGCTGTCCGACTTCACCTCGGACGAGGAGCTGACCGAGGACGTCTTCTCCGATGGCGACGACGAGCGGCCGGCGCCCAACCCGGGACTGGGGGTGGTACGCGGAGGTATGGGCAGCGAGGGGTCGTTCTTCCTCGAGAACATGATCAAGCCGCACAAGCAGGGGCCGAGAGGCCGCGTGCGACGACTAACGGGCGGCAGGAGCAGCAGGGACCTCGTGGTGGACGAGCCGTCGCCGCAGGTGCCCCCCGTTCCGAACTCGTTCCTGCAACAGCAACAGGGAAAGCCCAACCTACAAGGGGACATGGTGTGATGCCTGCCGGTACGGATTACGAGGGTTATGTACCGCTACGAGGAGGTGTGCCGAGGTACCCCCATCTTGCCCAGTTGGTTGCTGCGCGACCATGGGTCCCTTGAGTGGGGAAGGGGGTGCTTTTGACAGCTCGAATGAGAGAACGCAGCGAATGTGTGTCTATAGGTACTGCACAGAAAGTAATGTGGAGTACCATGAGGAATGATGTATATGTGTATGTGTATCTGTTGAAACGGATGTAGAAAATATAAAGATAAAATCACAACAGATACGTAACCGCATACCCCGTCTCTGGATGGGAGAGGTTACTGCGTTCCTCATCACATTCGTGGACACTTACGACCTGAATCTGCACGGCCAGGGTAATAGTGAATCTCCCCCCAAGGATCTCGAGCCGTCGTCGCTACAACGTACTACGTCGGGATATCCTACCTTTACGGGACAGGCCATGGACGGCAAATCGGCCATTCCCGAGGGCCGCTCATAAATACGTGGTCAAGTTCGGTTTACGGGGTCGACATGCAGGACCTACCAGGGGCTATCGGCTTAGGAACTGGAGGGGCAGCCGACCTATGTTCAGCCACAGGGGCGAGAACGCAGAAACGGGAATCGTACCTGGAACGTAAGAACATCACTGGGTATCTTTGAAACCGGGCATTAGCATCTTCTGGTTTGTTAAATCACAATTCACGATTTGAGAGACCAACCCTAGATGAACACCCCGTCATGACAAAGTTCATAACCCAGCCTCTACGGCACCTCATCATCCATCAGGCCCGCCCCGCTAGAACATAGGGGCGGGCCGCGCCCCCTCCTGAAATCCCCGAGTCTCGCCGGCCGACCGGTTCGGTTGAGGGTGGCTGCAGCGCCTGAGATCTCGCTCAGTACCGGTATCGAGTGGAATAGTCCTTGGGACTGACGACCAGACCGCGTCCCTTCTTGGCGCCCCGGTAGATGGTCTCGATGATGTCGATCAGCTCCTGCTTGTCCTCCAGCACCCAGTTCAGCTTGTTGTTGTTGCCCGTGCCGAAATCACACATCATGTGCTTGTTCCGGAAGAAACTGTGGAGGGTCGCGCGCGAAAAGTCAGTAAAACGGCTCTCTTCCATCCGTTGCTGGACATAGGAACGACAAGGCGGTGGAAAATGACTGGTGGTAACTTACAACATAATGGTGCATCTGTCGTAGAGCTCGTACATTTGATTGAAGTCCGGTACCTGATCGATGTCGCATACTGCAAGACGATAAATATGTTAGCTCTTGATACCGTTTACCAGTTGGATAGGCTATCCAGTGCGTACCGTAGATGACGGCGAAGTTCTTCACGCGGTCGGCGATCCGGTACAACACTTCATCCTGCCGCATGCAGTCCGGATCATGGTCGCGACCGAAGCGGATTACCACCAATCTCTCCTCCTCGGACAGAATGGCTTGGTCTACGTGCCACCCTGTATTTAAATGAGGTAGGACGAACGACATGATGGCTGTCGAATATTTGTGACCTCGTTTGCTACGCGCGGTTATGCGAAGCGTCGGCGTCTTTATTGAGTGATGCTGTTGCTGGTGTTGGCGAAGGGAACGCTGGAAAGTGTGATGATGTATCGTGCTTCGTGGGATTAACGTTACTGTGTAATGTTTTGGCTGTTGGAAGCTGACAGAAGGCAACTTAAGGCACGGACCGGTTTGTCGGGTTGGACTTGGAAGTTATGGAGATACCCGTAGTACGTACAGTCGTCCCCGCTTTCTTGCATGACACTAAACCTTAAATCCAGCTGCGGGGAGAGCGGTCTGGAGTGGCAATACTTTAATTTTTGGGCAAGTTTGATGCAGAACAGTACATGGGTACCGAATTTACGAGGTACTTCCAGGTCTTGATATTGAATACAGGTAACATTCACCAAGTCAAAGGCAGCACGCCCCTCGATTCACCATGCGTTCTTCTGCCGGGTTGAATTGACTCCGACATCCGTAACGCGCGTTGTTCAGTTCGCCAGTAGATGATGTCGCAAATTGGTCCACGACGCTTACCAGGGATACTATATGATGGCAAAACGCAAATCGCAGGGTGGTGAAGGAGCCCATGCCGGGAAGAGGCAGAAGACCGCTCATGAGGCACCCACCTCGGAAGATGTTCATACCTCGCGCCAGCTCCGCCAGCTATTAAGTTTCGAACAAGATCTTCGCAAAGCGAGACATGGCCTCCAATCCTTCAAGATCCTCCTCGATAGCATTGTCAATGGCGAAGACGAAGGCTCAGAGAAGCTGCAGCTCGTGGTTGAGTATCTCCAAGAGGTCAAGCCGAAAGACCAGGAGGATGAAGTGCCGGTATACCTTCCTGATCTGATGGAGATCTGGAGCATGGCTTCCCAAATGGGCAATGAGAATGTCATGTCTGCGGTTGCCGTAGTGTTAGCTTTGCTGCTCAAGATCATCTCTGGAAATGTGAACCTGATCCCGCATGGTCTGGGTATATGCCGAACTCTGCTCCAGAAGCGCCAGCAGGAACTCATCGCCAAGAACCTATCGGCGGATAAGGGCAGAGACTTCATAATATCGCCCACGCTGAGACTGCTTAGAGAAGCCATCTGCTTAGATGGCGGCGCTCTAGCAGCCCCTATATTTAGAGCGAGGAATAACACCTTCAAATCACTTGCCAGGAATATGGGTCTTCGATTTCTCGGGGAGGGCATAGAAGATCCGAAGAAGCCGTCGGTCAGAACTAATGCCATCCAATTCCTATTGAGCAGCCTGCGCCTGTTACATGTGGAAGCAAAGAGAGATCTCCTGTTGCAAAGAGATGTCGTTGCAGCCCTCGTGAGGCACCTGAGAGACGACCCGCCTCACTTGTTATACGCCATCTTGGACACTCTAAAAGCTTGTATCGTCCTTGATAAGAAGCTGCCCAAGGACGCCAAGATCAAACTACTCAATTCGCACTCGTTAACTCGGATAGCATCCCTCTATGGGTACTCGCATGATAGTGCGGAATCCAGAGGCGATTCCGAGGGCGAACATCCCTCCGTCGAGGAAGCAGCTCACGACTTTCTGGTCGCCGCATGCACCGACCACGCCGCTGGCATCTTGCGGTCACAGCACGGGTACTATCCCGAAGGCGTGGATCCCGATGATCTCTTACTCGGAACAAATGCTACTCACTCGGTGGACTTCGGAATCGACAGTATCCCCTGGATGAACAAATTCGACGATGACGTCCCTGTGCGGAACTCACTGCTGGCCGAATTCATCCAGACTTTGCGGCCGTGGTCCAACACGAAACAGTCTGAGCTTCTCCTCGCGATATTCGAAGCCGCCCCGGAGCTTGTGGCTCATTACTTCTCGCGCAAGAAATCCTTCTCGTTCGAGCCAAAATTATCAGCCACCTGGATCGGATATGCTGCATTGCTTTATAACGTGATCCAGACACCTATACCAGCCTACTTTGGCTATCCAAGCGGGTATTCTCGGGCACCTCCCCCGACCGCTATCGTGCTTGGCAACATCATTCCAGCGCCGATGACTTTGAAGGTCATGACGCGCTGTCTAGGTAATAAGTCCGGGTTGATATCCTTCTACGCAATACGAATGCTAGTGTTAGCCTTACAAAAGCTAGCACGAGCATTGGAGATGTATCAGGAAGCATCGTCTTCGGCAGATTCTCTCTGGAGCGAAGCCGCTCGTCGGCTTGTCGATGATTTCTACCAGAGTATACCTGACATTAAAGATATCATTAGTCACTACCGTACAATCTCAGAAGACGACCTACTTCAGCGAGAGGCTGCTAGCCGGTTACTACTGTTGTACTATGAAGTTATCCCGCAGCTTGCCCTCAGATCCAAGTTTGATGTCTCGCCGATGCTTCTTGCCTCTATCACGAAAGTGGAATCATCTAAGTGGACGGGTGAGGATAGTGTCATGGCTCTGATGGAACTTGAGCATCTCTGTACTATTGCCAAGTATTCTCCGGGTATGCGCTGGTTTTCTCGGGCTCCAGGGATCACGACGTCTCCCTTCATGACCCTGTTAAGACTATACGTCCAAAAAACAACAGATATTACCAAGGTCGAACTGGGGGACGTCTTGTACTCTGTGGCCGAAGAAAGCCAGTTGGTCGAGAGCAGATCGCGTTCTCCAGGCCTAAGTCCTTTGGTTGCGGCTTTGCAGAACTCGGGAGATGTAGAGCCAGTGATATGGTCTTTCCTTGACAACTGCGCCGAGCGATGTGCTAGGTCTCCTATCAAGTATCTCGGAATGATCGAAGAGCAGCTCGACAAGGCGGGCGTCGCAGAGGATGAAGAGGCGCGATGTTGCCCTCTGATGATGACAATCGCAGAACAGATTCCTTTTTTTGTTTCGTCCTCGCCAGGAAAGAGCAGTCTAAAGGCGCTTACGAAGCTGCTCTCGGAGTATCTCGGGTACTCAAAAGCTGCTGGTTTCAACAAAGCCTTTCTCGAGGCTGCCAAGGGGCTATTCGCTGTTGGGCTCGAGGATACAAAGCTCGCTGCCAAGCTGTCTATCCCGAAAAGATCCAGCTCGCCTTCGCGCAACCGTGACACCCGGAAGGGTGACAGGGCTGCTCAGGAGCTTGGTGCAAGCAATGGCTTGGTCAATGGACTTGCTAGCACATCAAATTTCAAGTTAAGTCCCCAGGATTTGGACGAAAAGCTCTCGGTACCGGTGTCTCCGAGCAAAGACAGCGCGCTGCTGAAATGGTCATCCAAGACACCAGAAGAGTTGGTCGAGGAAGGATACGCAGCTTCTTTGATATGGTTGCTCTCATCCGAGCACCCGAGCATCCGGAGGGAAGCCCTTACCAACATCACGAAGATGGCAACGAAAATCAAAGAATCGTCTTACGAGGAGAACGAGCAAGTCTGGCTATTACTCATGGAGCTTGTTGAATCTGCGCGCGATGTCGTCGGTGAGCGTCCCGTACCAAACATAACAGTTGCGTTCGCGTGCAGGGCTCTCGACGTTCTGAAGAATCCCTTGCACTGCCTCTACGAGAAGGTCAACGTCTTCCTGACTAGCGGTCCCACGTGGGCTCTGGACAGGATCCCCCTGATGCGCGCCATCCTGCAGGATGGCCCGAGCGAGGACGGCCACTACTACGCCGAGCTCAGCTGGCTGCTGGGCCTCCTGCTCGACGGCCTGCGGGCACCCGACGACGTCGGCCTGTTCCACCGGCGCCGCGTCTTCGAGCGCCTCTTCGCCCTCGCCTGCAACCCGTACCTCGGCCCGGGCCTCCGCGTCCAGATCCTCCGCATCCTGTACAGGGCCACGACCGTCCCGGGCGGCAGTGACACCGCCATCACGCGCTTCGGCGCCGTCGGCTGGCTCAAAACCCAGAAGGCCGCCGCGGCCGGAGGCGACCCCGCCGAGGCCGAGCTCTACCAGGCGCTCATCCGCAGGTTGTGGGAAACCTGCGACCAGCAGCGGATCGGGGCCTGGAGTAAGGGGGGCATTCAGAGGTTAGCGGAGCAGTGAGCTAGATTAATCACACTTTCGGTGAAGAATTGAATGGCTTATGATTATTGTACTGGGATTTGCTATACTCATCTCTGATCTGTTCCTGATTCGATGCATATGTGAGGCTACGTGAAATGTATTCCATAACTAAAACGTCATGTCATTCCCCCCTTTAACCCGATTCCCAAACCGAATCACGACCTGGGTTGCTCGTCGTCGACTTGCCGTCGGCGTGCAATCTCTGCCGGTTGGAACATTGATTGATCTAAATCGCTCCTTCTAACCCACCCAGCATTCAGCGTGCCCTCTCACCCAACCGAAGCAGCTTAGGAGACATGCGGACCACGCATATGCACCCCTTCCACGCCATTCATCAGCTTCGGTCGCAAGCCAGAGCCGGGCATCCGCCTCTTTACTTGCCTCTCGTACTCCTTTCCCCAGGTCCAGGGGCCGTGTGGTCCCGGGAGCTGGGTTCACAGTGAACCACGCCCACCACCTTCGCGCCTCGAGCCACGATCGCCCGTCCGCCCGCGGCATGGGGCTGGGCGCCACGCCATTTTTGACGAGGATGTGGGGAGGGCAGCAAGGGGGAAGTTTCGTTGCTGTGTCACACGGCCCTATGCCCTAGACGTACTGGTGCTAGCAGTGTTCGTTGTTCTACCTCCCCTACCTACGCCCGTTTTCTATATAGCTTCATGATGGAGTGTTAACCCTGGCGAAGAGGGGAGTGATGGGGGGTTGGTGACGATCGTAAAGCTTCCCTATATTGCCCACTGCTCTACTACTACACCTAAAACAGCGACGACGGACGTACTGCGTTACATGAGGCCCCCGCGTTCTTTCGGTGACGAGATCGAGAGTGAAATGCTCAGTTGAGGTCTGTTTACCACCCTCGTGATTTATAACCAGCCCTTGACGTAACTATCACGCTTCTCCTTATCTCCCTTAAGCTGACACCCTTGACCTCGCTACCCACTCTCACGGGCGCTCTATGTTATGATTCATATGCTATTCTAGACCACTGGACACCGAACTGCCGGGTCATGTTTTGTCGACACTCAAAACCAGAGTCCATTAGGCAACGGGCGCCTTTTAACTCGAAGCTGCCACGCTGGATTGCTTATAGGTCAGTCGACTGAAGAGACGAATCCATGGGAGGAAGACCGTGGTACGACACAGCTATGTTCGCCCTTTAGGTTCGACGACTATTCTCCTTACCCGCGGCCGAGCATCTCAGGCGCCGCCGACGAAACGGAACCTATCCCCGGGATTAGGGCCTATTCCCGGGTCTGGGCCACGCGCTCTTGTGGCGCCCTCCCCAGACAGAATTATCGTAGAGCACCGCCTCTGTGTCACGTCGCATGCTCCTAAGTAATAGTTGCTTTTCTACAGGCCTCCATTACAGCGCCATATCTACGGCTAGTCCACTTACCCAGACATCATCTGTTTACGGTAGGTGGTAGTCCACAAATCACATCGGGAGAAAGTCCACCAACGATTGGCTCGTCGATGATCATCGACCCACACCCATCGCCAAAATCGGTCGAATAACCCACGAGACGACGACGGATAATGCGGAGATCTATGCCTCCCCACCGGAACGAAGCGCTCTCTTGGCAAGCTGGGGGTTCTTCTCTATCCTTTCATTACCCTCGTAGTTAATATTACTTTGACATGAAGCCATACGCTGTTGTTGTTTCCTAACTGGGGGCTGGGTTGCATCGGGATGCCCTCTTTGGTGGAGATCTCCTCCTAGCTAGCAGGGGCAGAGTAGGTATAAGAATGATCATGCTTTTGTGTCCTCGTCATCTCGGACTTGGGGGGTAAGGGGTTAAATCCAGTGGTGTTGAACCTTAAGAGGCACCGCGAAGATGAGGATACACGCAGCTGTAACCCTGGCCGCCTCCTCCGGCTGCTACGCGGCCTCGCAGGCTTCTCACTTGCTCTGGTACTCGGCACCGGCCGACCGCGACTTCTTAGCGGCGCTACCGATCGGCAATGGCAAACTCGGGGCTTCGATCCACGGATACACCGACCAGGAGCTGATCCGGCTGAACGAGGAATCGATATGGAGCGGCGGGCCGATCGACCGCATCAACCCCAAGGCGTTGTCGGCCCTGCCGGTCATCCGCGAGCAGCTTAACGTGGGCAACCTCACGGAGGCCGGCAGAACATGGCAGGCGAACTTCATCGGCACGCCGACGACGGACATGAGGGCCTATCAGCCGGCCGGCGAGCTGCGGCTGGACTTCCCTCACGACTTGAACGGAACGGAACGGTACAACCACACCCTGGACATCTCAAATGGCATAAGTAAGCTCTCGTATGTCTACGGCAACGTGACCTACACTCGCGAGGCCTTCGGAAACCATCCAGCGAACGTCCTCGTTTTTCACCTCAAGGCGAGCCAATCCGGCGCCTTATCCTTCAACGTGTCGCTCACTCGGCAACAAAATGTCACCGAGCAGTCCGTTGACCTCGACAGGCTGTCCCTGTCTCTGTCGGGACATGGGCGCCAAGATGACTATTACAAGTTCGCCTCCAAGCTCAGACTGGTACTCCATCAGAGCTCAAGAACGGGCTCGGTCAGCGCGAATGGCACGGCCTTGATGGTCCAAGGAGCAACAGAAGTTTGGCTAGTCTACGGCGCCGAGTCATCGTTCCACAATCCGGATTCATCGCACGAAGATGTCCTGGATTCGGGCCTCAACACCGCCGTGGAGGCTGGTTACGAAGCCCTCCGCTCCGAGGCCGTCTCCGACTACCAGCAATACTACGAGCGTACATCCATCGACCTCGGCGACTCGGGTGCCAACGGTCAACTCGCGACCCCCGTGCGGCTCGACAACTGGAAGCGCGTGTACAACATCACCGGGGACCCGGAGCTGCTGGCCCTCGCCTTCAACATGGGCAAGTACCTGCTCATCCAGTCGTCGCGGCCGGGGACGCTGCCCGCGAACCTGCAGGGGGTTTGGAACCGCGACTTCTCGCCGCCCTGGGACAGCAAGTTCACCCTCAACATCAACCTCCAGATGAACTACTGGCTAGCGCAGCCCCTAAACCTCCCGGAGATCAGCGAGCCCGTCTACGACCTGCTCGACAGGATGCGGGTGCGCGGCGCAGACGTCGCGAGGCGCATGTACGGCGCCGAGGGCTTCACGTGCCACCACAACACCGACATCACGATCGACTGCGTGCCCTTCCACCAGAATCACATCGACTCGCCGTTCCCGCTCGGCGGCGCGTGGCTCGCCTTCGAGGCCATCGAGCAGTTCCGCTTCAGACCGGGCGACGCCGGGTTCGCGCGCCGCCGCGCGCTGCCCATCGTCCGGGACGCCGCGGCGTTCATCCGGTCGTTCGCGACGCGCGACAACGCCACGGGGGGGTGGTGGGTGACCTCGCCCTCGTGCTCGCCCGAGAACAGCTACTACATCCCCGAGGGCATGACCGAGGCCGGCGACACCACGGGCCTCGACGGCCAGGGCGTCCTCGGCGACCGCGCCATCATGTGGGAGGTCATGACGGGGTACCTCGAGGTGCTGCGCGCGACGGGCGGCGAGGGCGACGCCGCGGAGGAGATCGCGGCCGTCGAGGACTTCCGCGCCCGAATCCAGCCGCCCGAGACGGGCTCCTTCGGCCAAATGCTCGAGTGGAGCGCCGAGTTCAGGGAGAACCACCCGGGACATCGGCACTTCACGCCGTTCATCGGCCTGCAGCCGGGGTCCTGGGTCTCGCCGCTGCGCAACGCGTCGGCGGCCGAGGGCGCGCGCATTCTCCTGAAGCACCGCATGGACCACGGCGCCGGCGGCACCAGCTGGTCGATCGCGTGGGCGGCTATCCTCCACGCGCGGCTCCTCGACGCGGCGGGCGCGCTGCGGTCGGCCGTCGCGTACCTGTCGACCTGGGTCTTCCCCAACCTCTTCAGCCGCAACGGCGGCTACTTCCAGATGGACGCCAACAGCGGCATCACGGCGGCCGTCCTCGAGATGCTCCTCCAGAGCCACGCCGGCGTCGTCCACCTCGGCCCCGCGCTGCCCGGGGCCGGGGCCGGGTTCGCGCCCTCGGGCAGCTTCGGGGGCTGGGTGGCCCGCGGCGGGTTCCTCGTCGACATGCCCTGGCGCGACGGCCGGGTTACCGGGGCCCGCATCCGGAGCCTCAACGGGAGCCCCCTGACCGTCAGGGTCCAGGACGGGAGGCCCTTCAAGCTCGACGGCGTGCAGGTGGCCGAGCAGGCGGCCTTAGAAACGACTGCGGGAACGACATATGTCGTGTCGTTTTAGAGTTTGTTGCGCGATGGGCTGGATGGGTGTACATATATCGGCCCTTGCCCCTGAGCATGGTGGGTACTTACCTTGCCCTATCCGTCGATCTAATTATGTCATTGCATCTTCTTCTCTCTGTATCTAACTAGGTAGTTAGCAGTGGTTGGCAATATGTACTTCGTATACCGACATCTACCGGCATGCGCATCACGCTTTCGTTCCAAGTGCTTACTTTAAGGCATTACTCAAGGTGACGATAGAGTGAAGTAAAACAAATTTGATCATGGTTGCTTCGTGCATACGAAACTTACTTAGGAGTAGCTCCGGCTCGTCTTCACAAAGTACAAAGTAGCGCACCTTGTACCTGGTAGTTTCTCGCTGCGAAATAATGTTGATAAATGCAACTGTATGTATACGTAGGTACTAGTCTGGTCTACAACGCAGGTAATAGGGTGTGTGGAGCGGGGAACAGCTGAGACAGCCCTGCACGTGGGTGACACGCCCAAGGGCTTGTTAGCCCACGGTACAATACACGCTTCCACATGTACATACACGTGGGTAGTCGGTCTCTGTACGTATCGCACTGTACTGTTTTACCACCACTCCAGTTGACCCTATCCGCATACCGCATACCGCATACCTCATACCACATACCACATAATAACATTCAATCAATCACACAACCACCCTCGCAGCTTGTCTTACTCACTCACACTCTATCTATTCTGCATTCTCCTCCGGCCATCATCCCATCCTCCAACGCTACCACCCGCAACTCAAAAGCCGCCTGCCACACAACTACAATTATTACCATATTACTAGATTCTTTGGGCCTGGATGCTTTCCGTCGGACAAGACTACTACGATCGACGAACACGAACCGCCTGGCTCGATAAGTAGACTCGAAATCGTTCTGTCTCGCATCGTGCCACCTAAACAATTGACGATATACTTTGTCCCGGCCTTCCTGTCTCCCGTGACCGACCCAGAAATCCGTTTCGGAGGCCTGCCTGAAGATCAGTCCCGGCCTTAGACCAACAAAATCTCATACAAGAAGCTCCCCATCAGCTCGTCCTCCGCCCTTTCGCCCCGCACATTTTACCTACCTCCCCTCCTCAGCACTCAACGAACTCGTCAGTTGCCTCGACAATTCAAGCATCAAGTTTCCTGGCTTCCCTCGGTTTTGTACCATCATCTGAAGTTGGTGATATCATATTCCATCCCAGCTTCGAGGGGCTCGACCAGATTTCTAGCCTCAAGACCGCCCTGCTCTCTGGAACGACAACCTCCAGCATCCCTTAACCTTGCTGCTCTCAAGCATTTCAAGCCACATGCTCCAACATTATTTTAATATATAGTCGACTTTTCACACACACACACTCTCTCTCTCATTACCCGATGCTATGGCAATAAGGTATACAGCCGAGGCGCTGCTTCACCTGCGCGAATCTCCACTATGTCTCAAACCGAACACCCTCCCCCCTGCGGAAGAATGGATGGGGTATGTACCAGAGCAGCCCGGTTACTCGTTCGCTGGTCCTGCATTCGATACTGACAACTCACGTAGACCGCCGCCCGAAAACCTGCGCAGCCAGGGAAACAAAAGTACCACCGATAGATCAAAACATGCCGACAACTCCTTATTGGAGCAGACCAGTAGGCGACCCGGTCTTGATAGAAATCTGTCACGTAACGGCGGAAGTATGTATCGTCGCAATCGCAGTACTCGTGTTGACTCTGTTCCAGAACCCTGTTTTGACCAATGCTGACTCCTCTCCAGACGCCGATGAGATTGTCCTTGGGCCTCCGCGGGCTACCTTCTCCTCGGCTACGCACTTGAGAGCACCTAGGTCATTCGACGGCGATAAACAACCCAAAGAGGGTGATGTCCGAGATCGCTTTCCTTTTCGTGGCAGAAATGGCGAGGCCGAGGCCAATGATCGATTTCGTGACCGAGACCGGGAACGCGATGGGAGGGTCAATTTCCGTCGTCGTGGCGAAAACGATCAAGACAGCGATGGTTGGAGTACTGTGAAACCTCGTAAGAGCTTCGGCCAGGAAGGCGCCGAACGTTTCCATGGTCGCATGGGTGAACGCCCAGATCGATACGGCGGGGATCGCCGGCCACGAGACCAAGACGATCGCGAGAATGGCGACCGGCCTCGCCGCAACTTTGGTGACTTTGCTAAGGACAAAGACGGAGAAGACGGCGAGAGACCGCGCAGGAACGGCTTGAACAGGAACAGGTCGGATCCGCCCTGGGCAAGAGACAACAATGAACAACCGACGGCCCGGGAGCGATTTGATAGGGCCAAGAGTTGGCGAGACAGAGCACCGGTGGATGACCAGTCTGGGGAGACCAACGCTGAGAAACCACGAGACAGGGGACACGAACGCAGATGGGATCGTGATCGAGACCACCGTCAAGAACGGGAACCAGAATGGCTCGACGAACCTGTCGAGGAGAAACCCCAGAAGCACACCGAGGAAGACTTCAAGAAGTTCATGGAGAGTATGAAGGCGGGAAGGAACGCTGCCGCTGCTGGGCCAGCTCTTGCAACAGCTATTGAGCCTTCGGCCCGCGAAGACAAGGCTGAGTCTGAGAAAACGCAGGCTATGCCGGTGCCCGCCGTCGAGCTTGGACCGGACAAGTTCTTTGCTGCATTCGGTCAGAGTACCGTTATCGAGACGACAGGTAAGGCCGGTGAGGTAGCCAAAGAAAATGTGCTGTCAACGCCTGCTCCAAAACCCAAAACTGCCTCGCGATTTCAGAATTTCTTCTCCTCCCAAGAAGAGTCGCGCCGCCAGACGGACCCTCCTACTCCTGCTGCGGCTGGCCCATTAGCGGCTGAAGTGAACCCTCTACTAGCACTCGCGGGTGCACCACCACCAGCTCCAGCTCCAAAGCAAGACGCAGCTGAGAAGGTGGCTTTCCAGGCTCTGCTGCAGAAGCTCCAAAAACAGTCATTACAAGCCTCTACGCCTCCGTCTGGAGGGTTCTCCGAGCCTCCGCCTAATGATGACTTTAGCCGGAAGAATTCGGTCGCCTCGCCCGGTCAATTCCTACCTTTTGCACAGGAACGGCGTGAAGAGCCTCTCATACGCGGGCCCGTTCTTCATAACCAAGAGATTCATGCGCCTCGACCTCAGCAGAGTATGCATATGCCTTCAATCCGGCCGGAACAGCAGATCTTGCACGATCTGATCGGCCAGCGCCACGCGGGACCTAATCAAGGACCAGTACGGGCCGAGCAGCCACCAAGTCGAAATAACAACAGCAATGCTGAGTTCCTTATGACTTTGATGCAGAGTTCTAGGGGAATCCAGGAGCTCCAGAGAAACGAACAGCCTATTATGAGAATGCCGCAGCCATCGAGGCCTGCTCAAATTCCTGCAACACCGGATCGTGAGCCCGACTACCAGCGTGAGCGCAGCGGTCAGGCCGGTCGCCCGACTGCCCTGCCGGGTTTCTTCGACGAACCTCAGCTACATCATCGTGAACAGGACAGCCGTCCACAGCAGCCCACCCAGATCTTGCAACGTCAACAGGGTCCTCCGGGGCTGGAGCAGATGCATCCAAGTTCGTGGATGCAGGCAGGCGGACCGCAGGTGCCGCCGCCGGGCCGACCAATGATACCGCCACCGGGACTTGCGAATAACCCACGCAATGCACCTCCACCAGGAATATTTCCTCCCAACTTCCCTGTCGGGGCCTTTCCGCCTCCTGAAGGGATGGGAGGGCCGCCGCCGCGCAACATGCCGCCACCACCGGGTTTCTTCGGTGGACCCGGAGGGCCACCACCAGGTGGTTTCATGCCACCCCCGGGAATGGCATACCAGACTCCTGAAGCTCTGGGCTTCGGCTTTGACGGCCGCAACATGCCTCCTCCCGGCGCCGGTGGTCCATTCCGTCGCAACTAGGAGTATGACAACTCCAATTAGATCCGATGGGCTGATGGGCACCGGCCCTTACACGGCGATGTACGCATGAGCTGCACTCTTAAGCCATAGCTGTTCTCGCTCAGTAGCTGGAGAATCGCCCAATGCGAGCTCGTTTAGTGAAGGAGGGAGTAGATATTGAAGCTAGGTTCGTACTACCGGAAACGGACGGAATAGGGAGAGGAGAGAAGGGAGAAACAAGAGATCGCATCTTTCTTGACGGAGCACGACAAACGTATATTATTGTAACTGGCTTATTCAAACCCACTTGCTCTATTGCCAGTCTGGCCAGAGAGCTAGCCGGCTAATTGGCCATATTCTGGCGCGGTTCCGCCTAAGACTCTTCATCACTGGCAAAGACGAGGAAGACCAGGCCGGCTGACCCCTTTCCGTCGGAACACGCGAGTGACGGCACGATGGCTAGCTTCTTAGCTAGAATAAATAGATGGATGCTAATGACGAATGAAGAGATTACTTTTGAGATGGAAGACAATACGATTTTGCCGATGGCCGCCCAGCGTATATGTGGCTTGGTGAAGAAACTACTGCAGTTTGATGCGCACGCCTGCCGATTTGTATGCCCCCGGTCCGAGTCACCGAAATCATAAGTCCAAGCACGCCCGAGTCTACGGGAAGCGGAATATGGAGGGGTCTAGTCGGAGATTATACATCTCCCAGACCGTCTATCCACGCATATCTACACAAAACAGTCAGCTACACATAGGCGGAGACGAAATTACATAGGCACTACGTCAAATCCCCCCCTTCTTTTGTTCCTTGGCAAGATCTAACAGACCGGCAGCTGAAGTTATCCAGATATCCCAGCTACAAGGTAGGCAAGGCAGTTAGAAGGCATATAGGTAGGTAGTTCGCCTGCCTAGCAAACTACACTGGATCTGCCAGTTGGCACATGACACTCTTGCTTGATTGATCATTAGTTCTTCTGGGGCTGTCGGGGCTAAATAAATAAATGCACGATGGCAGCTCGGGTGCCTTCCTTGCCTAGTTGTCTAGGTAGGTAGCGAGATAGGGGTATTTAGATATGTGCGTAACTTGATACCGCTCATCCAATTATCTAACACGGGTACCTAGAACTAACGTTACACTCGGAGATAGGGGCAGATGGGTGGTTGAAAAAAATGGACTCCCCGACGCCATGCCATGCCATGCTATGTTCTTTCGATTCTCGTTCTCGCTCGCTCGCTCAGCTACCTCTATTCATTCTCTCACCGGCCCTCCTCTCAGTTGCTCGCTTGCCTTGCTCGCTTCCTTGATTGGTTGATAGCGGCCAGGCAGGTGCCTTGCTAGAACAAATCGCCGTTGGGCTCGCCACCAACGCAGAACGACGGTCAGGCAAGCAATCTGCGGCGTTGCCCAGCGGAACAAACAACTACGAAGGGTGGTAGAAAAGCGACGCGGGCTAGTCGTCCATCCAGCCAGCCAACTTAGGCCGACTTCCGAGACACACAAGCACACAATGCATGCTCTTAAATTATTTCTTTAAGCCGAGGAAGTGCCGCTTCTTCTTCTCCTTCTCTGGCTTCTGCGGTTTGCCGCCGGCGCCCGGGGCCGACTGTGAGAACGACGACGAGGGGCTGTGGTGGCGGTAGTCGGCGCCTCCGTTCGCGGCGGCCGCCGGTGGTGGCGGTGGTCTGTTAATACTAGGACTGCTACCGCCGCCCAGCGACATGCCGGCCATAGCCTGCGTCGGGGGGGCTGGCATCGGGCCGCCGGGCCTCGACGGCTGCGGTCGGTTGGGCAGACCCCCGGGACCGGGGGGAGGAGCATGCGGCGAGGGGCCCCTGCCGGGGACCATGGCAGGCGGAGGCGTGGGCCTCTCGCGCTCGAAGAGGTGGGCGGGGGCCCTGGGCGCGGGGCGCTCCATGGGCAGGTCGAGGCGGCGCTTGTCGACGCTGAGGTCGCCGACCTGGCGGACGAAGAGCTGCGGCGTGAGCATGTGGCTCGTTGCGAGGAAGATGTCGCGGTTCGCGGCGGCGCCGACCTCGTAGCAGGCGCGACTCTCCGAGAATGTGGCCCCGCCCGCCATGAAGACGATGATGCGCTGCTTGTTGTCGGCCTGCCGGCGGCCCGCGCCCGCCCAGCTGGGCTTCGCCGCCCGCAGCGAACCCTGGCTGGCGAGCGCCTCCTCGTTGGGGTCCAGCGGCGGCTTCACGTACGGGAATACCGTCTGGTCCAGCGCTCCCTTGCATAAGGTCTCCAGCATGTGTTTTAGGACCGGATTGAAGCGAGACATGTAGCTGTCTTCGTCCACGGGCGCCCTGGTGTCTTGCGGGAACAGAGGTGGATTGTCCCTGCGGGGCTCCTTGAGTCCGCGGCTGGTACGGCCGCCTATTAATTCCATGTTCGCGATCATTTCAGCGTCTTTTGGCGGTAGCGACGAGTGTGCCAGGAGTCGTTTGACGTCCTCGGGAATTACACCGTCCCGGTAAAGTAAGTACATCACGATGAGACGCAGGCGATCTGACTGCGTCACGGCTTCGTCGTCCAGGAGGCGGACAACGGTCTCTAGGACATTTTTCGCTTTCCGGTTGTCCTCGTCGACGCCGGTAGCCATTGTCTGTTCGATAGGGGATAGTTCATTGAGCTTGTGATTCTGGAAGATGTCCATGCAGGCTTGTGCCATGTTCATGTGTAAAGAGTAGGTTTCCTTCATCTCCTGAAATTGCGGCAACCCAGCCATCATGTCCTTAATCGCATTCAGGCTGGTAGTGTTGCTGTCCGAATTGACGAAATGTGGGTTCTTTTCCAGAAACCTTCGGAAGTCGCCCATCAATTTATCAATCGTGTCCTTCATGTGTCTGTGCCGGTTCTCTACCCATACCTTGTCTTTCTCTGCTAGTTCCATATCTTTCTCCTCGGCCTCTCGAGTACCCTCGTTGATCTTCAGACGGTACGTCGTCTTATCCCCATCCTTAATTGGGAGAAGATCATGAGCCATGGCTTGGTACGTAAACTCGTGTATCAGGGGTGCCATGAGGTCCATAGATCTGTCCGTGATGACGAGCACTCCCCGCGGCCTGGAACTCTGGGGAGGGAAATTGGGGTTCCATTGCACGTATTCATCTAGTTCCTCCGAGACGAACCGTGCGAGATGGGAAGACAACACACTTGCTTCGTGTATCGGGTTCTTTGGGCGATAGTAGCGGACCTTAGGGAATTCACCTAGCGATATACAAAGGCCAGTGATCTACCGTCTCCGCTGTAAGCCAAAAACAATGTCTGAGGAGAGCTTGAGAAGAGCGACAAACCTTTTGGGCTAAGTCCTGCATATGCCTTCTGACTAGCCCATTACAAGCCGGATGGTATAAGACGGGAAAGCTCCAAGGGTCCCTAAAGGTGACCAAATGCGACTCTCGCGGGAAGTAGTCGATTGATAAAGTCTCGAAGCCGGCTATCTGTTGTTTCGCTAAGGGTGACGCATCTATTTTCCGTCTAAGCTGCGGGTCGAGTACAGCCGTCCACACCAAAAAGCATTTCCGGTATCGTCTCCGCTCAACATCGGCCATGAGGCAGTCGACTATATGAGGCTGTGGCGATAGCATGTATATAGCGTCCATGGTCGGGTTCATGTCTCTCCGCTCCTCGATCCGCTCAATGTCTGTTCCATTCCGTTCAGCCGCTGCGATAGTGGTGGGCGAGGATGGAGAAACATACTTGCGATGTTGTGGTTGAGGATGTCATCTTCCTTGACGACATTGTCTATGATCTTCTTGGAGCTCTCATCGACTACCAGCACTTTCCACTGACAGGAGCAGGGACAGTATCAGCAAACATGTATGTCCCTTGCTCGAACAAAAGTTCCGGGCGGCGGAAAGACTCACGTCTCCAGCAGTAATATTGCGGATCGTATCTATGATGACTGCGCGCAGGTAACAAGGCCATCGTTAGCTCTCCTGGGACCCCTATTACGGGCTAGAAGTGTGAATAGCTTTTCCGGGTAAAGATAATCTCACTTTGGTGCTGTTCTTGAATTATAGAGACACCCATGTTGGCTTTTGACCCTCAACGCGCCCGGGTAGGACGTCAAGGATCCTCGAGTGCGATTCGAGACTCAGGGACGGGAGGAAGACGGAAGAAGAAGCGTGCTTGTCGCGGGATTTGGCCTGAGCGGGTACCGCAAACAGGCGATGATGTTTTACGGCTTCTTCGTGGAAGGGTTTGCTCAGAAAGCGGCTCGTAAGTACGCGTAACGTGATAATAGATGCTATATTACAAGGCTGAAAGCCTTAAAGAGGCAAAACACTCGAGGTGGTAGAAACCACTTAAGTAAGGTACCTAAGTAGTAAATTTTCTCGGTCTTCGCTACAAACTCAGAGTATGTGTCAAGACCGGAATGAGGGTGTGAAGGAGGCAGGCTGAGGCGAGATCTAACTGTGTGGCTATAATGTACGGGGTTGTATATTATATCGTATTATGAACAAGTCCTAGTTAGGGAGTTTCGTTAGAACTGACCTGACTGCATATGGTGAATGACCCAAGTTGATTGTCATGTACGTTTGGTGGTGGGGGTTCTGTCAATGCAAGATTGACCGCTCGTAGCTAGGGGCCACTACGTAACAAGGTAACTACTATGTATGTACCTCGTAGGTAAGCCCGCCCCCCACTTCCCATTCCCCCTACGGTAGTTCATGCGCTGGGTTTGGGCTTGATTGGTCTATTGATCTCTTACCTACACATCCACACCTCAACACGTACTAGGTAGAGGTTAGGAATAATCGGGTTGTTGGTGAAGGTTGGAATGTAGGTTTGAACTCTCGGCATCAGTTACCTGCATAGTTGGTATCCAGAGGTCTTGGGTGGATATAGTCTCGAGTACATCATATGGCGTGCCTCTACCAATGCCAACTTTCGTAGTATCTTCGCTGCTATAGGGGTATCTCCAAAATAGTCGTCAGAAACATTGACGCCTAGTGTACGTTAAGAGACCTGAAAACCCGATCTCACCAAGAGCACCGCACAAGGCCTGCTGCGAGCCCCTACCCTCCTCCTCCTAGGTACTTTTCAATGTCCGAATTACCAAATACCCGCTCTCTCAGCTTTTCCAGCCGCTTCTTGTCCTCTGCCACCATTTTGCGGACCCTTTTCGCGTCGTACGTTTGCACCTTTTCCTTCTTCTTGGGCACGAAGTCCTTCGGCACTTCGAACCCTATACCCAGAGTATCCTCCTTCGGTTTGGCTTTGAGGGGAAACTGTATGCCTTGTTGAGAAGTCCCGAGACCTTTTCTCGCATCCGGGTCCCAGCCCTGCGACTGGAGGACGCTCAAGCCCATACGCGAGCGGTCGAGCGCTGAAGGCGGGTGTGAGTGCGCCACGCATACCTGGTGAGCAAGCGATGTCTCGTGCGGCCTTGTGGC
Organism: Monosporascus sp. GIB2; assembly: GCA_004155935.1. Classification (NCBI taxonomy): domain Eukaryota; kingdom Fungi; phylum Ascomycota; class Sordariomycetes; order Xylariales; genus Monosporascus; species Monosporascus sp. GIB2. The sequence goes on along the minus strand of QJNV01000117.1, from coordinate 33,819 downwards.
TGTTTTGGTCTCACTTGGTACCGCTGGGCTCTCATCTAGTGGTAAATTGCAGACTTCGCACACGGCAGGCCTAATGGGTTCTGAGGCTGCCCTTGAAATATCTTGAGTCCCGTCCTTAGGCAGGACCAAACTCAAATAGAGGTCCGAGATGGACTTGGACGGCTTCAGATCGGTACTCTCCCCTGTCGTATTGAGATTCCCAGATGAAGCCGGAACGAAGACGACTCGTTTACGCTTCAGCCCTGATCCGAATGGTCGCTTATCTTGGAGTGGGATATCATGTTCAGGATCATCCTCATATGGATCACGATACCTTTCATCATCCGCCATGGTAGCGGGTATTCTGCGATGAATCTTTTATCTTCCTAACTTAGTGAGGCTGCCTGAGTTGTAGGATGGACGGAGTATTTCTAGATTATGTCCAGCCAATCAAGATTATGATGGTGATGAAGTTTGTGGGGGGCTACGTAGATCTGATAGGTGCGCGGGTGAGGCGGCGAATGTGGGTCCGGCTGTCGGTCTGCTAGCTTGGGAGCCGCCGCGACGGGAAATCAAAGGCTTGGAAGCCTACAGTACCTAGTTTGTATTTTAAATGTGGACCCAGTGATTACATACCGTAGCCTCTGGCTCGGCCTCGTTTTACCTTTGGGAATTTCTTATTTCTTGCAGCTTCCGGCCGAGAACCCCCTTTCCCACGAGCCTGAAGTTCTTGAGTCCCCGGGTTTAACTTCAAATAATAGCAATGATAATATGACAGGTTGAGGTATTTATACACACTGCGTCTTTCTAAACCCACCATCCACCATGGTCCTCCCATTCATAGAAGAGGTTATCGAGAACGGTTTCCCGTCATGGGTGCCGCAATGGGTGAGGGATCCATGGCTGGTATGCCAGATTGTCGCCATCATTGGCACCCTATATTTCCTCAAGGCGTACAGTAGTGGCATGACGAACCCGGTAGAAACAAAGATGCATGGGAAGGTTGTGATGATCACTGGTGGGACGTCAGGCATAGGAGCAGTTGTGACCAAGGAACTGGCGCAACGAGGCGCGCAGATCGTGCTGCTTACCCGGTTGCCGCCGTCCAATCCCTTCCTGGCCGATTATGTCGGCGATTTGCGCAAACAGACCAACAATCAGATGATCTACGCCGAACAGGTCGACCTTTCGTCATTACACAGCATTCGGCAGTTTGCGACCAAGTGGATCGACAACGCTCCGCCTCGGCGGTTGGACATGATTATACTATGCGCCGCAACACTTACGCCCCCCGGAAAGAAACGCACCCAGACGAGCGAAGGCATCGAGGAGTCCTGGATGGTCAACTACCTCGCCAACTTCCATCTCCTCGGAATACTAAGCCCGGCACTCCGAGCACAGCCGTTCGACCGCGACGTGCGCGTCATCCTCCCGACCTGCTCCTCATACATTTCAGCCCCGCCGCTCAGCGAGGCATTGGACAAGAAGAAATGGACTCCGAGCAAGGCTTATGCCAGGAGCAAGTTGGCCCTCATGGTCTTCGGGCAGGCTTTCCAAAAACATCTGGACGCATACAAAAGACCGGACCAACTACCGATGAACGCCCGAGTCATCTTCGTGGATCCCGGGTACTCGCGCACACCAGGCATGCGACGGTGGCTCACCCGTGGAACAATGTGGGGGCTGTGTGTCTACCTGGCTACCTACTTCCTACCTTGGCTCTTCTTAAAGAGCCCCGAGATGGGTGCCCAGTCCATCTTATACGCCGTGATGGAGTCGAGTTTAAGGAGAGAACCCGGCGGCAGGCTTATCAAGGAGTGCAGGGAAGTCGACTTCGCCAGGTTAGACGTAAAAGACGAGGAAATTGCAAAGAAGCTCTGGGAGCACAGCGATGATCTCATTACGAAGACAGAAAAGGAGCAGGCTGCCATCAGGGCAAAGGAGAAGAAACAGCAAGAAGCCAAGGAGCAGGAGAAAAAGGAGGCGGAGAAAGCCGAGGAGATTGAGTCCTTGGTGAATGCCATCAAGGGCAAGGACGCTGAGAAGAAAAAGCGAAGGAGCAAGAAGGCGTGATGATAGATATAATACCAGGCATTACCTAATTACCGCTTTCCAGATGCACTGTAAAGTGAAACAAATCCCCAAGCACAGTCTATACGCCCATACACAGTCGAATGATAAGGTATCCTCTAGTTCAACGGCCCAACAACTCACTTCATGTGTATAAGGAGTAAATGGTCTTATCCTACTTCACATGCTGGAGCAGGTAATTAAAGGCCACACAAATATGTTTTGGTTTATCATCATCGAGAGCTTCCAGGCAAAGCCAAATTCTCGAGATTAATAAAGTATATCGAGGATAGTTATGCCGCTATAACTCTATGCTATATACTTAAGGGGGGATCATGGGGCTCTTGAGACAAATCTGCTGTTCAGGAATCAACAATGTATTGCCGCGGTTAATGAACGATACATACCTAGTAACTATTATATGTCCCCTGCTTTACTCTTCATAAGCAATTTAAAGATAACAAAGTCCATTGCACAATGAAACTCTAGCTACACAACGCCAATAACGCACTCAGGGGGCTTACTCGAACAGCTAAGACCCATATTGTTGCAATCCTCGCACATGACTAGCAATTCGCCGTAACTTCTGGTGATTCACACATTATAAGACCTTAGGAGAACAGATCCTGTAAGAGGGGAAACCATGTTGGAAGGACATTAAATAGTAATTTTTCAATGGGAGAGATATAAAAGCGGTGACTAATAGAAGGACTGGAACATGAATTATTACCAATGCGCCTCGGGAGAAGGAGAGAGAAAGGGGTAGGGGTAGGAACTACTGTAGAGCAGGAAAGAATGGGCCAAGCCTGTGATCATTAGAAGAACTCAGGTTATATGACGGGCGCCGGGATTTCACATGGTGAAAACCCCCAAGGCCTTCATCGTCTACCTATCATCACTGTTGTTCTGGGAGGCAGAAGCCACTCCTGGAACAAGACGGTAGACTGAGAGCCGCGACTGGAATCACCCAAGACATCCGCTCACAAAAAGGCACCTTCCTGCCATCAAGGGCAGTGGCGGGCCTTGAACAATTCAAGGAAGGAGCCAACACTGGAAATACCCATGAAAGGTAGGTTTCCTAATTCCGTCAGTATAAACCTCGGGGCATCTCGAGTAGCTTATTAGTTCAAAATAAGGCAATGCTTCTCAACAAATGGGAAGAGGCTTGTATTCGCCGACTTGGTTCCAAACAATGAAACCAACAAAAACATACCTTGAGACAAGCAAGTCCTCTCTCAGCTCTCATCCTGCGCTACTATTTTCATATGATGAAAACATATTCAGCTGCTAGCACGCTAAAAGCGTCGTGGGGGGTTGTCGGTGCCCCCGGGGTACCACGTCGTGATGAAAAATGTACTCCCTGATGAACCAATTTTCGGTGTTACAAATCGTGGGAACGAATTCGACAAAGATGGCTAACTGGCAGACTTTATATCCCATTATTCTTTTGCCTGTTACCTTATTCGATTTAAGTTCGAGTTCTGCCATCGGGTTAAATTTATTCTGGTTGCGCAGTGTAGTTCATTTCATCCACATCATTTTAGCTACAGGTTGCCGCCTGAGCCTAACAGCGGCCCTTCGGACATCCTTATTAAGGTTGCCCAATCGCACTTAGGTAGCCGGCGATGTTAACATATGAATGCTTTTGGCAGAGGGTGGAATGGTAGCAAACCAATAATTTTCTAAATGCAGGTTACTAATCGCCATGAACTGGCCATGAGCAGGTCAACCAAGGAGAATGGGTTCGAGTTGTTGGATTGGCCCCCTTATTCGCCAGACCTTAATCCCATCGAGAATTTATGGAAGCTGTTAAAGGAACGCATCTGCGCAGCTGAACCCGGCCTTTCCGACATGCCTAAAACAACACCGCAAAGGATTTACTCATCAGGACTACCACTAAGGAATGGGATAAAATGGAAAAAAAAGCTGTTAAATCACTTAGTTGCAACCATGAACAATCGGCTCCAAGCTGTTATTGATGCGAAGGGTTAGTATACAAAATACTAGGCTAGTTGATATAAACACCGTTCGATAGCCCTTCAACAAGGCTATACAGTCCCAAAAAATATCATCAAATTCCTTCAAGTGTGTGATTATTGCGAATTTTTCGAAGAAAATGAGTATGGATGGACGAATGTCTGTTGTGTGGGTCAAACTAGCGATTGGACGTTTTCAATTTAGACGGACTTGTACCATTACCATCATCTCTCCAAATTATTAGCGGAGAGCTACGCGCCGTCCTTCCTTCCAAGCCCACCACAACATTTCCCGGCAACCCACCATATACCATTAAAACTTGACGGACGGGCCACCAATCCACCACCGTCTATGTCTTCATCTTCAAGCCCGCCTCCCCCGCGATTTGGTTCCCAGCCCGCCGCGTGGAACCGGTCGCAAGCCGGGGCACGCGACGTATCGAGTCTGCACCCCGTGTTCTTCACGGAGCGGCTGCTGCGCAGGTCGCCGTTCGCACCACCGGCGGCGGCCGGGACGCGCCCCGTGGCGCACGGCTACGTGTACCTGGCTGCTGCGCGGAGAAGCGGCGGCGGGGCTGCTACCGCGAGGTTATGATGGGTGGTGTGCTTTGCGGTATGGATTTAGAGCGAAACGAATAGAAACGGGGAGAGTGGCGACGGCTATGGCGAGGCTTGTTCAGCGGCTTCCATGAAATGTCTAGCTAGGTATTGACAGACGCGGACGGGGCTTGCAGCAACGCATCGCTTCCCGGAAGGTGGATTATCGCTCTAAAGGGGTTTAAGCAGACATCTCTCCTCGCTCGAACCAGCAGCGACATGTTTTTGTATGCTGGCGGGAAACGAGACAGTATGAACGAACACTATGGGCAAAAACGCTGTAAAGACATGGGAATATGTATATAATAAACTCCAGGGTCTGATTCGGAAAGCACAATCGAATGTACACACGCGTGTAATACAATAAACTCCCAGGCCCGATCGATCCACCCTGCTACGGGATCCATGTTAAAATAGCCATTGAAATGTTGCCCCTTTTCGTATTCTCGACTTTTTCTGTGCGTGATAGCCCTTCCTTAGACTAGCCTGACCTGAAGAAGTGCCGACTGGGGAGCCGTCGATGATAATGTGGTTTCCACTAAGGCAGACAGGCTCAACTAAGCCCTCAAAGCAATCCTGTGCGCCTTGCTGAACACCATCGGAGCTTCCGGTTGCCCCGTCCATTAGTAGATGTATCTCGTTTAGTTAATTCTTGACAGAAATCACGATAGTCACGATGATCAAAACCAGGACCAGGGCAAGAAGGCCCATGAGCTTGATGTTCTTCCACCACATCCTCCGCTTGAGGCCGCGGCTCCGGACCCTGAACTCGCGGGCGCTGCCGCCCAGGCGGTCCGTCTTATCGACCAGCAGGTCGATGCGCTCGCCGCGCTCGAGGAGGCCCTCGATGTTGCGGGTCATGATGCCCCGGACGTCGTCGATCTCGCGCTGGACGTTGGAGATGGCGTCATCGCGACCGCCGCTGGTGGTGCCGAAGTCGACCATGAGGCTCTTGAGGGACGCGTTGAAGCCGGCGGCGCCGTAGTTGGGCAGGTCGGCGAAGTCGGTGGCGGCCGGCGGAAACTCGTCGTAGAAGCGGCGGCGGATCTCGAACAGGAAGCCGAAGGGCACGCGCCGCCCCAGCGACGACTCGGCCACCACCAGGAACGTCAGCCCACCGGCCGACGGCGACGGCGTGTCCGAACCCGACGGCGCCTCCGCGATGTAGTGGATGTGGTGGGACCCGTGCGTGTACGTCAGCTTCTGCGGCGTCTCGTGGTTGATCTTGGGCAGGATGACGGACGCCAGCGATGACGCCTGCGACGACGCCGATGTGGTGCATTCGGAGAGGATAGTCGTATTGTGCGCTATGCACGAGCTGGGAAACCCTGTCATCAGTATACACGCTTATTGTTATAGATGGTTGTAGATGAATGGTCGAGACGCACTAGAGGAGCGGAGTCTGTGGTGTTGAAGAGGAAGCCATCTTGATAATCGGTCGCTTAATTGGTTCAAGGAGGCCTTTCCGGCTTCGTTAACTATGATGGTATATCCCGGCCTTTTTCAATGCCCGCCGTATCGACAACTACCGGCGTATCTAATGAGAGACTCCGATCAGGGCAGAGGGCTAGATGCGGGATTGATAGGTAGGTTACGAGAGGTTCGTGGTACGGTATTGAAACTTGCTGTCGACGTCTCTGTCTGTCGGGTTGATTATTAGTGTAATAGTGAGTGCTTGATGGTGTGTGCCTGGGTTCAGCTGGGCCTGCAGGATGACGAATAGGCAGTCTAAGTACCTAAGAAAGCATGGCAGTGGCCCCCCGGGGGCTAGCGACATATACACCCCTGCCATGAGATGCAGCCAAGTGGGACGGAGAATCTGGCTAAGTGGTGGCAAGCCGATAAGGCTTGAGAAATTTCCTTATCAGTAACATCAGCCTCTCTCGTGGGATGTTGATAGCAAGAACCGCTTTGAATATTACTAGTCTAACTAGGCGCTTCTTCAGGAAAGCAAAACCTCGTACGAATTAAACGGTAGCTCCTGGGCGGGATCGCATTCTAACATGATTTCTCAGGCTACTCGTATGTTTTTGTCATGTACTCGCTTCTGAGGTGTGGACAGGCTGGTTCAAGCTATAGTTGTGTATTGTTATCACGAGCATGTCGCAAACATGCCTTGGCCTTCTCTACAACACGAGCTGTGGCTCGCGCGGTATGATCATGGCTTCTTCACGCATTTGCGTCTACTAGGTAATGACTAACGCTAATTCTTATAGAAACCAAAATCGAAACCGTCAAAGAGCCTGTTCAAAAGTAGTAACCACTTCGCCCAAGGCGTGGCTTCACCAACATCTCAGCGGTCCCTCAACCTCTCGAACCAACAAGATCCGTCCCCAAGTCCAAGGCGCGATCCCAGGAGAGCATACGGCGCCTTTTGCAGGCTGGCCCTTAGTAGGCTCGACTTCCTGATAAACAGGTCAGGAAGATGGGATCCTAAACGGGAGGAGTACAAAGCATTTGGCCTCCCATCAAAGCTTGACTTCGACCGAGAGGTTATGCTGTTCAGGACTGTAATAGAAAAGGCCTGCGATTTGGCCAGCGAAAAGAATGCTACCGGAAAGCTCGATAATCCGCTATTCTGGAATCTGCGGGATGCTTTTGTAAAAGGCGAACTTTCCGGGTTAACCGACGAGGTCAACTATGCTTTCCAGAATTTCCTCATGCGGTCGATGTTCCCCAAGAGCATAGAAGCCACCCATAGGAAGATCGCAGACTTCCGCTTCCCTCATGAGTGGTTCCCCGCCACGCGGGCTTTGCAGCGCACCATCCATCTGCATGTCGGGCCCACGAACTCCGGCAAGACGTACAACGCATTGAAGGCCCTTGAAAATGCGCGATCTGGCATTTATGCTGGTCCGCTCCGACTACTGGCACATGAAGTTTACTCTCGCTTCACAGCCAAAGGCAAGAAGTGTGCCCTCATCACGGGCGAGGAGCAGCGTATACCCGAGGGCGAAGATCTTTACTTTCGGAGTTGTACCGTGGAGATGACGCCTCTGAACCATTTAGTCGACGTCGCCGTGATCGACGAGATCCAGATGATCGGAGACGCCGAGCGAGGTTGGGCCTGGACCCAGGCCGTTCTTGGTGTCCAGGCCAAAGAAGTCCATCTTTGCGGTGAGGAGCGCGCCGTGGAGTTGATCCAGTCCTTATGCAGGACGACGGGAGATAAGCTAGAGGTCCACCGTTATCAGCGCCTAAGCCCGTTGCAAACTATGGATGAGAGCTTGAAGGGCGGTTGGAAGCACTTGCAGAAAGGCGATGCTGTTGTCAGTTTCTCTCGAGTCGGCATTCATGCCCTGAAGAAGCAGATTGAGAAGGAGACGGGGAGACGGGTCGCCGTCGTGTACGGGTCTCTGCCCCCCGAAACTCGCGCCCAGCAAGCCGCTCTCTTCAATGATCCCAATAATGACTACGATTTCCTGGTCGCCAGTGACGCTATCGGCATGGGTCTCAACCTAGAGATCAAGCGAGTTATCTTCGAACAGACGACCAAGCGCGACGTCAGCTCTTTCCGGCAAATATCAACTTCCGAGATCAAGCAAATAGGTGGTCGGGCAGGTAGATACAGGACGGCGTCCCATGCAATCAAATCGGGGTCAAGTGAGGCGTCCGACAGTGATGCGGCCTCATCCGGCAAGGAACGCCAGGTAGGTCTCGTCACAGCGTTAGAAGACGACGACCTCGCGGTCATCCAGGAGGCCTTCGAACGCAACCCGGAACCTTTGAGGACTGCTGGCATACAGCCCCCGCCGTCTGTCATCGAGCGGTTCTCCTCTTACTTTCCGCCTAATACCCCTTTCAGCTACATCCTCTCGCGTTTACGGGACATAGCCCAGGTCTCTCCCCGGTTCCACATGTGCCACGCGAAAGAGATGCTCATGGTTGCGGACCTGATACAGCCTTTCCCTATGTCCGTATATGATCGCTGCGTCTTACTCAATGCCCCCGTCTTTCTTAGAGAACCCAATGGCGCCCAGGTCTTGCAGGCTTTTGCAAGGTGTATTTCCAATATGGATGGCGGCAAACTCGTAGATATCCAAGAGGTCAATTTGGAGCTCCTCGACATGGAAAAAAATAAATATCCCAGGGGTCAGGCGGATTATCTGCGACAGTTGGAAACCCTTCATAAATCCATTACCTTGTATCTCTGGCTCACCTACCGGTACTCGGGCGTATTCACCAGCCAGAACCTTGCCTTCCACGTCAAGGAGCTAGTCGAGAGCAAGATCGACGATTTCCTAAACGCACTTGACATGACCGGAGAATCCCGCAAGGCGATAGCGGCCAGGAACCGGAAGGCAGCTAAGGCCGCAAAGCTCAAGAAGGAGAAAGTCCTTGGCGAGGAAAGCCCGAAAGATGTTCCTGGGCGTGAAGGCGTTGGAGATTGGAACGAAGAGGGCCATGAAGAGCCTCTTTTCGAGGATCCGAAAGAACTAGATCAAGCCACGACACTCGAGCCGAAGTCTCAGGGGGACAACGCTCCCCCCGGCGGATGAGCGAACCCATAAGAACCGGCATGACAGTGTCTGGGCTGCAAGCGATAGGCACGTAAGCGCATGTACAACATATAGCACATATACCATAAGCCAATGAGGGCAAAAATTACCACTCATCTATATTAGGTGTGGGAAAGTTGTATAGCATGGATCTCGTCTGATGTACAGTCTACGGTGGTAGTACCGACTCTATCTACGAAGTCCCCCCGTCCCTACCTATTTAGACTGAACCGACTGGATGTAAGAATCGAATGGCCTTCCACTTACCGAAGAAAACCTGGAACTACGGTATTACGCCTACCATTTGCAAATGAGGTCCGCACTGAATAACTTCGGAAGGCACTCCGAGCCCCCGTAACCACTTGCCCAATTGCTGTTGTCTCCCCAACCTTGGAAGTATGTCCTTACCGGCTTTATACTCCCGACCGCAACATCGACCGACACAACAGCAGGACAAATGGTTGAGCCCCGCCATCTTAAATACTTCTAGGTGCCCAGTACCTAGAGATATACACTTTATAAATATCATACCGTCTGTTTTGCTGCCACGAAAGTGATTTCTTTGGGCCGTTTGGGGCGCAGGAAACTACCTATGAGCAATCGTCACCTATGAAAGCAACGAAAATGAGCCTTTCCTCTGCTTGCATACCATATTCTTTGACCGCAACATACTCCTAGATTAACATTTAATATAGTCCTTTCTCCAGCCGTCAGTCCTCTACACAGGGAGATCGAGCAATTCAGCATGCGCAGTCACAGTGACGAAGTCTATCCTAGGACGCAGGAGCGGCCAAGACACAGGAGAAACAGTGGTAGCTAGTTCGGTACGCGCGCCGTCTTCGGCGTCGATGGCCCCGTGAGCAACCCGGCCTCCATATCCAATGCCAACATGCTAGCCTATGCAAACCTACCTATGACTCCAGGCGTAGGCGCCGGGCGAGCTCTAACCGCCAAACGAAGCTCCCGAGAAGCACTGTCTCATGCACACGCGATTAGCCCTAAACCGCAAGTATACGACCCCCCTCGCCCTCCCCGGGAGGGCTACGAATGGGTTTGGTTCCCCGCGGGTTACTGGGCGGAGCGCGAGATCGTCGAGAGCCCACCCGCCAGGAAGGCCGACTCCAATGCGTGGCCGAGCTTAAAATGGCACAAACGCTCCGCTAAAGAGACCTCGAGCGGCTGGACGGCGGACGAGCCGGAGAGCTTGCCCCGGACGCCGATCGACAGCCCATCGCCTCCAGCGAGGACCAAACTGCGACACCCGCCGCCGCTCGCCAGCCCGTACTTGAGCGAGGAGGCCCACGTCCAGAGCTTGCAGCAACCAGACCTCTACCTGCAGCGTCGCACGAGCAGCACCGACAGCGAGTCCAAGCTGGCGCTCATGGAGCAGACGGGGGCCAAGCCCAAGCCTCCGCTGACTACGCTCTGGCCGGGTAAAGATTCGGACGCGCAGCATACGCAGCACCGATCATACTTCCACTTCGGGACGAGCGGCGAGAGCACGCCCTCGTCCGTCGCCACACCTTCTGGTCAACCCACCAGCAAGCCGCTGCTGAGCCCCCACGCCAGCGAGCTCGCGCATGCGAAATCTCTACAGAGGCGTCCACCACTCCTCGGGAAGCCCAGCAGCGAAAGCTTTACCACGACCGTCACGAGACACGATGATGAGAGTATTCCCCAAATCCGTACTAGCTCGCCGGCCAGTTGCAGGGGGCAATCAGGGCCTAGCACACTACCAAATTCTCAGAGACGATCAGAGGAGACGACCAAGTCGTCGCAGCCTGGAATCGGCGTTGAGGAGGCTAAACCCAAGCAATCCTTCATGAAGCGGTTGAGGTTCGAGAGCAGGCGCGTAAGTCGACCACCTCTTATCTTGCTTCCCACATCCACTACCCATGTCTACCAGTTTTCTATGTTATGGTACTGCAAGGTAGCGGAAAACTGACAGCATTGGCAATTTGATATGGATGGGCAGAAACCGAAGAAAGCTCGCACCGAAGCCGGAGCAGTCACCCACCTCGCGCGCATGCTTGCGCAGGAAATGTCCCATGTTCCCCAGCCGCAAATTCCAAGCAACAACCGCCTCGCCTCTCTACACGAGGACGCAAATGGGGACTCGGGGTCCAAGCCGCGGTCCCGCAAGCTGTTCGGCAAGGGCACCTGGCGCCACAAGACGTCGGCCGCCTCCAGCGCAAGTCCTTCGGGCTCGGTGCGCGATGTATTCAGAGAGGGATCACCCGAACATACGTCAATTTCGGAATTCGAACCTTATCGTAAGCCCCCCGCCACCCAGCGGCACTGGCGTAGCTACTAGGGTGCATTTGTGAATGGGACGACCGACTGACTCGGACTTCGTAGCCGAGTCGCACCCTTGGTCCTCGTTATTCCCCGGCGGAGTAAGTCCACCACGTGTAGAAGAAGTTTAAGATTTCGAGCTTCTCTGTGGCAGAGACGTCTCCCTGTAAATGTTGACGAGACGCTAACTGCCTCCCCATCGCAGGAAGCGAGACGCGTAAAGACGCCCCCGCTCCGCAATGGCACGGTCGGGGCACCGAGGACCTTCTTCGACATCTCGACGCCCAACGGTGGGGCCAACAGCGCCAAGACACAGCAGGACTCGCACGGGAGCAGCAGCGGCGAACGTCAGCAGAACCAGCACCCGGCCCTGAGGCGGGCTACGCCGCTGTCGGAACACGCCTCGGGCAGCGTGCTCCGTCGGACGGGCACGGCGACCACGCGGACGACGCAGAAGGGGGCGCCCAACGGCGGTGGCAAGAAGGAGTGGTGGGAGGTGCGGGTCCCCGTACCGAGCTACGAGGACATGGCGCCGAGCGTGTTCCAATTCGACCTGCCAGAGCACCTGCCCAGCAGCCCCATGTGCCCCGCCAACAAGAAGCACAAGTCGGGCGGCACGGGCGTGTGCGTGTACCACGGCCGGCGCAAAAGGAGCAGCGAAGTGGTCGGCGGCAGCGGCGGCGGCGGCGGCGGCGGCGGCGGCGAGGCGGATAACAACAGGGGCAGGGCGGACATCGGCAGTGATCCGTGGAAGTAATGAGCGGCCGGCTGGGTTATTGGTCGGGGGGCGGCAGGATTCTCGATATCTCCATAGGAAGGACCCCGAGACTGATTGTAGGACGTCGGTTTGCGCTGGGGGCCTACGGAGGACTATAAGTCAAAGAGAACGTCGTCTTGCAGAATGCCCTCTTCTGCTTGAGCACTGCACAGGCTATGAGATCAAAACCATGATACTGAACGCGTTATTCGCCTTGATTCATACATTATGTAACAAACGTACAGGCCTACCTAATATTCTACATGCGACCCCTGCCGCTTCTTAGGGATATCGCATGCGAATTCGCTTCGCCATCCACATCGCACTGGGAAACACATGACCTGGTCATTCAGGTCATCGTTAAATACCAAACTCGTACAGACATATGTCGTGCTCGTAACATAAGCAAGCAGAGCGGACCGTCACAGCGCCTATTCATACATCTGTGGGCAACCCCCTTTCAACAGGCCATTACCCAAACTCGCCGAAGCTTCATCACAAGCGCCTACTCAATCAGTCCTGCGTCTGGACCTTGTGGTCGCCCTTGACGGCCTCGGCATACGTGGGAGGCGGGTGGCTGTTGTTGCTACCCTCGCCACCATTCTGCTGGGGAGGCGCCGGCGAGGAGGACGAGACGCCGCTGGTGTTGGTGGTGCCGTAGTTCATACCGCCCTGGTGCTGCGGCTTGGGCTGCTGCTGCTGTTGTTGTTGTTGCCGCGAACCATCCGACTGCACAAAGATGTACGTCACGCGACCGCCCTCGGCATCCTGGGGCAGGCCTTCGTACTCGTACTCCTCGTCGGGGAATTTGGCGATGATGTACCAGGCGTGTATGAGGCCGGGGATCTGCTGTCGGGTTAGTTGGTGTGACATGACGTGGGAACGAGACTGAGGAAAAGGGCAGGTGGGCGAATAGGGGTGACGTACGTAGCCGAGGGTGAAGAGTAGTATGTTGAGTAGCGAGTCGACAGAGCAGAGACCCCTCTTTACCCAGACTGTTCACATATGTCAGTTAGCTTTGAAACTGCGAAGTGTAGCTGTTTCGTAGAAGCCGCTCGAGTGCCTGTTGGTGGCCCGTGATTGTGTCTATTCCGTCACCCGCGATGCCTTCAGACAGGCAACGCAGGCAGCAGACGAGCATGAAGAGAGAGGGCGGGCCCCGCAATGGATGACGTACCGGGTAGAGGCGGGAATAGGATGGCCAGGAAACCGAGGAAGATGTCCGAGGTGCACATTTTGGCGTCGTGTGGTTATGGGTTTCTGTGATTGAAGCGTGGATGCGATATCGCGAAAGACTCTATAGTAGATAGAAAGAACTGGTGATGCTGGTGATGGGACGAGTTCGGTGGAGGGAAAGTGGTCTTAGGTCATACTGAAGGCATTGATTGATTGACAATGGGGGAACTACGTAGTAGTTAGTCCTAGAGGGACTCGGACTTCAAGGCAACGAATGCAGGCGGACCAGCTGACGTCTTTGGCAGGGAAGATTACTTATCTATGCTGGAAAGAGTCGTGGGGCTGACGTTAGCGTGGTCCGGAAGCTGCACGACAGTCTGGGGGAGGGGGCCACATCAGCTCTGAACTCCCGCTCCATGGTACCTACAGCACACTAGGTAGTACCGATTTAATACATACCTAGGTACCTTGGTAAGTGCAGAAGATTGCCGACCTAGCTGGTTGTATGTACCTCGCGGGATAAATAAAGTACACCATCCGTATGCGGTGCGCCGACTCTTAGGCAGCCCGAGGAAGCCTTCAACGGTCTCATTGGCCGCCCAGGACGAATTTCATAGCTGACAGGAGTTTGACTCAGTACACAGTATAAGTCTCTCCTCATCTAACTATAAGACTACCTAGGTATGTAAGTAGGCGAGTATACCTGTTTGTAATTGCACAACTGACTAATTCGTGGAAACCCTTAGTTTAACACCTGCGAGCAATCTCAGATTTAGCATATTTTTATACTGCTGATCATATAATTCTAGTCGAACTAATGCTTAAAATAATACCCACATAGTAGCTCCGACCGTGATTTTACATCTTTCAACCAGAAAGGCTTGATGTGGGGTGGCGCGACCGTACGTCCCTGTAGATAGCTAACGTTAATGGGAAACACTCCATCGGTAAACCAACTATCAAATTATTATCAACTTCGTCGCCGCCGAACCACCACGCACCCTCTACCGGCCGCAACACCATTGACGCTGGAGCCATGGACGACCTCGAGGAGCTCGAGCTCCTATCGCTCGTTTCAAAAGTTACCTCCGAACTACAGAACCATCTTGGTATATCCGAAAAGACCCTCGCCGAGTTCGTTATCTTTCAACGATTAGGATGCAGCTTTTCCGAATGGAAGGCCAAGTTGGCCGAGATGGGTGGCGCCACCTGGCCCGACAGTTTGTACGACAGCATCGACCGCTTAGTGACGACGATGCATCCCAAGTTCAAAAACGCCCGGAACGGAGCAGCCGAGCCAGATGACCGCCCGACGCGGACCCAGCAGGAGAAGGAGACTATTTTCAAGGGCCTCAGTATCCCGGATCGGGAGGTACCCGCGCAGGAAGATGGGGACGCCATAGATGATACCCTTGCGCTACTAGAAGGCCTCGAAGGCAAGGCGCGCGACGCACACCAGCAAACCGAGAGATCATCGCGGAAACGTAGTAGGAGTCCCGACGGGGTCGATGCGTCAGATTCGAGACACCGGAGGAAAGAGAGGTATCGCTCTCGGGAGCGCAGGGACAGGGACAGGGACAGGGATCATGATGGCGAAGATGATGACTATAAATATCGTAAAGAGCGTAGGGAACGGGGGAAGAGGCGGGACGACGACTACGACGACGGCAATGATTACAAGTCCGACCGCAGAGAGCGCAGGAGACGGGATGATGATGACGACGACAGGCTTCGCCGCGCCCCCGAACCAGAGATGGACGACTCGCCGGTGCTGTACAAGGTCTACGACGGTCATGTCACGGGCGTCAAGGACTTTGGTGCTTTCGTCAACTTACATGGTGTCCGAGGTAAGGTGGACGGCATGGTTCATATTTCAAATCTGGTCCAAGGCCAAAGGGTGAACCACCCATCAGACCTTCTCACAAGAGGCCAAAACGTCAAGGTTAAGGTTATCAAGATCGAACAGAACAGGATAGGGTTATCGATGAAGGACGTCGATCAGGAGACAGGCATGGACCTTGCACCCCAAGCTCGCATCATGACAGGCGCGAACATGGAGAGCCTTGGTGGTCGCGGTAGAAACGGCTTCAGAGACGATACAGATACCAACCTGCAATCACTCTCTGACTATGCCAGCCAGCCCAGACCGCACAAGAAAAGGATGACATCTCCCGAGCGGTGGGAGATCCGCCAACTTATCGCCTCTGGGGTTGCCAAGGCGTCGGATTATCCTGATCTTGAAGAGGATTATAACGCGACTTTGCGAGGAGAGGCTGAAATGGAGCTGGAGGAGGAGGTCGATATCGAAGTTCGAGAAGAAGAACCCCCTTTCCTGACTGGTCAGACGAAACAGTCATTGGAACTCTCGCCGATCAGAGTAGTGAAGGCTCCTGATGGGTCCCTGAACCGTGCTGCCATGTCGGGCACCGCGCTGGCGAAGGAACGAAAGGAGCTACGTCAACAAGAAGTTGAAGAGGCCGAGAAGGAGTCGAAGACAGATCTCTCTCAGCAGTGGCAAGACCCAATGGCCAATCCAGACCAGAGGAAATTCGCCAGCGACCTGCGCAACGCCAAGGCGAACACGGCGAAACCGGAGGCCGTTCCAGAATGGAAACGTGCCATAGCACCAAAGGACCAGTCCTTCGGGAAACGCACAACCATGTCTATCAAGCAACAGCGCGAAAGCCTCCCGGTCTTCGCCTTCAGGAACCAGCTCATCGATGCTGTTAGGCAGAACCAGATCCTGATCGTCGTAGGAGAGACTGGTTCCGGAAAGACGACGCAGTTGACGCAGTACCTGGCTGAAGCTGGGTTCACTGAAAACGGTGTCATCGGGTGTACGCAGCCACGTCGAGTTGCAGCCATGTCTGTTGCGAAACGTGTCGCTGAGGAGGTCGGCGTCCAGCTTGGACAGGAAGTTGGCTATACGATCCGGTTCGAGGACTGCACAAGCCCTGCCACCAAGATCAAGTACATGACGGACGGTATGCTGCAGCGTGAAATCCTGGTGGACCCCGATTTGAAGAGATACTCGGTCATCATGCTCGACGAGGCCCACGAGCGCACTATAGCAACGGACGTCCTCTTCGGACTCCTGAAGAAGACGCTGAAGCACAGGAGGCCTGACTTGAAGATCATCGTGACGTCGGCGACACTTGACGCTGAGAAGTTCTCGGCGTATTTCAACGAGTGTCCCATTTTCACGATCCCGGGAAGGACGTTCCCGGTCGAGATCCTCTACTCCAGAGAGCCGGAGAGCGACTACCTCGACGCGGCCCTCGTGACGGTGATGCAGATACACCTCACTGAACCTGCAGGCGACATCTTACTGTTTCTTACAGGACAGGAAGAGATCGACACCGCGTGCGAGATTCTGTTCGAGCGCATGAAAGCCTTGGGCCCTAACGTCCCCGAGCTCATCATATTGCCTATCTACTCTGCGCTTCCAAACGAAATGCAGTCCAGGATCTTTGAACCTGCGCCCCCTGGGAGCCGTAAGGTGGTTCTGGCAACGAATATCGCGGAGACTTCCATCACGATTGACCATATTTACTACGTGATCGGTAAGTATATGTGCCAGCCCCCGTGGGAAGGACCGTGCCAAACACGTTCTTCCTGTAGAACAAATTTGAAAGCTTTTGTCAACCTATGAGAGTAAATTGTACTGACATCGCCTTGAAAGACCCGGGTTTCGTGAAGCAGAACGCATATGGTAAGTAAATTTTCAAGGAACAGGCCATGGGCCCTATTTTGCCTATTTTGCCCTCCGAGACAACTCAAAAGGAAGTAATTGCTGACTGGGTTTGTAGATCCAAAACTGGGCATGGATTCCCTGGTGGTGACGCCGATCTCTCAGGCCCAGGCGAACCAACGTGCTGGTCGTGCTGGACGGACGGGTCCCGGAAAGTGCTTCAGGCTTTACACAGAAGCAGCTTTCCAGACGGAGATGCTACCGACCACGATCCCGGAAATCCAGCGTCAAAACCTATCCAACACCATTTTGATGCTCAAAGCGATGGGCATCAACGATCTCATCCACTTCGACTTCATGGACCCGCCACCTACCAATACGATGTTGACAGCCCTCGAAGAACTTTACGCCCTTTCGGCTCTTGTAAGTAACTTCTAACATCACCTTTGAGCCCTAGTATGGTAGTGCATAAGCAGAGGTTCCTTTTTAGGGGGGGTTGTGAGAGAATTTCTAGCACATCTGGGGGCCCAGTTATCTGCCTTTTACCTATTAGAGAAAGGGATGCTGACTTCAGTTCTTCCAGGATGACGAGGGTCTGCTTACGCGACTTGGCCGCAAGATGGCTGACTTCCCCATGGAGCCTTCACTGGCAAAGGTTCTTCTTGCGGCGACCGATCTTGGCTGCTCTGAGGAAATTCTGAGCATTGTCGCCATGCTTAATATTCCTACAGTTTTCTATCGCCCAAAAGAGAAGCAACAACAAGCCGACCAGAAGAAAGCCAAATTCCACGATCCACATGGCGATCATCTCACTCTACTTAATGTCTATAACGCATGGAAACAGAGCGGCTATTCGGCACCCTGGTGTTTCGAGAATTTCATACAAGCGCGATCCATGAAGCGCGCAAGGGATGTCCGCGAACAAATCATAAAAATCATGGAGCGGTACCGGCACCCCATCGTATCGTGCGGGCGCGACACCCAAAAGGTCCGGCAGGCGCTCTGCGCGGGCTTTTTCCGCAACTCGGCGCGCAAGGACCCGCAGGAGGGCTATAAGACGCTCATCGAAGGCACACCGGTCTACCTGCACCCGAGCTCGGCTCTGTTCGGCAAGCAGGCCGAGTGGGTCATCTACCACACGCTCGTGCTGACCACCAAGGAGTACATGCACTGCACGACGGGCATCGAGCCCAAGTGGCTCGTCCAGGCCGCCCCCACCTTCTTCAAGGTCGCGCCCTCAGACCGCCTCAGCAAGCGCAAGCAGGCCGAGCGCATCCAGCCCCTGTACAACAAGTACGCCGGCGAGGACGACTGGAGGCTCAGCGCCCAGCGGAAGACGGGCAGGTCCGGGGGCGGCGGTGGGACGTGGGGTTAGTCAGATTGGGTAGGCGCTTGTGTATTGGTCGATCACTTATTATAACGGGACCCGTCGGTTAGAAGATACCTTAATTAGAGAGACTTGTGAAAGCATTGATATACGGCGTTCTATCAGGTGGGATGAAGAAGATGAAGGGTTTCTTATGCGGATTGACATAGTACGCACAACCACTCGGTCAAGGTGCTATTGGACTACCTTATTCTACATCGCTTTTGATGCTTTTGGCTTACGGGACCCTCACCGAGGCCATCTGTGGTCATACACAATACGACCCTAGAGGTCAAGCGACGTCTCAGTGCGTTATGGGTAGAGTTCTATTGCTATTAAAGTATACTTAGAACGAGAAATCACTTATTCAAAACGTGCGAAGATAATCGCACCAATCCATCCATCCATCCATCCAAAATAACAACAGGGTAATTATCTATGAGACTCCCCGAGCTAAGCGTTGCGCGGCCGGCGCTTCGACTTAGTACATCAGCCCCCTGTGAGCGATACGTCCCAGGTTAGGGAGCGACGACGCGGCGGCCAGGATGACGTCGGCCCAGGTGACGCTCGAGTACGGTGACATATCCGACTCGCACACGGCCCCCGGGTCCGGAACGCTGCTGTTCAGCGAAGAGGCCACCGCGGTCTGCAGGGTGCAGAGCGAGGGCGCGGCTAGGGAGGCATGCTAACGATTTTTTACGATGAACCAATTAGCTTTTCGTGTCCATTGGGTAAATACCTACGACGGGGTGGGGATTATTCGTGCGACGGCTTTTGCGAAAGCAAAGGCTGGGAAGGGAAGGGAGAGGGGCCGCACGTACACCGTAGCCACTGGCCTCCAGGACGACGCTGCCCTCGAGCTCGGAGCTGACGTTGTATGCCGGGACGAGCGGCGTGCGCACGCCGTCGAAGCGGCCACCGTAGCGCTCGGGCGGCTCAATCCGCCACTGCGCGCACGCTATAGTCACGGACGGCGTCGCGTCACCCATAACGCGGCTCGTTTCGTACAGCCGCTCGACGGCCGGTATCGCGTCGTCGAACGTCGCGGCCCGCCGTACGCTCGCCACAGTGGATGCCGAAGAGCGCCATCCGGGTGCGCATGGCCGCCCGGATAACCTCGGGGCCCAGGACATCGCCGCCCTCCATTCCCGTGACGATTCTTGTCAGCGCCGGCCACCCCAACGCCCCGTACAGCGCCCCAAGTAAAAATGCCCTTCAGCGAGGTGTAGTCGAGCATGAAGTTGCCTATCGTAAGGGGTCGCCGCTTAAGCGCGTCCAGGATGTCCCACACCCCTTGCTCGAGCTCCGCGGCCGTCGTCTTGTTGCCGTTACGTTGCGCCACAACGCAGTTCTCCGGCGCTGCGACGCGCCTTTCGAAGATGACCGAGAACACTTTGTCCGAACCCGTCCATTCCTCGAATTAGTTACATAACGGAAGCGGCGAGAGTTAGTATCTGATACTTGACCGGCCGCCCATGTCGATGTAAGCGCTGTGACCCAGAATAGTTTTGCTATTTTCCTTCATGGGGGGTTTCCCCCTACGCTTGAAATAACGGCGCCGTGCTGACAAGGGATTGTCTTGCAGTAAGGCCAGGGCCCATGAAGTTGAACTGGATGCTACCCCGGGATGGCTGCATCACCGGGGGAACCCTGAGGAGTTGGAGTTTAAGAGTTTTATTGGAGGTTTGCTCGGTATAGTCAAGCGGCACTTGCAAGTTATCGTGTCCTATGACGGTGGTGTTATCGGTTTGGATGTCATCGCAGGGACCCCAGTGGATCTTGGAGGCCATACATTTGCTGCCCTGTGCGACGGCTAAGGGGAAGAGCAGGAACGAATTCCGGAAGGAAACCATTTTCGCTAATGATCTAGAGAGCTGGTACAATGTTTATGTATGAGGATGATGGATGGCACTGAAAACTTCACTTCCATTTTGCCACGGGCAGGGGATCAGCGTTTCTCGGCCACATCGTGTGTTATATAGGGATTGCATCATGTTAATGCGTGGTGTAGAGCTAGACGACAATAGAAAACATGTCACTATAGCTGTCTAGGCGGGTTTCCTGGATGAGCATTATTGCTGGGTGAGATATCAGGACGCCTTATATTATTTGGATCGGGCATTGTGATTGGCGCATATGGGGCTTGGCGCCTATACGTGAATCCCAAAGAGGACTATTGAGGTTGACGACGATCGATCTCTGCCTCGCCGAGCGAAACGCACTGTCAGCGTTGATGCCCAGCATTCGGACTCAAGTAAGAACTGCCTTCATATTTACATCGTTTTCCCTTTTCGGCCCTAATTACCAGCATCATGTCCAGCAATAGAGAAGACAGGAAATGAAAATTGAATATAATCTAGGCCGCCAATACCTTGTCTTACCTTCAATTGCTGATAGGATGTAAGAAAATGCATTCTACGTCGTCTGCCGTCGTACCCAGGTTTTGTAGGCTTTTCCAGAAGTCGATTTTCCATTTCATCTCGTTCGCCTTCCAACCCTGGGATTTCCCATCGAGAAATGTACTTAATAGGGATGATCGGTGAGAGTTTAGCTAGGGGCAGTGTCGAAACCCGTAATCAGATGTCGACCAAGCGTAGATGGGGTTGTCACACGGAAAGCCCCTGCCCGACTACCGGTAACTAGACGACCAAGACTGCGCATGCTCGCTGTGGCATACACGTTCACGACCTGTGATCTTGTATTTACCTCACTCCTTGGCAACCAGACCTCATCCGGGGCACAGCGAGCCAGTCTCCGACAACCCGCCTCTAACTTGGATACTGGGTGGGATCAAGATCCCTTCCCGAGGCATCGAAGAGCGGCTAATGTTATACGAAGCATGACATGCCCGTTGGATCAATTTATCTGTTCCTCTATAACCTGAGGTGCTTCTGAGGAAGACAGGATTATGATACGTATGGGACGCCAAGGAACGGGAATACGCCATGAACTGAGTCCTGGGCCGGAGCACGAAGGTTTCGATTTCACGTAGTAAGTAAAATGGGGGCTACTATGTAAGGGATTACACTCTAACAAATCTCAAAGGATACTATATCGAATGCAATAAGGGGCCCTCGGAGGTTCTGCCGGAGCCCACCAAGAGGTAGGACATCGTCAGCGAGGCTGCCGAAAAGCTTCCTAGTCTTGGACGTCAGAGGTGGGCACATCGGCTGTTACGGAACTAAACCGTGACTCGCTCATACTCAAATCTCCGTGGAACTCTGAATAGACCGCGGTTAGTCTCCGCCGCGCGGTTGAATCCCATGCATCCGTTCACCGTTTCATGAAAAATTGGGTTGACGGTTTCGAGACGCGTCTTTAGGCCGCTGCCCCAGACAGATGCACTAGAGCGTTGCCATGTTATGGAAATATCAGACTCTCTCCTCTACGAAAATAGGTCCGCCGAAGGTGCCACAGCTCCAACCCCGAAGAGTTGAACAGAGCTAAACGCTGTATTCTTGCATTTATGGGCGACTTAGCAGAGCACCCCATATTGCGGCATGTGGAGGCGTGTAGGTCCATATAATAGTTGACAAAACGGGACGCCGCGATGAAAACTACAGTTGACCGCACGACTCGCAGGCTTACAATTCTTCAACAAGCGGGTACTGCACAGCCGCGGCGAACCAAACATATGTAAACCAGACTCTAGATGGCTTCAAGAATATATGCTGGAGTGTTGGCATATCGTGGTTGATGCTATGAATGTTTCATGGTACGAAGGAAATACGGATGGCCCTGGAATGCTGGATTCGCGCGTCAAGGCAAATGGCAAGGCAAAAGCAGAGTGTAAATTTCAACCGGTTGACGAAAGTATATACATACATGCAACTTCCGACCCAAAGTATATACAAGAAGATAGTAATATATGCGGAATAGGGATGGTTCTTCCTCCATTAACATCAAACCGTCCTACGTCATGAAAAGTATAATGTTGCGCTGATGATGCAACGCAATGGTGCTAGCGCAGTACACCTAGCCATAGCGCGCGCAGTCGCGAAAGGACCGAAGCCTCCTTTAGTCTCGGAGGACGATGTCGAGGTGTCCGCGATTGCCCCAGCCCTGGCAGCCGCCGTCGGGGTTGATGCCGTCCCAGGAGCCGTAGGTGGCGCCGGGCTGGCTGCCGGGCTGGCAGTTGACGAGGTCGTAGGTGCCGGACTCGCCGCAGGTGAGCATGTTGTTCTTGCACCAGAAGGAGCAGCGGTTCATGTCGGAGACGCAGCCGTTGTCGCGCACCGTGATCTCCATGTCGTTGCCGCCCATGTTGACTAGGCGGCTGACGTCGACCGTCGCCCAGTCGCCCGTCGTGAACTCGCCCCATGTGTTGTACAGCTGGCCCCACTGCGACAGCGTCGTCGTGCGTCCGTACAGTGCGCCGAACGCCCCCGACACGTCCCGCGCCACCGAGATCGTCACCGAATCGCCCGTCCGCGGCAGCGAGTACGAGATCTGCGGCTGTCGCACGTTCATGAAGGATGCTACGCGCGGAGCAAGACAGAGTGTCAGTTAGAGCCTCTTCTTCTTGTATCGACTGCTTCATGGGGGAAAGGGGCCTCGGAGTCGCTTGCTTACCTTCGAAGTCCCCAGGGGGGAAGTTCCAGATGATGACGGTCAGGGGCACATGCTCAACCCCGGGGTAGCTGGCGGCGTTCGTGAAGGTGAAAGTGTACTCCCCGTCGTTGCCGATCCAGATCAGCCCGTTGTTCCACGTCGGGTTGACGCCCTGGTTGGCCATGCCAATCCTGGACATCCAGTCGCAGTCTTCCCAGGTCAAGCCGTACGCAAGACTGGCGCAGTTGGGTGCTAGCATAATGGAGTCGACAAGGGTCTGGTTGCTGGGATGCCTCTCCTCACTGTAGGCGCTGTTAGCCGGTGTTCCCTCTCACGGCGCGGGAGTACTTACGCTGAGAAGCGGACGATCGGCAGCGGCGGGGCCGGCATCGTGGGGATTGGCTTCGAGGCGGTAGGCATCGAGGCGGCAAGCCCAACAAGCCCTAAGACGGCCGTAGTCACTTTTGGGGAGAACATTGTTTTAGGATAACTGCGTTTTCGTCTAGCACCAGCGGGCTCTGTAGAGAAGTGGTTATGATGATATCCAAGAAGTGGTAGTCCTGTATAGACGAATAAGGAGTGTATGGACTCGTAAGGAGTGAATAGAGATAATTTGTTCGAAAGGAATGGCTAAGTGAGTATAACACCTGTGAGTGACGGGCACCTCTAGAGACTCTGCAGATCCCCACGAATTCGATGGTTCAGAGATGCGAGCTTTTATACGTTTCCATCAGCATGGGCCAGTGCCCCCTGGCCCAAACATGAGTGCCTCTGGACCAAGCCCTTCTGACATTTTCTAGAACCGCATGGTCCACCCGGACCGACATCCCTAAAAGAGATGTTTCTTTTCGTTGTTAGGCAACCGAGCTCACCATGGCGCCGGAAGGGGAAGGTCATGCTTCCACCGGCCCTCCGCAGGACCAGACATATTAGGTTGTCAGCCTTCTACCCTAGCCATGGATCGTAAACCAGGCCACATCTCGGTTGCGTCTTGTGGTTTAGTATTCAGCCTTGCGGGTAATAAGGAAACCTGTAGCACAGATATAGAGAAAAGGGTAAATCCATCTCCTAGAGATCACAGTGGGTTGTAATGGCAGAGTACATATCGCCTGTAGACTTTTCTGATCGAGGGTTTGGAAGAGCAGATTACCAGGAAATTTCCGAGTGACCAATGGGAGAAGCCGCCTGCCACCTTCTCAGCCCTAAAACGCAAGATAGGGAACAGTCAGCAGAGAGTAGATCCGGCTGGGAGCCGAGATCCAGGGAACATGGGGCTCGAACCACTTGCGTCGCTAGCAGGCATGGTCGCCGTAACGTAGCAGTCCTGCACCGCCATTAGGTGGATGGACGCCAGGAAATAAGCGTCCGTCGCGAAGTGCGTAAACCGCGTCGAGGCTTTGACCAAGATCCTGCGAGTAAGCGGCTTGATCAAGTGGTTGAAGCTGGACTGGCGTCTCCACGTTTTCCTTCTTCGGAGGCAGCCTCCATTATACAAGATCGAGGTGAGGAGTCAAGGGCTCAGTTTTCGGCCGACACTTTTTAGAGCCTCCCAGCCCACTGGTAACGCGCGGGCCCCATCGTGCGATCAGTATGCATCGCTGTCAGTGACCGGGCAACTATGAATGGCCGGTTGGTTTTGCTTGATCGTGTAACTAGCCATGTAGAGTAGGTGCTGTCGATGAGGGAACAGGGGTTACGTGTGGTCGAAGTGCTAGGAGAGTCAAGCCATCCTATGCGGCGCTAAATCTGACTTCTTTGTCTTTATAATTCTTGGCATCTATGTCATCGCGTGTTTCCTGAAGACGAATTTGGCGGCACGGCCGAAAGAGGATGCTCGTTTGGCAATGGAGGTCCAGAAGGCAAAAGAAGCAGGATTATCTAACGCGGTTTGGTTGCTGCTTCTAATTAAAAACTGCGCCCCGGCCCTCTGCGTAGTAAGGCGAAGGGAACTCCGAGCCAGGGGGTTTCCACTTGCAATATTTGGCACAGGTAAATGAACTGTTCTAAGGGTCACTGCTAAGTACGAGGCGGCTTCGACTCATCTTCCTTGACGCTTAGTTGCGTACATTTTCACTCGAGTTGATGCTGATTGGGACGTTATGTGTTTGATTGAAGCTTTGAGCCGGAAGACAGTGTTTAACCTAGCAAGTATTCAGCCAATCGACAAATGGCTTGTGCCCGTGGTGTTATGGCTTATTCTGCTTACGTTGGTGCAGCTGTATGAATTCCCTTCTGGTCTAGCGAGATTGCGCGAAATCCCCGTTGGAAGGGATAGCCGCGCCCTTCACTTAAAAGGCCGGCCCAGCGCAATCGGGACCGAAACGCAGGTAAAGAAGTACTCGTCAGGGCTAGACGGCAGACGACTAGAAGCGCTCCGCGTTTTTAGCCCTGACGAGCAAGTGATTGTTCTCTCGTGCAAAAGGGATACGTGACATAGCGCACGCTATATGTAAGTCTGAGTCCCCGTATAGGTTGGGGTCATACTACACTGGCTGCGCGACAATGGTCGCGCGGCTGCCATTTTCGAAGCTATGCGCTGTTCTCTATGCCTACAATGGCCGTTCAATTCCACCAGAAGCTTACGCTGAAGCTCACGCTGAGACCCCTGACATAGTGCCACCACCCGATTGGTATGTAGAGGAGATCTCCTGGTTCCAGAATACAATCGACAAATGGTGCATCCTTAAAAGCCGCTACAGACTGCGCGCTGGCCTCGTCATCGTTATAGGGAGGGACATCCCAACCTTCGACCACTCCTACGTCTATCAGGCTGGTATTCCCCATCTCGACGCCGCCTTCCTTTCCTCGGGCGTACATACGCTCAGTCTCTAGAGGAGAGTAGAGCCGTACGTATTTGCGCCCGACAACTTGGGCAAGGACATTGTGGTATGGGTCATGATGTAGGGGCGTGATGGTGCCCGGGGGGCCGAACCACGCGTTGAGAATGGGTTCATCAAGTTCCGGTTGGTCAACGCTGGGGTCTATTGGATGTGGAGGCGGTAATGTATAGCAGTAGTCCGGTACGACTATGTCATTGCGTAGGGCTGGAAGCTGCGTGAATAACGGGTGTTGAGCTAAATAGGCGACGGGTGTAGCAGCTATTGAGGGGGGATTCGGACTTTGGTCGGCAGCTTGGGATTCGGCCTTGGTCCTGGATAACGTAGGGTCTATGTAGCTTTCCAACAACTCCCCGAACGGGATTAGCTTCTGTCCCCAGCCTTCGTCGACATAGCTACGCCCGATCTCGACGGGTACGAGCCGCCGACCGCCGAAGGTCTGCGAGAGCAGATATGTCGGATCGTTCCAGGGGTGCGTGTTAAAAGAAGGCCATCCATCTATTGCGTGGCGTATCACAAGAGGTTCTGGGCCAAGCTTCTGGTCTCGAGGTCTATCCATATGTGCCTGGAACTGTTCCAGGGATAGAGCCTCGACCGTTCTGATAGGATGCCTCACAGGAGGTGTGAATGGTTCGTCCGTAGAGAAGGTTGTCCTGTGTTGTTTGTTTGTGTTCAACCCTTGCCCATCAGAATTTGTAGACAGCTCGGTTCTCTGTGGTCGATCTGCAAACGCGATCCCGCCATCGCCCCTTGCATCCTCGACCCAGGCAAGATGGAGCAGCTCGAGGCTCCGGTCGATCCATCGTCTACCCCTGCGCTCGCCAGCGGCCCCGGCAAGTATAATAGCCAAATCCAAAGTTTTGATCAACTCGCCGAGCTTGCATGAGTCTAAGCCATCAGGATTGCCTCGATGGCCTGGCACCCAAAAATATTCACCAACATATGGCGTATGCAGTATAGTAAAACAGAACTTCAAGATGCTGGCATCAGTGTACAGTTGCCTCCAGCATACCGGCAAATCCTTGAAGAGGAAGGCGTAGAACTTCGCATATGCGATAGAGGCGACGTCATCCAGTCTTTTCAGGACGAGAGCGCGCTCGTCTGGCCACAGTGGATCTGAGCACATATGTGTTGAATGCAGCGACCCGTAGCAGTTGCGAACCTGCAGCGCTTGACGCGAGAGAAGATTGATCAGAGCGGGACCACACCCGACCAACGGCGAAGCTGCCGCGTCGTCATTCGGTAGTGCAGCCGAGAGAAGGGATGCGCACTCTTCGTGTATTTCTCGTGCTGCGCTGGCGCAGAGGCCGTAGAGCTGCTCAGCGTGGGATGATGTCACCATTTTGTCAAGTGCCTCTTCGAGCGTTGATCGTCAAGTACCCCATACCTGCTACATATAGAGGAACTTGATCGATCAAAACGACGACTTTTGCCTAGGATGTTGCGAAGCGATTCGATTCTATGTTCAGGGGTCGGCTTTTCAAGAGTTGAAGGCGGTAACCACTAACGTTAGGCCAAAGACCTGATCCCCTCTATTACCTAATCTATTGGTGGGGGTTGCGCTAAGTAAGGATGGCGCCTGGCGCTACTTCAACTTCACAACCACTAACTTAAGCTCCATAGCAGTCCAAGGACAGGGGGAGTATATACTGGGAAGCAAACAATTTGAAGCTGACCGTAATGACTGAGAGATTCACGTCGAGGTTGCAATGTTAGTTGGGCGTGCGTATAAAGATGTCGGTTGGTATTTCGGCGGTGAGATCTCTTTCTCAAAATCTCTTGTTAGGGCATAACATTGAATTCTCGCGGCCGTTGTGATAGAGGAACACGGACATGTGAGTGACAGCCTTCTATCTCCGTTTTCGTTCCACGCCTAATGGAGAGAATGGTGCGTTGTCCGTCTATTCGTATGGGTTAGGCGATGACTATGGCGAAGCGTCCTACGATCGCAATATCTACTTAGTTAGCCCCAACTCGAGCTCGAGGGTTGATGGCGGTGCTGATGCTCGAAGTTTTACTTACCATGCTATTTCGGTCACCGTGTAATCCCAGGCCCCCTCAAGCCACGCACGGAGTTGACCACCCCTTGGTCCGGCCTTAGATGTTGCTATAGAGCCCCCCTTTTTCTTTTCTCCCCCTCCCCCTAAGACGATCCCTCGGCTGGCGGTAGGGTCTTAAGGCTTTTGTGCATAGACTATCCCGAACTCCACGTATATGTGGTGGTCAATATGGTCAAAGGCATCTTCGGCCTCGGATACAATGGCATTTAAATCGCTCTGTGGAATGCCCAGGGACTGAAAAGGCTTCGAAGCGAGGGGTCTCAACAATTCGACTAGCACTTCCCGCGCCATCAGCCCGAAATATCGCATTTTCTCGTTTCGAGGCCAAGCGCCTACTGGAACCTTGAAGACTTCGCGACGAACGTTGATAAACCCTGCCCTCTCTAGTTCAAGCGGCAACCTGTCGACGAAATCCACGTCGAAGTCGAGACTCTTCAGAGACTCCTTAGTGAGCTGGGGGATTTGGGGAAGAACGTAGTCTGGCGGCAGGGCGTCATCGTCGCAGGAAAGGTTAAGGAGGAGGTCTTGGAACTCGATCCAGCCTCCGCTCTTCGTCTTGCTGTTTTCTAACTGTTAGGATTTTGACACCTTAGCGCGGAACGAGGAATCGCATACTCATAGGCAGTAGTGAGCAGGGTGGCCGGGGACTTCATGGTGAGAGCCATATGTCGCAGGTGGATGTAGTCGAACCCCGAGCCATACACCCAGTCGTCCTCAATATTGTCGACATGAAATCGTAGATTCGGCGGACACCAATCTGGCTGGATTGGCGAAAGATCAACGCCGACCACCTCGGCCCCAGGAAACTTTTCGGCCACTACTTCCATCAGCAGGTCGCATACGAAAGAGAGATTGCGCCTTGATTACCTTCGATAGCCCACCTACAGCCGCCAGTTAGCATTTCCATACACATAACACGACGAGGCAACACTTACGATCCTGTACCAGTACCCAAATCTATTATCTTCTGAGGGTTGCTACCAATTGGCGCAAGATAATATTTGCCGTTGAGGACTCCGACGAAGAGTAAATGAAGTAACTCTTCCCTACTCTGCTCCTGGTCATCGTTCGGGAGGGGGTAGTGCCCCCGCCTGAAATTATGATATCGTCTACACTATATCTTAGCTGAGGGGACATGAGGGAGGGCAATTGGTCCAAGTTAATCTCTGTTACCTTCCATTTTCAAACGAGTGGCGTGTAACACTACTTGTTAGAGAATACCAGGAAGCGGCGTCCCTTTCTTCGAAGTCTTCGTCGGAGAAAGGGTCGTCATTATCTGGTAAATCTACAGCAGGTGGCTCCATGGGATCGTTTATAGATGATATGCTAAGTAAGGCCGACCGACCTGACACCAATAAGTCGAGAGGACCCAGCAGTGTCGAAAGGCCTACAGGAAAAGAAGAAGAAAAAACCAAGGCAATGGATCGGCAATTGGTGCGAACTGTGTATTGATTCTGGGTTAAAAGGGAGGTAGTAGCTCAAGGTCGATGGTGGCGAGGAAAGGAATGCGGCGAAAGGGCCTTAGAATGAAAGAGATAACGCCAGGGAGCAACGAAGCGAAGGCGAACGTTGAGATTTTGGCCCATCGACTCCGGTTCAGCTCGTACAGCCGAAGGGGCTAGCAAGCC
Organism: Monosporascus sp. GIB2; assembly: GCA_004155935.1. Lineage (NCBI taxonomy): Eukaryota > Fungi > Ascomycota > Sordariomycetes > Xylariales > Monosporascus > Monosporascus sp. GIB2. Next base: position 4,337 of record QJNV01000117.1, on the reverse strand, counting down.
TGGCGTCTAGTGCTGAACGCCCTGGTTTGCTGCAAGATATCCGACAGTCCGGACAGGACTTGAGCAGCTATACTCTAGTAGCTTTGGGGTAGGCTTTCCAACGAATATGGTAGCACTAGCGTGGATACATATTACAGACCTAAATCCTACCATGTATTCCTCAGGTACCCCTTATACAGGTATATAGTAGTCCAATTGGAACGCTTCGACCAATGATTACAAGGTTAGTACTAATGAGTAAGTACATAAATATATAAGGCATTCGGATTTGTATAAAATAGGAGGCACAAACAACCCCCAGCGACGTGTAGTTTGACAGAAGCTTCTAAGAATGCAGATAGGAAAGAATCAGTCAGCCAGGCCGGGTCAGGAAGCAGTTAGTGCTAAAAGGGCACCATCGAAGAACTTCCAAGTTGACATTGCAGACGCTTGAGAGGCGAGCATGGATGGTAGGCAATAAATCACCGGGCAGGCATTGGATAAAATTCTCAAGAGAAGCGGGGTAAAGTCCAGGTACGTTGTGACTGGGAGTTGTATTTGAATATATATCTCTATCAGTATATGGTATGGTTCTGCAAGACGGAGGTAAGCAAGCGGCGGTGTAAGCTCGGGAAGTCCTTCTTCTGCAGAGATGAGATGAGATGAGCTGATCGACACTGAGCCGAGGCAAGGATCTTGATAACTTTGCGAGGTGTTTTGTCAATCTAGGAAGCTGAGAACGGGAGAGCTTCAGAAAACGATAAAACATGCTAGAATACGTGCCGCCAGAGCTGATCATTGCAGTACGTACTTTTGGGCAGCCTTAAGTAAATCAACGCCTACCTATATGTGGGTATGTCTACCTACATCCGAGATGCGAGCTGTAAGGAGAGAGGCGTTGGGACAGACGAACCACCCTGCCTAGTAGCACTTCTCCTCCCGCCCAGACTTATTAGTGCCCCCCACAAGTGCCGCCTAGGCATGACGGTCGATTCCTGTAATTATTGTATGCACTGTGCCAGGAGGGGGAGGCTTCAGCTGTGGCACATGCTTAGACCTTTGGAAGGCCATCCATACTTACTGTGGCTGACGGATGGGGGCATATGCTGTGTGGCTCGTACTGTGCGTCAAATCAACTTCAGTTTAATTGGTACCTAGAGTAGTACTTCGTACACGCGCAAAGTACCCTCAATCCGTCGCGTCTCATCTCGACGCGGTCCCCGCCAGGAAACACATGTGTGCCGCCTCCACCACACCAGCCAAGTATTCATTCACCTCTCAAGGTTCTTATCCTCCACCCCTACCCGATCCGTCCACTGCCGATGTAAACATTTTACAAGTGAGCCAGCATTGATCATCTCTAGAGAGCCACAGTCCAATTGTTCGTCTATTCCATCTACTCCAGGAGGAATCACTTTTCAAAACCATGGCCTAAATCTCGAATATTCAACGCGTTCGAGACTGCTGCTTGTTGCTCTCCCCATCTCCTGATCTCAACATCGCTATATACTAAATCGAGTTTTGTTAAACCCGTGGACCGGTCTTAGCCAGCCATTGAATACGCGTTCAGATACTTTCAACCATGTACTTGCCACGAGATCTGATATCGAAACTCTACATTCACCTCCAGAAGACGCGACACCCGCTTTCTCCGCCCGTTCTTATCCTCGTGGCGCTCGAACCCGACGCTCTATGTGCGTGCCGCATACTCACGAGACTCCTCAAGCACGATTACATACCGCACAAGATACATCCCGTAGCCGGATATGGGGATCTTGAACGCGCAGGCCGGGAGCTTGTCGGTCCCATGATGGAGACGCGTGGCGGCAGCGGTGGGGTGGTTATATGTCTCGGCGTAGGGGGCATGATTGACATGGGCACAATATTGGGTCTCGATGCCGAGGGCGAAGAGTCCGGCTTCGGTGGTGTAGAAGTATGGGTCGTCGACTCGCACCGACCATGGAACTTGGCCAACGTCTTTGGTGGGTATCCTCTGGACCTCCCCCCTGAGGATGCCGCAAACTATCGAGCACGTGCACCTGAGGGTGTGACGGCAGGCCGCATCGGGCGTAATTACAAGCCGGGGAAGGGGGGGATAGTGGTGTTCGATGATGGCGACATCGAAGAACAGCTGGGAGTCGAACGAGACGCTTACCTCGCCCTGGTCGACATGCCCGATATTGAAGATGCCGACGACATATATGGCGACAGTGAATCTGAGAGTGACGATGAACCAGAAGACCCATTGCCCCGGCCAGGTCAGAAAAGAAAGTCGTGGAATCGAGAGGACGAGAGTAGTGATGAGGACGACGATCGGCCGCGACAGAAGAGGAGAAGTAATTCGGTGAGCCTGCAATGCTCTCCTGCATCGCGCTAACTAACTAGATAGCAGTCAACGCCGATACCGGATTCGCCACGTCTTCCAGCGCAACGTAGACTTATATCACTGCAAGACCCCGAAATGATCACTTCGGATGCTATAGAAAACCCGCCGTCAAGTCAGCCGCCGAAGGCTCCATCGGCCCGCACACTACGGAGGCGGCTCCTTAGGATGAGGCGCGAAAACGAAGACGTACTTCGAAAGTACTACCGCATGGGCACATCGTACTCGGAGCCCGTTTCTGCGATGATATATTCCTTGGCCTCGGAATTAGGCCGGGAAGACAACGATCTCCTTTGGCTCACTATTGTGGGCGTCACATCTATGGAGCTGTATGGCCGGTCATCAGCCGGTCTCGCTGTTACAGTACGCAGTTCTGATTCTAGGCCGACGAATGGCTGGATGGGCGTGCGTGGTGCGCGGCTGCGACAGCTTCTGAGAGATGAGGTGCGGCGTCTCAACCCGCCGGAGATCGCATCTCGAGATGGGAGGGTCTTGGCGGAGAATGCCGGCATAATACCCACGACAGCCCGGAGCCCCGAAGACACGAGCATAAGGCTATCCCCTGAGCCGAAGTTCCTCTTAATCAGGCATTGGAGCCTCTACGACAGCATGCTGCACTCGCCATACCTGTTTTCGAGGTTAAGGATATGGAGCGAGAGCGGTCTCAAACGCCTACACAAACTTCTGGCCAAAATGGGAGTGAGTCTGGTACAATGTAAGCAGAGCTACACGCATATGGACATGATGCTCAAGAAAGAATTGCGCACAAAGCTGCTCAAATACGCATCCTTGTACAATCTTGAAGACATGGTCCCCGCTGCAGAAACTGACGGTAGAGACCGGGCTGGTGCGAAAGACGGATGGGGGTTCGTCAGGAGCTGGGGGTGGCGGGCGACGCTTAGTGCGCAAGACGTCGTTGTGGTTATCGGCGCGCTCCTTGAAGTAGGCAAGAACAGCACAGTAACGGACACCGATGCTCGCGTCCAAGCAAGCCAAGTCCAGGATGCTGAGGACGATAACGGAGTAGCGGAGAGCCAGGAATGGGTTAGCCGGTTCTGGGAGGCATACGACGCCCTTGAAAAGTAAGCCTTCAATGCCTAATTCTCCACGCACAGCACATTAACAAGCTTCAGCATCGATGCCCTCAAGGCCGGCTTGCCCACAGCGCAATATCTACACCGAGCAATCTTCCGTACTGGCACTTCGCTGATTGGCAAGCGACAGATCAAGCATCTGCATGCATTTCGTATGTGCGTCATCAAGGATGGGCCGGATGTTCCGCTTTTCACTCACCCTGCCGCACTCACCAAGCTCGCCCTCTGGATCGGCGAAGCCTTAGCAGAGCAGGAAAAAGACACTACGGGAAAGCTTGCTCATGGCGGTCGAGGCACCCCTCTTGTAGTAGCTAGCCTCAACGAGAAACGAGGCGTCTATGTCGTGGTCGGCACCGGAGGAGGCGGCGGTCCTGACATGGCGTTCTTGAATCGGGAACTGGCAAAGGAGAAGAAAAGCGCCAAGGAAGCAAAGGCAAAGGAACGGGAGCAGAGGCGCAAAGACAAGGAAAAAATCAGGGAAGAAAAACGGGCTGCTAGACAAGCTGCAGGGGAAGGCGTTGACGAGGAAGATGAAGATGAGACGGAATCCGAAGGCAGTGATGCTTCGGACTCGGACTCGGACTCGGACGATGAGGCCGAGGAGCACAAGGAACGTGGGTATGGCTTGAATAAATTTGGCAGCGCCTTCCAGGACGTGGTCAACGAGACGAACGCCCGCGTGCGCATTGACAGCTTCGAACACTGCGTCGTCGAGGTACGCAAGGAGGATCTAAGCGGGTTCCTTGAAAGCCTCTCAATGAAGGCCGTTGTCGGTTAAAGCCGGATAGCAAGGTCATTTCGTCTTTGTGGACTGAGTTTTGGGCGGCGTTGAGCGGAGCATCGTCACACGGCGTTCATGGCGAAATACAAGCAATACATCC
>QJNV01000116.1:0-154940 GCA_004155935.1 Monosporascus sp. GIB2 | reverse complement strand
TACTCCTAAAATTTCTTTCCAATAATTATATATTATTTTTAAACTTTAAAAATCGGTATAGTTCAGGTTTTCGTTTATTCGTACCTATTTTTCTTAATTAATTATAGACGTGCGATTTTGGCGATTTTGTATGGGAAATGGTGGCGCGTTGGGGGGGTGGAGCGTGAGGGGGGGTTCCGTCTTAACAAGTCGATGGCTGTTGGTGCTTGAATGTCTTTTTCTGCAAGTGACTTAACCGCCATGGAGTCATTGAGACCACACGTCAAGCTCGAATTTATGGACTATTTAAGCTGAAAGATGAATCAAGAAGAAGCATGGAATTATATATGTGTCTGTTATTGTCGACACAAGGCAGTCTGGTGGGGGTGGCTTAGATCATTCTTCGTTTGATGATTTCCCGGAAATGCACTTTCATTCAGGCCGCATAATTTAAGCAGATGTCGGCCCCTGACCAAGTCAACTTCGCAGACTACTTTGACAGTACTCAGTTTCAATCAGCCTTGACAGGGTAGTACGACCATTGGTCACAATATAAACGTGGTATCAGGGGTCAGCCGCTCCCGCACGCGGGGGCGGTGGTAACGGGATGTTGAAACTATTTATAGGTAGGTACCCAAGGTTATGGGTACCGGTGCATTGGTGATTACAAACCCTAAAGAAGCCTTATCCCCGTGCCAGATATTCAGCCGATTACTTCATTAATAATTGACACTTAGGTGCAGTTCGGAAACTTTCAGAATTAGCGGCTGATTCTGAATATACTTAGGTTTTTCCGAAAATGTATTATGGGGCTTGTACCCCAGGTATCTTGAATTTTACTTGTGGGGAAATCCCCACTTAATTGGCGATCCACCCAATTAAAATCAATTATTTTTTTAAGTTTACTGAACGCACGGACATAAGCATTCAGCTACGAAATCGGTACTGAAAGAATTGTGGGTCGACGGCTGATTTATTTTGATTCGTCGAAATTTCCGACCTTTGTACCATTGCCGTCTAAAAGGTTATTAAGTAAGCCATTCTGAAAATTTCCGAACTGCACCTTACCGGAAAGAGCCTTCAGGAATTACCAAGTAAGCAAGCCACACTCAGTACGACCGTGTACAGTAAAACTGACTAAGATTGCAATTGGAGGCAACATCACACACACCACAATCACTGCCGACGCAGCCAGCAATGCTCGCAGCGGGCGCGAGCCGCACAAGATATGGCGGCTTCTTTGATGTAGCTTTATTATAGGTTCATACAGTTGAGAGCATATTTCTAAGGACACTATCAGGGGAAGGCAAGGAGGTAGACTAACAGCGGCAGACTGGAGCTGCTTCCGCAGCCAATGAATTTCTTCCGATGCAGTTGTGCGAGAGGAATGCGGATGCTTCAGTACATTTGTTGGCAGTTGCTGAGTACTGACGCCAGAAAGCTCACGAGAATTGGCGTGCGCATGGTCCTTGTTGTGCTGGTAGGCATATGGGCATTGAGCCAGATCGGTGGCGCTAACAACAATGATTGGCAAGCCCAAAAATAGATTTCCGGCTGCAGGAGGAATTGAGTTTTCAAAATGCACGTTCGCGGAGCTGAAAACAGACTTGTTGACTAAGCTTCAATACAGTAACTGTACCGGCGGGAGAACTCATGTCAGCCAGTCGTGGCTACGGAAACGCAATTTGTGCATTTCCAAGACTTCTGCGGTTATCCCCCCAATTTGGAAACCCAATGGCGTTTCTGGTGACCAGCCAAAGAAACGCCATCTGACATCAATTGATTAGTGCAAAGGGTAACACCCCGATGAGGGAATACATACCCCGGTATTTTCAAAACTGGCAGACAAACCTTTCATAGGAAATTTCGCGTTCCTGGAAACCTTACGTTCCTGGGAAATCCAGGCGCATCTCCTTGAAAAGTGAAATTCTGCCCATTTTCCTAGTGAATTTCTTACTCTCAAGACAATTCGGTCAAGACACATATAGAAATTAGGACTGACTTCCCAAGGTTAGGAACTGGGTGAAGCGGGTCCTAGCAAATATTCTTTCAACGACTTCATAACGCCGCTTCCGAAAAATGGGCTAGTCCACGAAAATAAGGCAATTGTCAATGACACATTGGCAGGCCGGAGTAGGGGTTGTTCATAAAAGGGATGACAAAAGGTACATACACAACCCCTCCTCCTGCCCCTTGATAATCCACCGTCATAGAAAAACCAAGCAAGGAGTGACAGGTTAGCCACCGTATGGACGGGAGCCCCACGAGAAAGGTATCGAGGATATGGTCCTGATAAATATTGGTTCCTGGCCTTCCATATACCCAAGAGGCGGGCGAAGTTCTCATACATAGACCTTTCCGGCTTCACTATGTAACTAATGCACCCGAAAATTTACTACACTCGAATTCCTAGGTAATTATACCACTAACTCAACCTTTAGTATTATACATATTATTAACTTTTAAATTTGAATGTTACTAAAGCCTCTGCGTTGGCTGGCCTGTCATGGGCGCTCAAACCTAGGCTGCAAACGAGCCAGGACCAGCTGTTTCCTCCGGAATACATGGATAAACATAGGATTTAACTATTATTTATTTCTCGCGCATAGGCTTGATGTCAAGTTGCCTGGTGGAGTAGCTTCATATACTTTCTCATTCAAGAGACCGTATGATTAGAGCTGAAAGGGCATTGTTGCTTCCACAAATTCCAGTTCATATATTTTGCTGCTAATTACTAAACCCAGATGTCAGTCGAGCAAGGAGTTCTGGGTTGTTATGGCTAGCCCTAGTAAGGCACCAACCACCTATCGCCCCACTATTTCTCGCATAAGGTCAAGGGAACCATATATTTATTATTCGTTACATCAGCCTAACGTTAGCAGCTTCAAGAGTTCGCGGTAATTCACTATTATGCGTTTGAATTCCAACGCCCTAACTATTAAAAGACGTCGATGATACCATTTCTGCACCTCTGTCTAGTTTTGCTTAGAATTTAGCTAATTGATTGATTCTACATAAGCATACACCAATGAGAAAACAGATCGTTATGGTATGTACAATTAGTTTAGAATATGCCAGTTCTCCCCGTCCCTTCGCGGGCGAGTTTAATACGTACAATGGTGCCTCTAACACTCATGACATTTCGCAAAAAGGACTTGGAGATGAGGCCAGCGACGAGAGACTCGTGCCCCTTTTCTTACGTACGAGTTTGTAGACACCCACACCCATACATGTGTGAGTGTGCTCATCACGCTAATCAATAACACTATTGTCAGCGCTATCATCCCCTTGGTGTTAGCGTAAATAGGTAGTTATTAGTTATGATTGCTGGGCATCTCGTAGTACACTCGATCTCCGTATAATTCCGGCGGTCTTGCGTAGAGTTCCGCGGGTGGCGCCAGTGGTTCCGGCGACTTCCACTGGGGAGGGAGCGGAGGAGGAGCAGTAAGCTCTGCCGGTCCGGCAGGCGGGGGGACATTGCGGATCTTTCGCCTTCCGTACCAGAATCCCACCGCCGCGACGATGGCCGCCCCAAGGACAGCACCGATGGCTATGGCCGCGATAGTCCCAGGGCTCAGGCTGTTACCCGCCTCCTGGATGGATTCCAGCGCCCCTGGCGGAAGGGGTGACGAGGTTGAAGATGTGATCGAGCTGAGACTTGAGGTTGTAACTGATGATGAGAAGTCAACAGAGGAGGCGGTGCGTGTGGGTGTGGCGGAGTTGAAAGCACTTGAGATGGAGGTAGAAGTGGACGTGACGGTTTCGGCCGGTGTATCGCGACGGATGAAGAAGCTCGTACTCCAGAAACCACCGTTTAACTGTTCGTCATCGGTGCCGTGTGCATTGACGATGCGGAACACGAAGGGTTCGGTGACGTTCGCCTCTTCCGTTTTCACTTCCCACATGTACCATTCGGTTGCTAGGTTGGCTTTTTAACGCATCTTAGTTACCAATCCCTCATGGTTGAGTAATTGCGACGCTAGATAACTTACTTGCGATCTGGACCGAGGTGGCAACCTTCCCTCGCTGGTAGTAGTACAAATTGATGCCCTCGTAGTTGGTGCTCCATGTGATGTTAATGGTCGACGTCTCCCGGAAGCCAATGGGCCACGTCCTGGGGAAGATGAACGACCCGTTGGCACTGTCCCGGGGCTCAGTATAGATTATCCCCGAGTTTTCCTGCCTTCTCTGAAGGAGGGAGCCGAAGCCGTCGAGGGGATTCCGCATTTTCCGTTGTCCCCGCAAGAGGGAAAACAGACCAAAGAAAGGAGTTGAGGCGGCGCGTACCACGTCTAGGAAAGGGTTCCCCAAATATGCCACGCTTTAACCGCCGCAGCAGAACACTTGTTGGGCCCCAAGCGAGATCGTGCTAGGTAAGCATGTGACAGCTGGTCCAGCATCCTGCCGTCTCGAAGCGGTCAATGCCAGGCATTCTTAAGACAGTGTCAAGGGCCTAGTGGCCTGCGGGCTGCACAGTCGTATCGCTAGAAATTCTTAGCACTGGAAAACATGCAGGCCCAAGCTCTTCAATAGCCAACATCAGAAGACGAAATGAATGAACGACCAACAGTGCTTGGCGCTCGACGGTAATAGGCTGGCTTCAAGCTTGTTGGTAAAGTTTCATCGGGAACCGGGGGGCGGCAAGGCCCCTTGCTAGCAAGACTGCTCTGGGGCGGCTATGCGCCAAGCTGATTGTGGAGCCCGTGAGGCTATACCAGTCCGGGTCGACTCACCTCTCATGGATTCGCATGTCGAGCCGATCACATTTTATCACCCATCTTGTTGTCGCTGTTGTCGCTCGACGGCCATGCCTACAAACGTGGAAATCATATGAAGTGAGACTTCAAGCCTCATGCAATGCTGCTGCGAAAAGGCTCGAAGCCGCGCAAGCTTCGGCTGGCGCTGGTCGCCTCTATCTTCATTGCACTTGTGCTCTTCTCCCGCCATCATTCTGCCATCTCACCCGCAATTCCTACTTCCCGGAGCGAACTAGCCACGGATGCATGTCAGAAATCGCCCTTAGGGGGCGATGTCCTTGTGGTGCTGCGCACAGGCGCAACCGAGGCGCTCGAGAAGCTCCCCGTTCATTTTAAGACCATCCTCACGTGCGTCTCCGACTATGTCATCTACTCGGACATGGAGGAAGACATAGAAGGGCACCACGTCTACGACATTCTCGACCAGGTTAACGACACCATCAAAGACACCGTGCCTGAGTTTGAGCTCTACAACCACCTCCGCGCCAGTGGCAGGCGGGGACTCAACTACCAGACCATGTTCGGAAGCGGGCCCTCCGGCGCCTTGGAGAACCCGGGCTGGAAACTCGACAAGTGGAAATTCCTCCCCATGGTCGACCGGGCGCTTCAGCACAGACCCAACGCCAAGTGGTTCGTGTTTGTTGAGTCAGACACATATATGATTTGGCACAACATGTTGGAATACCTATCGAGATTCGATGCGAGCCAGCCCCATTACCTCGGCAAACACATGTACATCGGAGACGTCCTCTTCGCCCACGGGGGATCCGGGTTCGCGCTGTCTAACCCGGCCCCGAGGAAGGTCACGGGATACTGGAGAGAACATCGGGACCAATTCGATAAATACACGGAAAAGGAGTGGGCCGGCGACATGATCCTGGGGAAGGCGCTCAAGGACGTGGGCGTCGACATGCGCTGGGTGTGTTTCCCCACCTCCAGGGGGACAGCCTGACCACGATGGACTGGAACGTCTCGAAGCTTGGCCGGGAGCCTTGGTGCTACACGCCGATAACCTTTCACCACATGAACAGGGTCGAATTTGACATGTTGTGGAGCTTCGAGCAGGAGTGGCATCGCCGTAACCGCGGCGTCGCCACTCTCCGCTTCCGCGACATCTTCGAGAGCCTTATCCGCCCCCGGCTCCAACCGGCGCGCGAAGACTGGGACAATATTTCTACCGGGGCCGAGTACAGCGACGAGGCCCTGGCGAGGTTCTCGTACTCGAATGCCAAGACGAGCGGACTCTCTGCACCGGAGCGGGAGGCCCATCTCTCGTTTGACAGGTGCCGGGCCGCGTGCGAGAGCAGCCCTCCATGCATCCAATTCTCATACAGCCCGGGGAAGTGTTCCACCTCGAACGAGCTGCGGCTGGGACGCGCGGCAGACTCGCAGTGTCTAGAGTATTCGAACGCAGCCGGGAGATGCATAAAATCCGGAGCGGCGGAGGGAAAAGACGACGCCAGCGCAGGAAGAAGAAGCTCAGTACGCTCTGGCTGGGTCATGGGCAGGGTCTCAGACTATGTAAAAACCTTGGATCAATCCTGCGACAGCCCGGAGGGGAATGAATGGGTTATGAAATGACGGGCCCCAGAGGGCCAGGGGCGTTTGATGAAAAAGGTCTTTGGGACGGGAGTGCTCCCTGCAGGTGCAGGATGATTCCCCGTTGACGATGCCGCTCCGTTGGTCGCTCATACGACGGCATCCGGATACTCCCACGGACCAGGGTCAATACACAGACGAGCATATAAGTATACATGAGAAGCGGAGGGGGAAGCCTCATATTTCAGCACCCACGCGGAGGACCGAGGAAGAGCCCTGTATGTATATGTAGGTAATGACATGTGTGTATAAAGACCGCCTAGGCTCTTGACATATCACATCCTCGAATAGCCGGCCCAGTATGGATCCTAACGGAAAGGAGTCAGCGGCGTACTTCTTGGAACGGGGGTCAGAATAGGGGTACAGCGACCCACACCTTCGGCACATATATAGTTGTTTAGCCCGGGGTCCTAAGGCAGACCACTTAATATGTGGTCTAACTGATATTCAGCCTGTCTTTGACATCACTTGCACGGTACTCCAGAATTTGGGCGCAAGCCATGATACAGGTCAAGGAATAATTCAACAGAGGAAAGAGCGACATTGAAGCGGGACTTTCAATGGATATAGCAAGCTCCAAAAATCAAAACGCAAAGTTGGTTATGTATAACAGGCAACCGCGTCTTAGAGGGAAGGGTACGGAGGAATATTAAAGATTTTAAGCTCACGAATCTTGTATGGAACTGAAACAAAACGTAGCATGTTTCATCGTCTGATGGTGGTCGACGAATGGTCGCACGGCTTCCTGATAACCACTTCTTACTCTAGGTACTTTTTACCCCGTTGCCTACAGATCCCCCACTGCTTCACCCGGTTATAGTGATTACTATGTGGTAATCTAGGGAAGCCGGCGGTGGCCATGGTTGGACAAGGCCAGCTCATACGCAGTCTTTCCACGTCACACAAGTGCTGGAGCGAACACCAGCACTGTGTGTCAGCTACATGCACATTGCGTTGCGATGAGCATTCCTCCCATGTCTTTTCGAAAACCCCTCCGCTATCGTCGCATCTGGAGAATTTTTCAGGTTTGAGGCGGGGTTGGAATTGCAACTCAACCTCCTCGTCAGACTAGAGCCGTGCGCCACCAGCTTATCAGTTGCCGAGATATTCTACGCGACAGAATACGCTTCCAACTGGAATCAAGGCTCCTTCGCTTACAATCAGCCCGATTTGAGAGATCGCTCGTTCCAGGGAGGACCAAAATCGCACAGCAGCGCCTATAAGCCCTTGTGATACCCTTGCTATGGGTTCCTTTCTAGAACATCCTACATGCATAGACGCTTCCCCAGCGCCGTGTAATGAATTTGTCAACGTGTTCGCAAGTCAAGATTGTACATGCATACCGCGCTAACATCGACGGGTGCAGGCAATGATCCAGCCAGTGAGGCCACTACCTTGGCATTCGGAGACCAACAAGTACTGTAAATACTGGGAGCCTGCTGCTTGTGTAACAGTGTTTTTTGTATGACGTTCTCTCCACGAGCGTACAAGAAGACACCGGCGTGGCTCGGTGGAAAGCTGGCTGGAAATAATCCTCCTCTAAAGCTCCCGTCTTCGAAGCAGAGGAATTCTGCTGTCAGTTTTGCTTGATCAGCCTTTGCAACCGTACCTCTGAATTTATGTCGGCGGTGAACATGAGGGAAGAAGCGATTATCCCGGCTTGTGTATTTACAGGCTTGTTCTGCGTGTTCATTGGTTTACCATCAAATGCTCGCATAGCTCTAGTCAAGGGACTCCAAGGAGACGACTATCTCGCAACAGCTACGCTGTGGGTCCCACCCTCCTCTCTGCCCTTATTTTAGTAACTTAAAAGATTACACCCGGTAGATGCTTTGGTCAATACTACCGTCTAACATATGGCACTACAACAGTTGGCATCTTTTGCGCATGTTAGGATACACCTAGTGGGTTAGTTACTCTAATTTTCGAAATATGAATGCGATCGTCGAGCTGAGTGACACATAGCGTCCACTGACGATGGTTACATCTATCCCCAGCTTAATCCGCGGGAAGCTAATCGCATCGCAGCTGGAAAAAGTAGGTCGCCCACGCAAGCTCTCCGTCGTATTACGGTCGCTAAACCCTCCCGATGCAAACTGGCTCGGAGCATCGTTCTTGGGAATTTCCTCAGCCCTATGCAAACTCGAACATGGGGCACGACCGTACATGCTGACTCATCCCGGCGGTGCACCGACCAACCTTCCTGTCCCGGATCTGCCGGCCCCGACCGCCCTTTAATGTTTTAACGCCCACCTTCCGTTTTGGCCTCGGGGCCGGATAACCGTTTTAGAGAAAACGGAACCGTCGAGGGCCTGAAATATCTATTCGTTTTATTCCGGCCGGTACCGTAGGTATTATACTTATCCCTTCCTTTTCCGTACCCTCCTTTGTTTAACATGGGGCTTGTTAATGCCTTGACCTTATCGTTAATACCTTACGTTAAAGAACGAACTAATACCAATAGATAACGCCGATTCTAAAATATAACTTTTTTATCCGTAATTTTACTAGTACGATCTTAAGATGTACCGATGGATACATTTCCCTAGTTATAAAATATGCGAGATTTTATTTTATTCTTTCATTTAATATTCTTTTTATATAAACTGCGCGTTTTATATTTATTTTTCTTTTATCTTTTACTTAATAATTCCGTTTTAAAACCGTTTCGAAATAATTACTTTTACTTTTTAAAACCTTTCTTACTCGTAAATATTAAAGTTATATTTTAAGAAATAAAAAATATAAAAAAGTAAATAATTTTAATTAAATACCGTTATTAACTAATTATTAATAAGTCTCTTATTATAAATAATAACTTAAAAAGCAAAACCGCATAAAATGAAATTAATATAAAAAGATAACATTCTGTTACGACCTAACAGGAGGGAGGCCCCAGAAACAGTTTAGTTCGGACCGAAACAGAACCTAAGTAGGTCGAGTTACGTGATTAGTGTTTAGTGCTAATTAATTAAGCATTATTGATATTAACTGAGTACGGCTGATCGTTGCTTAGTGATTATTAATTAAGTAAAGGTAAGCCAGTAGTAGGAAATAAGGATATATATATTCGTTAGATTTTATAATTTAATAATAACAGCTTCTAATATAATTTCGTTATTTAAGATATTTTTAATATTACGAAACGTAATTAAGTTATTATTTAATTATTTATATTTTTATAATATTTTATTAATATGAATCCATTAGTTTAAGTTTAATAATTAGTTAATTAATTTTAGCCATTATATGTTATAAGTTTTTATTTAATAGTACCGTTAAATTTTGAATAATATTTAATATTATCGAGATGTCGTTTAATTTTTATGAAATTACTTTTTAATAATTTTAGGTACGTATTTAGATCTTAAAAAAGAATTTTTAGTAATTTACTAATTAAATGACCGGATTTATTCCAGTAATTACTATGACTAAAATAAAGCCTAAAAAATTAAAACCTTATAATAGTGAAGGGAATTTATAAACCTTTTTTATTTAAATACGCGTTTATTTACGTTTTTTTTAAATTTTAATAATATTTCGGATTAGATCTTTACAGTGGGAATATGCCTTACCGGAAACGTAGTAAATTAGTTTAAACTTATTATGAAAAATTACTTAAAAAATACTGAAATTAATTAAGAAATTTCGATAAATAATATCTTTTCGGCTTATAATAATGTTAAAAATAAATTTCGTTTTAATTTTAGTAATTTCAATAAAAACGGTTAACGGTTTAAAAATTTTTTAAAATAAAGTAAAAAAGATTTGCGTTTACAGATGTTATTACTTTTAAAACTTTAATAATTAAGGCCGGATAAGGAAATAAAAACGAAAAGGTTTTAATCGATATATTTTACTAAGAATTTAAAAACGATATTAAGGATAAAATGGTTAAAATTAAATGATTTATTATTTTGAATTAATATGTTATAAAAAGTATTAAAATAATTAATCAATAATTTAAACAACGATAAAAACGATAAGAACGATATACTTTAAAAAATAAGTACCCGGAATAATAATAAACCCCGGTATATAATAAATACTAGTATTTTTTTGGAATTATAATATTTTGTACGGAATGAAATTAAAATTTAAAGAAATTAGAATTATTTAACAAAAGGTATAACGTGTTTAATATTGGAATTACGATAAAATAAGTTATAAAATACCTTAATATAAGTTACTTAAGAAATTACGGCATAAATCTTAATATTTATATGATAATTATTAAAGAAGTTAGGAGGAAAAATCGCTACTATAATATAACGAAAAAGGAATTTCTTAAGGATTTTTAGCGGAAAAATATTATAAGGATAAAAAAAAGTCAAGATATTATTTTAAGAAATTATATATATATGATAAAAATAATAAAAATCTTTACGCTAATAGTTATAAAATTACGAAAAATGGGAAAATTCCTTAAAAAAAAATAAAAAACTTATTAACGATAGTTAATATGAATATTGAAAAAATAGTTATAAAATTATTAAAAGTGGGTAAAGATTATAATATTAAGAAAAGTTAATTAATATAATTAATTTAATATTATTTATTATAACAAGTTTTAATATTTATTTTATAAAAAAAATAATATATCGTTTAAGGTTTATTACGTATATAAAATTAAAAATTCGATTTTGTTAAATAATAAGAAATTAATTTTAGAAATTAATGTTATTATAATTATTTATATTAAACAATTAATAATAAATTTATAGGTTTAATTAACTAGAATTACGAACTCCGAAAAAAAAAGAAATTTTATCAGATTTCGTATAATATATAAGGGATTTATAAAAACAAAATAAAAATACGTTAACGTAAAATTTATTACGAGTAATAAGCGAAAAGATTATATACTAAAAAAAAAACTTAAGAATAAAGGAAACGTTTTATATTAAACATAAAAAACATTCGATTATTTTCAAACTAAAACCGATATTATAGTGTAAAAATAAAAAATTAAACAGATTGATAATAGATTAATATTAAGTAGTTTTGACAAAATAACCAAAAAATAAAAAAATTAATTAATAAATTGCGTGATAAAATAAAATAATAATAATAATATATTAAGTAATTACGAATAAAATTAACGGGTTATATACGCGAATACGATAATTTAAACAAAATCTAAAAAACGAAAGTTGTTTATAGAAAAGCCGTAAAATAGTAAAACTTAACAGAAATAACAAAAGTTTTTAAAAAGAGCTTTAATAATAATAAGGAATAACGACGATTTTATTATTTTAAAAGTACGAATTAGGATATATTAATGTATTATTATAATAAATAACGGAGTTTTGAAAGGTAATTATATTATACCTCAAGTAATTAACGGATTTAAATTATTATAAAGATATAAAAAAAATTTTATATTACGAATACCGCCGAAAGTTAATTATTCTTTTATAATAATAGAAAAACTATACGCGAGATTAATTATTTTGACATTTTTATTTTAAAAAACAATATAATAATGGATTTCGATATCGTACTATTAGAGAATTACTATATGATCTTAGGAAGAATATGGTTACCTTAGTATAACCCTTTAATTAATTGGGAAATTAGCTAAGTAAAGTTTTTTATAATTTAGAGATAAGTATAAAGAAAAATAATAAAGACTTTAATATTTAATCGAAAATGGCGACGAATGCCGGTATAAGGATACGATAGAAATTTTATTAATAGGAATACGATATAAGAAAGAAAATAGGTATTATAAATAAATACGACGTATTATTATTATTATTATTAAGGCGAAATTATAGCAATTAAATAACGACTTATAATAATAACTTTAAAAGTTAAAAGAAATAATTAATGTATAATTATAATATTATAAGTATAAATATTTATTCCGAAACAAATTCGAGACGAAATTACCGGAATATAATGAATAGAATTACGAAATTATTTTAAAAAAATGAGTATTAATTAAGTTTTACACTATTTATAACTTTAATAAAGTAAAGTTATATATAGTTAGAAAATACCTAGAAAATCGATTTAAAAAGAGATGGATTTA
Organism: Monosporascus sp. GIB2; assembly: GCA_004155935.1. Lineage (NCBI taxonomy): Eukaryota > Fungi > Ascomycota > Sordariomycetes > Xylariales > Monosporascus > Monosporascus sp. GIB2. The sequence goes on along the minus strand of QJNV01000116.1, from coordinate 142,568 downwards.
ATTATTAAAATTAGCAGTTAGATATTTTATATTTTTCGTACTTAAAAAGAACAGAAAATTACGATGAATTATATATTATCGATAACTTAACAACGTTATTATCAAAATTTAAATATTATTATTTTTGATTAACGAAATGAAAACCCTTTTTATAAAGTATAATAGTTTATTATTTTTAACCTTAAAGATAGATATAATTTAATTCGAATTAAAAAAGGTTACGAATGGAAAATAATATGTCGAATTAAGTATAGCTTATACGAATATTTCGTTATTTTTATGGAATTTATTAACGTACTTATAATTTTCTAGCGTATAGTTAATTTTATTTTAAGGGAATATTTTAACTTTTTTGTAGTATGCTACCTTAACGATATCCTTATATTTTTAGAAATAAAAGAGCAATACGAAAAATACGTTTATAAAATATTATAATTACTTTAAAATGTTAATCTATTAATTAACATTAAAAAAAACTAAGTTGATATATAAAAATTAAATATTTAAACAATATTATTACTTCTGAATATATTAAAATAAACCTTAAAAAATCGTTACAATATAAAATTAAGTACGACTTATTATAATTAAAAAAGTACAAACCTTCCTTAAATTTGCCAATTATTATCAGAAATTTATCAAAAACTTAAGTTAGATAGTAATACCCTTAAATAAACTTACTAGCAAAAAAAGTTTTAATAAATACTTAAAATAAAAAAAACCTTTTAATAGATCAAAAAAGTTATTACGAATTAGCTAATATTAATTATATACAATTCTAACCGCTTAATAGAGTTAAAAACCGACGCGTTAAATTATACTTTAAGTGTAATAATTAGATAACAAAATACTTAAGATATATTTTATTCAGTTAAGTTTTTTATAAGTTATAAAAACCTAAATTACGTTACATTATGCCCGATAAAAATTCTTAATTATTATAAACATGTTTTGCAAATTGAGATAGTTTCTTAAAAGTAATTAATATTAGATCAAGGTTTACACGGATTATAAAGATTTTACTCGATTTATTATAACCAGAAATCTTATAGTACGATAATTTCGTTATGTAAAAAAGCTAACAGAATATAACTTTGTTATTATTTACTAGAAAAGCTTAAAAAATGGTCAAGCCGACGTACTTAACAAATAACCAAACCTTAAAGAAAAAAACCGGTTAAAATTAATTATATAATTTTTAATACTACTATAAAAGGATGGTTACGTTTATAACAAATTATAATAATATAAATAACACCTTTAAAAATACAATAAAAATTTAAAGCATATAATAACAATTTATAAAAATAAATAAATAAGTAAAAGGTTTTGAAAATATATTAAAAAAATCTAATACGCAATATATATCATCATTATATATATTATTATCTAAAAATCTATAAAACTTTAAAACGTTTTTAACGTAATGACCATTTTCCTAAGATAAAAAATATAATGTAAAAAGTTTTACATTAATACGACGCTTACGTCAAAATAAAAACGTAACGATATAAACTATATAAAAAATTACAATTATTACTAGTCTTAAAACGACCATAGGATTTTATTATGATAAATTTCATTACCAAATTTCTTTTATTAAAAAAAAATCTAGCGATGAGTATATATTATAATAATATTTTTATCATTATCGATCGATTTATAAAATTTTCTTATTTTTTACCTTATAACGAAAACATTAATACCGAGCAAATAGTATACATTTTATTTAAATACATCTTTAATATATACGGCCTATCTTAGGAAATTATCTTAAATAAAAAAACGACGTTTATCTGTAAATTTTGGTAAAGTTTAATAACATAACTCGGCCTAAATCATTAATTATCTAATATAATTCGACTTTAAATAAATAAAGAAATAAAGCGACAAAACTAAATATTAGAAATATATCTACGATATTGTATTAATTATTACGAAAATATTAAGATAATACTGTTTATAACTAATTTCAAATTTATTCTAAAAGTTTATAAAAAAACATAAAAAGGAGGTTCTTTAATGTTAAGGTTACCCTTATATTAAAATAACTTAAGTAGTTATACCAAAAAATAAAATCAAAATTTAAATTCGTATGTAACTAAATAAAAAAGTATTATAACTAAAAACAGTTAAAAAGACTAACCTTTTCGAAAGGAGAAATGGTTTACTAAGTTATTAAAAATATTTAAACAAAATGAGGAAGTTAAAAGCTTGATTTTAAAGATATCGGTTTTTATAAAATTATTAAGAAAATTTTAAAAAATAATTACTAATTAAAATTACCACTTAAGGCTAAGCTTTACCCGGTTTTTTATATATGTTTAGTCGAATTAACAGTAAACATTATTAAAGTAAATATTAAATAAGGTAATGTAAAAATAAAAGACGAATAAATATATAAAGTAAAAAGAATTTTAGATATACGAAAAGTTAACAGATTTACCTAATATTTAATGAAGTAAAAAAACTACCCGGATTCCGAAAATACTTAGAAACCCGTAAAAAATCTTATAAACGCCTAACGCCTGTTAAGGAATTTTCACCGGCGACGTTCGAATTACTAAAAATAAAATTCCAGTTAATATCTTTAATAAACCAGTCGTATTTTCGATACTCGACTAATTAATCGAATTAATAAACGGTACTAACGCGGCTATAAAAACCTCCGCTTTAATTTATTTCCGCCGTTTTTGTTTTTTTAGCTTCTTTAACAATTATAACTTATGCTGCACTATTTTAAGACCTTTCGAACGAAAAAACGCTTTTTATTTTCGAAGGCGAATTAAACGTATAATAACCTTATTTATTTTTCGCTAATAGCGTTATTATAATTTCAAAAAACGTTTCTTCGTTAACATTTCCTTTCGTTTTAAACGTTAGTTTTCGGTACGAATATTTTCCAGCGAAAAAAAACGCCGTTTTTATTATAAAAACCACTCCGCTTAACATACGCTTTATACTTTAATACGTTCTTTATTATTTCGCAGTTTTAACCCTTAAAGAATTATAAGAAATACGGTATAATTTTAAAACTAAATTTGTTAAAAATAAAGATAAGGTTTTAACGATAAACGGTCGAGAATAAAACCTAACGACGAATTTTAATAATACGAGCCGATATGTTAAAAAGGATACTTACTAAGGGAAGGAAAGTTTTAAAGGCAAGATTTACGGAAAAGGGAAATCGTATTACGACCTAACAAAAGGGAGGTCCCGGAAATAATTTAGTTCGGACCGAAATAGGACTTAAGTAAGTCTAATTACATAATTAATATTTAATATTAATTAATTAAACATTACTAATATTAAGTAAATACGGCTAATTATTACTTAATAATTATTAATTAGTAAAGGTATATTAGTAATAAGAAATAAGAATATATATACTCGTTAAATTTTATAATTCGATAACGACAACTTATATTATAACTTCATTACTTAAAATACTTTTAGTATTACAAAACGTAATTAAGTTATTATTTGATTACTTAGATTCTTATAATACATCACTAATATAAACTCGTTAGCTTAGGTTTAATAGTTAGTTAATTAGCTTAGTTGTTATACATTCCAAGTTTTTACTTTTTACTTTATTTTTATTTATTTATTTATTATTGTTAATAACTGTTAAATATAAACTTCGGCATATTTTTTTTCGAAAGGTAAATTAATTAGGTAATATTTATTAATCATTAATAAATAGTTAATGTTCTGATACATTTTCGGACAGTTATATAAAATTTATACTTAATATCGATTTAATAACGTTGTATATTTAGTTTTAACGAATATATGATTAAACAAATAATAAATTCTATAGTCTACCTAGCGGAAATGTGGCGGAGATTACTTTAAGGGAATATTATACTATATAATAAAAAAGAAAGAAATTATCCCACTTAGATAAAATATAAAAATAAAAATAAATAGGAGACAACCGCGTAACCGGGATAAGAATAATATCCCCTCGTCATAAGGATCTAATTTAGTCGTTACTAGGTAAGTCCAATATAATTAAATAAAAAGGGAGGCTCTCTCGCATATTTCGGTTTACTTAGCTTTCTTGCGTAAGACTTATACGTCTGGTACGTCTTATAGGTTTTGATGCCCCTCTTTTTTTATAAAAAAAGGAAACTAGCAATTATAAAATAATTAACGAGGGTAACGATTAATTAAGTTAATAAGTAGTAAGATTAAAGATAAAATTAATTATAAAAAGAATTTAAAATTTAAAAGACCGTACGTAAAAAAAATACTAACGTACTATATAAGCGAGTCGCTCGTTATCAGGTAACCAGTTTCATATTTAATATAATACTAATAACTTTACGAAAACGTAATAGAAGGTAATATAATTTTACATACCTTTTTGGAATATGGGTTTACAGCGATTAGCAAAGTTGTATTAGAATCTAGACGGTTTTAGTAATTTTAGTAATATTTTTTATAATAAAAAATATTAGATTTAAATCTTAAATGAAATAACGAATACGTTATAAAACTCGTCCAAACTTTATAAACGGTTTTTAAATAATAGATTAAACATTATATTTTTCTTTCTAGTTTTATAAAGAATTACGTTTTAAAAATATACAAAGTAAGCTTAATTTAAAAGTTAAAAATATAAATCAAGTTATATTTTAATAAATATTAAAGAGATAGTTTTAAAATTTTAAATACTTATATAATAGATAATAGGTAAAAATATTCTAACAGTTGATATAATTTTAAATAACTTTTATAAGTATAAGAATAAATTTAATATTTATTATTAATATAACGTACTACACATTTAAGCGCAATATATATTTAAGCGTAACAATTTTTTGACATACTTTAATAACCTATTTTTAATTGTCTATTTTTTTAATACCAGTATTATAGAACGCCTTATAAAAAAACGAAAATAAACTTAGCCATTTAGGCTAAAAAACAAGATCTAAAACTTAATTACAAAAAACTTAGTTTTATTTATAAAGTGTTATCTTTTATTTTAGCAAACCGTTTTAGCAGTAGATACGCCCGAACCGGTATTATTCCTTTTTTGTAAAAATTAACGCCGATCGAAAAGAAATCGATCGTCGACCGTATTCTTAATTTAAATACGTAAACGTTTCCTGTCCGGCGTTAGTATGTTAAAGATAGAGCAAATTTACTATTTACCTAACGCGTTACGTAATACGTCGGGATTAATTAAGTAATTAATTTTGTTAAACGATAATAAAAATTTAAAACGCGTTTAAATCGAAAAATTAAGTATTAAAAATATTATATGAAAATCTAAAAATATTTCGTAAATAATTCGAATTTATTCGGGTTATTATCGTAAAATATAGTATTATAAAAAAGATTTATAATTTCAACTAAATTAAATTTTTAATAAGATTTTTTATATTAACGAGTATAATAATTATTAATATCGAAAAACGTAAAAAGATTAAAAAATATTAATTAAAAATCGTAATAAATAATAATAATTAAATAATAAACGAATTGAACATAAAAAAGGTTTAATATTTCGATTAATATATTCGAACGCGTACGAAAAAATCCAAATATTTTTTTTATTTTCAACGGTTACGAAAATTATTATTCAATAAAATTCGAAAAATATTACGTTAATTACGATATTATTATATTTTATATACTTACGTATTTTTATATAAATTTTAACCTTTTAACGTATTTTATTTTTCTTTTTTAAAACGTACTTATTCGTTATATATCGAAAGTTTAATATAATAGTATTATATTTAGATTGTTAAAGAAATTGTTTAACAGTTTTTACGACGCGTTCGGAATTATTATAACGTTCGATAATATTAAATCCGGATTCGCCGTAATTAATTTCGTTTGATTCGATTTTAATACCGTTTTTTTACCTTCGAAATTTTTCTACTTATATTTACGCCGATTATTTTCCCGTTAACCTCCGCTGGTTTTATTTTTACGTTTACAAAAACCTTCAAAAATATTTAAAAAGCAATAAAATAAAGCCGTTATTTTTAAAAAAAATTAAATATTACCAAAATAAATTACCTATAAAAATTTTAAATCGGTTAATTTTTAATTAAAAGTTAATTAATATTTTTATATATAATTACTTTTCTTAAATAAAAGAATATTTAATTATACGAAACTAATAATCTTTAAGTAAACGTCAAAAGATTAAAAATAAACGTTTTGAAAAAAAAATTATTATAAAAAAAGAATTAACATTTTTATCGAAAGGGAAAAAGATGGTAGAAAAATGCAATTAATAACAGCTAAAGGTAATCGTTGTAAAAGAGTTAAAACGAAAAAACGAAAATATAGCGTTTACGGCAAATCCGGACATAATGCGCGTACCTATAAAAAAGTTATAAATACGTTTAGCGAAAAAGAATCCTATTAGTTTAAATTAATGCGATATGTTATTATTAAATTATTTAAATTAATTGTTACGAGGTACTAAAAAGTGTTGCGCTTATGTATATGTTAACCTTATATATATTAATTTTTACTTAAAATAACCGTATATAAGCGTATATTAATCGAGTTTTAATAATATATAAAAAAATATAAATAAAGGACAATATTATAGTAATACCTATTCTTAAATCGGTTAAGACATAATTATTTTATAATAATTTAAATTATTATAAAAAAGGTTACGCAATAAAACCATCGTCTCGCTTATGTAGTACGTTATTCTTATTTATATATTTTAATATTTTTAAATTTTATACTTTAAACTGTAAAAACTTTAAAATTTTAAAAATTAACATACCATACAAACGAGCTAGCTGTACGAGAGAGCCAGTTGATTTTTTTAACCTATTTATTAACTTTTTTTAATTAATTATTTCTCATTACTATTAATATTACAAGCTTTATAAAAGATGTTAAAATAAGGCTAACGGTTTAAATTAAAATATCAAACTCGAAATTTAATTATACGAAGCTTAATTTAATATATACCGTTTTTATATCTATTTTAATAACTTAATATAACGGTATAACTATAAAATACGACGTTATACCTAATTTTAGAAACCTTACGCCAGCCGAAAAGAAATCGATTATCGAACAGATTTTTAACCTAAATCCGCGAAATTTTTTTATCCTGTTTTAGTATATTAAACATTTGGCGAAATTATTACTTGTTTAATACATTACGAAACGTATTAGAACTAATTAAGTATTATGAGCAGTTGAGGTGATTTTCTGAAAGGGCTTTGATTTGTGGCCCTAGGATTGTGAGGACAAAGCGGTAGCAGCTATATCTAGCTGCTCTTCCCCAGTTGTTGATGAGAAAAGTCAGACAGGAATCAAGACACCAAACCTAGACATCAAGTACAATACATCTGCCGATAAGCATTTAATTTTGTTAAATGGGAAAAAAAAAAATTTGAAACGCGTTAATATCGAAAAATATATTAGGAAAAAGCTTTACACGAAAATTTTAAAATATTTCGCAAACAATTTAAACTTATTCGAACAATAATTATAAAATACGATATCGTAAAAAAAAAATTTATCATTTCGACGAAACGGAATTTTTATAAAGGTTTTCTATAATTATTAATAACGTACTACACTACTAAGCGAGCTATATTATTAAGCGAGCCGTCTTTTAACACCTCCCGACAACAAATTCAAATAACTTAATAATATTATATCGCATTAATTCAAATTAATCGGATTTATTTTCCTTAAATATATTTATAACTTTATTATAAATACGCGCATCATGTCTAGGCTTGCCGTAAACGTTATATTTCTATTTTTTTATCGTAATCATCTTACGGTAATTATCTTCAACCGCTATTAGCTATGTCTTTCTACCATTACTTTCTTTTTCGGCTAAAAAAACTTGTCTTTCTTATATAATAAATATTTCTCCTTTTTAAACCCCTTTATTTTTAATCCTTTAACATCTGGTTTAAATCTAATTAATTTCACGTAATTAAATAATATTTTATTTAAAGAAAATAACTTTATATTTAAATAGTAACTAATTTTTAATTAACAAATTTGTCGGCAGATGTGTTGTACTTGATGTCTGGGCTGGTGTCTTGATTCCTGGTTAACTTTTCTCATCTGCAGCTGAGGGAAGAACAGCTATATATAGCTGCTTCCTGCTTTGTTCCTGCAATGCTAGGGCTACAAACTAAGCCCTTTCAGAAAATCACCTCAACTGCTCACAAAATTAACCGATTTAGTAATTTTTATCGGCGAACTAACGTTATATACAAACACCCTGGATCCATAAGCACCTTAAATAGATTTTACTACCTTGTAATAACAAATTTAAAAAATTTAATAATAACATATCGCATTAATTAAATTAATCGGATTCTTTTTGGTTAAACGTTTTTACGATTTTATTACAAGTACGCGCATTATGTCCGGTTTTATCGCCGATATCGTATTTTCGTATTTTCGTATTTTCGTATTTTCGTTTTTTGTTTTTTCGTTTTTTCGTCGTAACCTTTTTACAACAATTACTTTTAACCGTTATTAATTATATTTTTCTACTACCCTCTTCTTTTTCGGCTAAAAAGCTTATCCCTTTTATATAATAGATATTTTCTTTTTTAAAAAAGTTTATTTTTAATTTTTTAACCCTTGTTTAAGATATACTTCGTTTCGCATAATTAAATAATTTTTTTCGAACAATTTTTTTTATAAACAGGTAATAAGTTATTTTATATTAAAAAATTAACCGATTTAATAACCTTTAGCGAATTACCTTAATTTCTAGTTTCTTTTTATAAATAACGTTTTTACCTCGCTATTTTTTTAATATTCCTAAAGGTTTTCGCGGGCGGGGAACAAATAGAACCGGCGGAGATTAACGGAGAAACGGTTAGCGTAACTATAATTAAAGAAATTTCGAACGCAAAAAAAAAAAAAAACAATATTAAGATCGAATAAAACAAAATTAACTATAACAAATCCGGATTTAATATTATCGGATATTATAATAACGTAAACGCGTCGTAAAAACCGGTAAGGAAATTTTTTTGACGATATAAGTATAATAACGTCGTATTAAACTTTCGACATATAATAAATAAACGCGTTTTAAAAAAATAAAATACGTTAAAACGTTAAAACTTATACGAAAAATACGCGGGCATATAAAATATAATAATATCGTAATTAACATAATATTTTTTGAATTTTATTAAATAAAAACGTTTGTGGCTGTCGAAAATAAAAAAACGTTTCGATTTTTTATACGCGTTTAAATATATTAATCGAAATATTAAACCTATTTTAAGTTTAATTCCTTTGTTATTGAAATATTATTACTTAATGCGATTTGTTACCCAGTTATTAATAATAAATTATTACGAAATTAATTTTTAAGGTAATTTTTTTCTCCCATAATAATAAATAACGGTATAATTTAAGCTTAAAAATTAATAACCTAAATAATTATAACCCATTTTTATTTGTTTATTAAATTTATTTAAATGTTTTACATTTTTCGATATTAATAATTATTATACTTATTATCATAAAAAACTTTATTAAAAATTTATTTTTATTAAAATTATGAATTTTTTTTCATAATATTGTATTTTACGATTATAGCCCGAATAAACTAAAATTATTTGCGAAATATTTCTAGATTTTGTGGAATATTTTTTGATAATCGATTTTTCAATTTAAACGTATTTGGAATTTTTGTTCTCGTTTAATAAAATTAGTTATTTAGTTAACCCCGACGCGTTTTACGACGCGTTTTACAACGCGTTATATAAGTAGCAAATTCGCTATATTTTAACATATTAACGCCGAACAGGAAACGGTCGCGTATTTAGGTCGAGGATATAGTTAATAACGGATTATTTTTCGATCGGCGTTAATTTTCGCAATTTGGGTATACGGTTACTTAAGGAATATATACTAATATATTATATCTATAAAATAAAACGGGTAACTTTATATATAAAAGTAAATATCGCATAATTAAGTTTCGAGTTTTATTTTTAACCTAAATAGTTAGGCTTATTCTCACTTTTTTCGTAAGCCGTTTATATTATTCTTATTAAACAATGGATAATTGAAGTTGAATAATCGGAATATGTAAAAATTTATCCAGGGTGCTTATATATCTAGGGTGCTTGTATATAACGTTATTTTAATAATTTCTAATTTTCTTTTTTACAAATAACGTCCTTATTTTATTAATTTTTTAATATTCTTAAAGGTTTTGGCAAATAGGGAAATAAAACAGGCAAAAGTTAACAAGAAAGCGGTCGGCGTAAATATAAATAACAAAAATTCGAATTCGAAAAAAACGATATTAAAATTAAATAAAACAAAACTAATTACGGCAAATCCGGATTTAATATTATCGAAAGTTATAATACCTTTAAACGCATCGCAAAAGCCGGTAAAGAAATCTTTTTAGCGATATAAATATAATAATATTATATTATATTTTCGATATATAATAAATAAACGCGTTTTAAACAAAGTAATAAAATACGTTAAAAAGTTAAATTTATACGACAAAGGTACGGGGATATAAAATATAATAATATTGCAATTAACGTAATAATTTTCGAATTTTACTGAATAATAATTTCCGTAATTATCGAAAGTAAAATAACCTTTCGATTTTTTCGTCCGCGATGGAATATTTAATCGAAATATTAAATCTTTTTTATATTTAATTCGTTTATTATTTTATTATTTTATTATTATTATTTAATATAATTTTCTAACGGATTATAAATAACGGTATAATTTAAATAATTATAATTTATCTTTTTATTTTATTAAATTTATTTAATTTTTTTACGTTTTTTTATGTTAATAATTATCATACCCGTTACTGTAAAAAATTTTATTAAGAATTTAATTTCGTCGTAATTATAAATACCTTTTTTATTATATTATATTTTACAATAATAACCCGAATAAATTTAAATTATTTACGAAATATTATTAAATTTTTATATAATATCCGTTAATAATCGATATTCCGATTTAAACGCGTTAAAGCTTATTTTCGGTTTAACGAATTTCGATACTTAATTAATTCCAATACGTTCCGTAACGTATTAAGTAAATAATAAATTCGCCATATCTTTAACATATTAAATTCGAACAAAAAACGTTCGCATATTTAAATCAAGAATTCGGTCGACAATCGCTTCTTTTTCGGTCGGCGTTAATTTTCGCGAATTAAGGGTAATATCGCTTCGGGCGCATCGACCGTAATATCAGGCTTTTTAAATAACTTCGATAACGTTATATATAAAATATAACTTTTTAAAGCTCAGTTTTAGGTCGCGATTGTTAACCTGGATAACTAGATTCATCCCAATTTCTTTTATAAGGCGTTTCATATTATTAGCGTTTAAAGACTCATGATTAAGTTTAAAAGTTAGAAAATTAAAAGTCTTAGCTCGCTCGGTAATGTGGTACGTTATATTTATTATTAATATTAATAAATGAAAAGATTTTATTTAAACTTAGTTACAATATCGGGCATAATTTATAATAATACATGTTATTAACTTTTAAAGTTAAACCTTGCCCTTATTTATTATCTTTATTAAAAACAACCACCTTTTTCGTTAGTTCGCTAATAACCACTTTTACTTAATTAAAAAATTATTATAAGTAAAAATTATTAAACAATAAATAAATTAAATTTGAGTAAATTAAATATTTCGATAATTATATTAAAGCGTATATTAAAAGTTCGAAACGTTTTTTTATTTTTAACTGTTATAAAAGTTATTACAAAATTAACAATGTTCTTAAAGTTTGTATACCTGCTTATTTTTATTATTAACTTTAATTTTTCGACGTATCTTATTTATTCGTATTATAGCGCGCTTATTCATGATATATCAAAAGTTTTATACGATGTTACATTACTTATATTGCTAAGAAAAATTTTATCGCCGGTTTTTACGATACGTTGAAAGCTATTATAATAATTAATAATATTAAATTCGAATTCGTAAAAATAAAACTTATTTTATTCGATTTCAATAGCGTTTTTTTCGGAATTAAAATTTCTAATTATACTTATACTAACCGTTTACGAAAACTTTTAAAAATGTTATTAAAACGATTTAACGGGGACGTTATTTGTAATAAAAAATTATTAAAGTAATTTGCCGATAAAATAACTTAATGTTTTTCTACGAAAGCGCTTTTTTTCGAAAAGAAAATAGCTACTTTTATAAAACGAACTATATTTTTAATTAATGTTATAAAACTAAAAACATACGTCTTTAAAAAGAGGGATATTTAATATAAAAGAGGTAAGAGCTTTTATAGCTAAAAAAACTCATAATAAGTAATTATAATTAAAAAAGGCTAAAGGTAATTATCGTAAAAGAGTTTAAACGAAAAAAAGACAATATGGTATTTACGATAAGCTCGGACATAATGCGCGTACTTATAAAGAATTATAAAAAAGTTTAACGATGAAAAATCCGATTAATTTAAATTAATTTATTACGTTGTAGTTAATTTATTTAACTTTATTATCGCGGGTTATTAAAAATTAGCCAGCTCGCTAGTGTGGTACGTTATGAGATAAATAATCTAAATTATTAATTAGAAATTAATAACCCTCGTCCACTCCGTTCGCAGGCTCCCTACGTTAAAACGAGGGCAACGAGGGCATTGAGGCATTCTTACTTTCACTCGACCCCCCATCAAATGTAGAGCCTGATTGAAACATAAGCAGAGCAGCTGCCGCCTAATCCCACGACGGGAAATGAGTACATCGTTACTCTGGCTACGGTTATCAATATCCTGCGGCATGAGACCTTCGTAGGAATGCTTGCGCACACCGACAATAGGTCGTCGAGAGTCCGTAGTAACCATATCCAGTTGAGCTCCTATTATTCTAAACTACATACAACCATGGTGATGCAGTATCCTTATATTGCCGCGGCACCCACCGTGATGCTCCCGATCACTCAACGGGGCAGCACTTGAAACCTGATGATACCCACAATATTCGTTGCAGCCTCAGGCTGCTTTTATAGCCAAATAGGCTGCGTTCCGCTAGCCACTTTGTTGCTTCGCAATACTCGGAGGAACACGTCACATTACTCTCCCATTTCCCCTCACGAAGCTCTCTGCATACATATCCGCTAATATATTAAACGCTTAAAGCTACTTTGTGTGAGACCCTGCATCACACACAGAAACATATATGACTGAAGAAGGAACGGATTATCATGTTGTTGACCTGTCGGAGGTCCTAGATAGAAGCCGAGGGTTGCTACGTCTCTTTAAATACACAGAAAAACAGTGGTAGCCAAGAGATAAAGATACCGGAGTGACCGAACCAATTTCCACTAAACCGTTAGATACCTAGGTAGCCAAGCCATGGCGTTGCTAGGTTCAACACTTTGTTAATCCTAAGCCCTAGGCACGGCTACGCCGCAGGCGCAGCCCAACCTCAAAAAATGGGGTCTGATTTTAATGACGTAATGGCTGAGCTCCCCCGGGCGCTTTTCTCCTCTCCCTCCGAGTTAGGTAATCGGGCGCTGCTTTGCAGCTCAGTGGCGGTGTCCTTGACCATTCCAGGCTATGCAATGGCGCTATGTAACAGTCAGCTGGAAGGACGCCAAGGAGCCTGGTTCCAGAGGTATCATCTATTCTTTCTAGCATGGCGCTTAGTCGCTCTTCCTCCTCTTCTTCCCTCTCAATCTAATTACAAACTGAGGAAATCCAACATGTGTTCAAGTGTGGTTGAGCTGCAAGATCCTTCCAGCTGAATATACCTTGGTTTTCTAGTCAAGGGCGACATCAAGATGGAACCGCTGGCGGCGCTGGGTGTTGCGGCATCTGTAGTCCAACTCTTTGATTTCGCCCAACGAACATGCAGAAAAGTGGTCAGGATCTTAGAGAATGGCTCAGACAGCATGCTAGGGCAAGTGTCTTTTTGGGCGATACTCTCCGACCTCTCAAACTTCTCATCCTCGCTTAAAGGCAGCAAGAGGTTCTCTCGACAATTAGACGACAGTCTCCAAGAGAATGACGAGGTGAGTCTCTGCCAGCGGGGTCGGAGCCTTGTGCTGACAGCTACGAAGTCCATCGATCGAATCGTAGGGGCGTGCCAGCCTATCATTCAACGCCTCATGGCAATTTTCCAAGAGTTACATAACATTTCTGTTGGAGAAGTAGAATATGATCAAGACCTACTCATGCGTAAGAAAGGGGACAATAGCCAATCAAAAGTCAAAAGAGTCGCCAACGTTCCCATTCATATGATGAGAGCCGCATGGAGGAAATCGGAAATTGACGGCCTGTTGAAAGACTTGGATCAACTCCAAAGGCAACTCACACTTCGTATTCTTTACCATCTGAGTAGGGTCACCAGCGACTCGCAAACACACCAAATCTCCCAGGTTGATGGTCTACAGCAAAACTACTCTGACATCATCGAGGTCCTCACTATCTCGGAAAAGAAACTCGACCTGATACAGGCGCAGAATCAGTATCTGAAACTTGCATTGGACCAAACCGAAGTTCGCGCGATGGCGAGAGACGAAAAAGTCATCGCGGCGCTTCTGACTTCGAGGAATGGTGATACTAAGCTAGTGAAGTCAGAGGACGATTTCACGGGGGGGATTGACAACTCAATTCCTAGATCTGTCATGACTTTAAAGGCATCTTCGTTATCTCACACCGCTAACACGCAATGCCGAGACTTTTCCCAAGTGTATGACAAGGTACTAAGTTGTCTTTTTTTCAGGCAGCTCATGGACCGCGAGGAAACGGTCAGTCAGGCCCACTCGAACACTTACGAGTGGATATTCTCCAACCCGGAGACTTCAGACACACCATGGTCACCCTTCATCGCATGGCTTGAGCGCGGAACAGGGTGTTACTGGGTCAGCGGCAAGGCAGGCTCTGGGAAGTCAACCCTCATGAAGTACATATTCAACCAGCAGCGGATGCGGAAGGCTCTGCGAAATTGGGCTGGGCAAGCGCACCTTGCCTCCGCCAGTTTTTTCTTCTGGAATTTAGGTTCCGCATTACAGAAGACACAGGCAGGACTCCTTCGCTCTTTACTCTACGATATCCTATCCGACCATCCGTACTTAATGTCGGCCGTTATGCCACAACTTCTGAAATTCATCATGAACAACACAGATACGCACATTCTCAGCGAACCCAACCACGCAGAGCTATTTCGATGGTTTCGCATGCTCTTGCAGCAGGCTTCACCCTCGTTCCGACTCTTTTTCGCCATAGATGGCCTTGACGAATATGACGATGATCACCAAGAACTTGTCGACCTGATCACCTTGGCAGCAAAGAACCCTGACGTCAAATTCCTCGTGTCGAGTCGCCCAATCCCAAGTTGTGTGGACGCATTCTCGAAAGGCCCGACCCTTCATCTACATGATCTAACGCGCAACGATATACAGAAATACGTTGAGGACCATCTGCAAGAGAGTCTTAAGAGGAAGCGTGATTTGGAATGGTCTCAACTAGTTGATGAAGTGGTGGAAAAGTCGTCTGGGGTCTTTTTATGGGTCGTCTTAGTTACGAGGTCGCTGCTGGCTGGTCTTCGAAACCATGATACTGTCAAAGAGCTACGTGACAGAGTGGACGAACTTCCTTCCAACTTAAAGGAGCTTTATGCACATATGCTCCACCGTGTACCCCAGCAATACCGACGCCATGCCTCAGAACTGTTTCAGACAGTTTTGACTGGAATGAAGGTGCAGACATTCCAATTCCGCCTCAGTCCTTTACAGCTCTGGTTTGCGTTTCAAGAACGAGAGTCACTCCTGAGTGCGCCGATTAGACCTATTACAAACGAGGAAGCGGCATCCAAAGAAGATGAGATTGACGGCCGTCTGCGAAGCCGGAGTATGGGGCTCCTTGAATCCAGGATCCTGTCAAGGGCCAAAGTTAACAACTTTGCCCCAGGGCCGGCAAAGATCCGCTCAGTAGAATTCATCCACAAGACGGCTGTGGAATTCTTACGGACACCAGATGTATGGCATGAAATTCTTAAGCTCTCGTCTGGTAATGCTTTTGATCCCGCGGGGAGTCTATTCCGCTCTTGCGTTTACCTCTGCAAAACCCGACGCCCCGACGAAGTCATCCAGCTAGAAGACAGTTTCGTATGGGCAATGATGGACCGAGCCATGGATTACGCTACTATATCTGAGGATTCGGCTCAGCCCATCACTAGAGCAGAACTTGAAGACCTGGACAAGGTCATGTCGTACCACTGGACATCGGCCACAAAATGCTTATGCTCCACCGACATGAGATTTCCTACAGATGGCCACTGGACGACTGGGTATTTATCAAGTGCGTCGTCGCCATTAACGGGAAAGTTGATCAATTCCTCTCGGCCAGTGGCGCTGGACTCCCTCCTTGTCTACCATGGATTATCAACCGCCTTCAGCCAACGTCAACCTGTGCAAGACAACTGTCCTTGGCTGGTGCATGATTCCGTCAGATATTTATTAAATCGAGCTCAGGGAACGACAGAGCTGCCAAATATAGAACAGCACAGAGCGAAAGTCTGTGCCAACCTCCTCAAATTGGGCGGCAACCCTAATAATCTTAGCGCTTCTGACTCTACCCAAACCCCCTGGGAACGTATGCTATCATTTGCCGCCGCTTCTTTGGAGGCAAAAGACAAATTCCATGAACAATTCCGGACCAGGGGGTTTGCATACTGGTACTCGAAGCTCCTTCTTGCATTCATAATATACTCGGCCGATATCAACGCAAGCATAAAGGTATTGCCAACATCGCACCGTGCAGCCAATCCAGATTACGTCTGTAGCGCATTGTCCATCATCGACGAACTATATTCAACTGCATCTTCTGGCTGTATCGGGGGGGATCCATTCGAGGAGGTTGTCAGTTCTAGAGCTTCCAAGGATATTCAAGACTTCCACAGCAAAATTACAAGTTTAATGATCCAGAAAGGGGCTGTCATGGCGAAACGAGTCTGCCAAGATCATGCTCAGGTGGATGCAGCACAAAGTAACAACTCACTAGAAGCATCAGTCAGGGAAGGATCACAGAAAAGCAGATCTGAGCGGCTACGTAAAGTTGGTAGTTCGCTAAAGTTACGCCTAAAGATATGGCCAAAGTAGCCATGAGATAAATTAGCATCCTCAACCATCGCTTAGCACCAACTAAGCTTTGGAAACGGAAATGGATTCGGAAAGCTTGAGCTTGGTGTTCGAATAACATCTTATCACATCCGTTCTCACATCTGATTCTTAACGCAGGCCAAAGTTGCCCCTGACAGCGCTACGTCTTGATTTGCTTCGACCTCCACCAACTCCCTTAGCAACACGTACGCAAGTTTCCTCTGCATTTTGGTTAATTTAAACTTTTACGCTAAAGCTTAATACAATATACGTTTATTAAATATTATTAACTTTTAAAATTAAGGGTTTAAAATAATAACATTTTGTAGTATGATATTTTATTGTAAATATAAGATGAAATACAAGTTACTTTTATAAATATAAAAAAAGAAAACTTATTTTAGTTAAGAATAAGGCATAAAACTATGTTTAAATTAGTTACATTCATTAGATTAATATATCATACAGTACTTAAAACTAATTATTAGGTTTAATAGGCCCCGAACTTTTAATAAATAGATATTTTCATACAAAATAAACTTTTTAAAACTTTTTTTATTAAAAATATTTTTCTTTAATAAAAGATGAGAAAATGTCACGGGCTAAGGCCTTTGTTAGGGAATCAGGTTAGGCCGATTCCAGGGATGGATCTCTGTATATATAACTAGCTACTCTTGCGCTTTTGCTACGCACCGATTTAGCTTTTTAGATTTTTTTAATAGATTTAGTTATGGCCTATATTTTTAATTTTCAAGTATGTAACTTTTTACATATTAAGAAAATTCCTTTTTCGCAAACGGTCCGTCGCCGTAAGAAATATATTAACGTTATTCGTACGTAACTTATTTTTATCCGTTATAGAAATCGAAAAATAATTTCGCTAGCAGATTTTACGCGTTGTTCGTATGCTGCAAAAACGCGATAACCATAACGTTTACGGGTTTAAAATGGACCGATATTTTTCTATTAACGGCTTTATAATTAAAAATATATAAACGTAATTGTTTTATATTTAAGAAAAAACTTTAAATGTTAATCTTAAAAATTAACGTTTTTATCGTATATGTGAAATGTTTCAAAAATAACCAAACCTTAAACCTTTTTTAAAATATATTACCATTTTATTTAAAAAGTTTTATAAATAATGAAACGTTAATTAACGTTTAATTAACTTGGGCTAACGTAACGCTTAAACGTTATCCGACTATATTTCCGTTATCAAAAAGGTTTTTTAAGCCAGAAATAATAAATAACTAAATAAGGTTAAAATTTTCCTGTTAATTTCAGGTTTTAACGCTAAAACGAAAAAAAAAAATTAAATTACGAAAGGTAACCTGTTATGGACCAACTAGTGGAGGCCATGGAAACGGTTACGCTAAGACCGAAAATAGGACCTAAGTGGGTTAGTTACGAGAACATCATATGCATTTAAGCATAAGGATCCGAGCTGCTCCGCCGGATCAGAAAGGAGCAGTATGTACTTAGACATAAGGATCCAAGTTATTCCGCCAGATTAAAAAAAAGCAATAAAAAATATATATATTCGTTAATTCGTACTTAAATAACGATAACTTGCAATATAATTTCGTTACCTAAAGTACATTTAATATTACGAAACGTAATTAAGTTATTTTGTTATTACTTAAATTTCCATAATACTTTATTAATATAAATCCGTCAATTTAGGTTTAATAGTTAGTTAATTAACTTAATCGTTATACGTTGCAAGCTTTTATTTAGTAATACCGTTAAATTTTAAGCAATATCCTAATAACATATTTACCAGCCAATAACTTACTTACCAAATTTTTAAAAATAATAACATAAACTCGGCTAAAAAAAAGTAAATTTCCGCTTTAATTAAAAAAAAAATCCTTCGACGTTTAAACTTTATAAATTAACGTATTAATTAATTCGAACCAAATAATACGGAACTTATTTCGATTTTCTAAATTACCCGGACTTTCCTTAAGCAAGCCTAATAAGTCCTTAAAGAAGTAACGATTTAATTAATGTCGATTAAAAAACTAGGAGAAATATTAAAACTTTTTAAACCCGAACTTTTTGATAAAACATTTATTAAATTATAGTTATTTCTTACTTAATATCGAACATATTTTAGATATTTTCTAATACGACTTATTACCTTAACCGCGCGAATTAAATTCGTAACAAAACGACATTCGGGATACGCAATTATTTGGTTCGAACCCGTTATGCGAAAATATATTACGGTACCCTTAAAACAACAAAACCTAAAGGTATTACGGGTTTATAGTAATTACAAAACGTTCGAATAAACCCTTTAAAAAGTTTTTAAAGTAATAAACGAAAAGAATAAAACGGAAATGAAAATTTAGCAATTATAATAAAAAGGATTAGTATTCCGATACGGTACCGACTTTATTTAGTTATTTTCGAAACTTAACTGGGGATAAGAAATGTTAATAATTCGATTTTTTAACGGTTTTAAAAAAAAAGTTCAAAAAAAATTGTTTAAAAAAGATCGACCGTAGTATTTAACCGATTATATCGTAATAACCGTTAAAATTAACGATTAATAATATATCTGGCGAATTCGTAACATTAAAAAAAACGATAATAAGCCGCGATATAACGTTAATATTAATATATTTAAACGATAAAATATAACATATAAAACCGAACCTGGACTTATGGAAATTAGCGCTATTCAAAAACAAAATAAGTAACGTATCGAATATTAAAATTATGAAAAAATTGGTTATCGGATTAAAAAATTTAGGTTACCTAAAAAACCTTAACAAAATAAGATATAGACCTTTATACCTACGAAATAACCTTTAGATAATAATAAAAAAATTACCATAATACGTCGTCGGCCTTTATTATGAAGCCTTTAAATAACGCGAAAAAATGATTACAAAAATATTAAAAATAAACGGAAACAATTTACTCCGGTACCCTTAATCAATATACCAGAAAACACCCTTTTTATTATTAACGACAATAATACCTTAATTACGAAAAGTAGAAATAAACTATTTACTTACGAATTACGCGTATAGCAAAAAACGGATTCGACTTTTCCAATTAAACTGGCTAAAATAAATAAGATAAGCGATAATACCGATATTTTCGTACCTTGCGCTTATAAAAAAATCGATTAATTAATAACGTTTTATAGTTAACCTACAGGGAAACAATACCCTAATAAAAACCCCTTTTGCTATTTCGAAAAATGTAATTATTTATCATAAAAAAAAGGAAATTTTAAAAAGACGTAACTTATTTATATGATAATTAATCGTTAATTTTTATTTACAATTATCCATAACTATAAATCCGTAAGAAAAAAAAGGAATTATGGTTAACTTAAAACAAACCACTAAGGATTTATAAAGGATAAACGAAAATACTCCCACTTAAGAAATAACTTATGTTATGGAAAAACAATATACTTAATAAAATTAAAAAATAAGGCGGTAAGTAAAAAAAAACACTTTAATTAGGAAAAATAGTAAAAATATAAAAATACCGGAATACGTAATTTCATAAAGATATAAAGCTTCACGTAATACGCATTAACGCATTAAAGCCATAAGTTAAATAATAATATTATTTTATTAAATAATTACGAAATTAAATTAACGATTTAAGAAAACGTATATAACGGTTAAAATAACCCCCAAAAAAACCAAACCCCCTATAAAAAAACCGCGGGAAGGCGAGACTCAGAAAAGTTAACAGGAATTTCTAAAAAAGGTTTTAATGGTAATAAAAAATAACGAAAATGCTATTACCTTAAAAGTACGAATTAAAATATACTAATATACCGTTACAGTAAATAACGGAGCTTTAAAAGATAACTATATTACGCCTAAAGTAAATAACTGACTTAAATTATTATAAAAATATAAAAAAAACCCTTATATCGTAAATACCGCCGAAAGTTAACCATTTTTTTATAATAACGGAAAAATTATACGCGAAATTAATCACTTCGATATTACCGTATTAAAACGGCATATAACTATTAATTTCAACATTATACCGCTAAAAAACTACGATATAATTTTAGAAATAATATGGTTACGCCAGTATAACCCTTTAATTAACTGGATAACTAGCTAAGTAAAATTTTCTTTACGGTTTAACGATAAATAATAAAAAAAAAATAAAGATTTTAACACTTAATTAAAAATAGTAACGAATATAAATATAAGGATACGACAAAAACCTTACCACCCATAGGAAAACGACATAAAAAAGAAAAAAGGTATTATAGAAAAGTTCGACGTATTATTATTACCATCAAAACAAAATTACGGCAATTAAATAACGACTTATAAAAACTAACCCTTAAATCCGAAAAATTAACTAATATATTACCATAATACCACAAATACAAAAAACTTTTTAATAAAAAACTTAAAACGAAATTACCTAAATATAACGAATAAAACTATGAAATTATCCTTAAAAAAAGCGTTTACCAAATTTTATCCTATTTATAATTTTAATAAAGCAAAATTTCATGTATTTCAAAAATACCCAAAAAACCGACTTAAAAAAAGATAAATTCGATTATCTAAGTTATTAATTAAATATTTTATATTTTTTATACCCAAAAAAAACGGTAAGTTACGATTAATTATAAATTACCGATAACTTAATAACATTATTATTAAAAACCGCATACCATTACCTTTAATTAATAAAATGAAAAATCGTTTTAATAAGGCATAATAATTTACTACTTTTGATCTTAAAAATAAATATAATTTAATTAAAATCAAAAAAAGCCATAAATGGAAAACGGCGTTTCGAATAAAATATAGCTATTACGAATACCTTATTACCTTTATAAAACTTACTAACGTACCCGTTACTTTCCAACGTATAATAAATTATATCTTTCGAAAATACCTTAACATTTTTATAATAGGCTATTTTAACGATATTCTTATTTTTTCAAAAACTAAAAAGCAATACGAAAAATATATCCATAAGGTATTATAATTATTTTAGGACGCTAATTTACTAATTAACGTAAAAAAAAATTAATTTTATACGTAAGAAATTAAATATTTAAGCCATATTATTACCCTTAAACATATTAAAATAAACTTTAAAAAAATCGTTATAATACTTAATTAAATATAACCTACCATAATTAAGGAAATATAAGCTTTTTTCGGATTTGTTAATTACTATCGAAAATTTATTAGAAATTTTAGCCGGATAACTATACCCTTTAACGTACTTATACGAAAAAAAAAGTTTTAATAAACGTTAAAAAAGGAAAAAACTTTTTAATAACTTAAGAAAATAATTATAAATTAATTAATATTAATTATATATAATCCAAACCGCTTAATAAAGTTAAAAACTAATACGTTAAATTATGCTTTAAACGTAATAATCAAATAACGAAACGATTAAGATATTTTGCATCTTATTACTTTCTTTTTTTGTAAATTGCAAAAATCTAAATTACGATACGTTATCCCCGATAAAAAGTTTTTAACTATTATTAAAACGTTCCGCGAATTCAAATATTTTCTTAAAAGTAATTAACATTAAATTAGAATTTACACGAATTATAAAAATCTTACCCAATTTATTATAACCAAAAAACTTATAATTCGGTAATTCCGTTACGCTAAAAAACTAATTAAGTATAATTTTATTATTATTTACCGCAAAAATTCAGAAAATAAAAAAACTAATATATTTAATAAATAACCTAATTTCGAAAAAAAGGTAATTAACATTAACTACGCCGTTTTTAATACCACTAAAAAAAGATATCTACGTTTACGGCAAATTGCTACAGTTACAACTACACCGCCAAAAATACATAAGGCAATTCGAAATTTTAACGCATATATACAAAATAAGGACGATTTATTATTTGCACAAATACTTGAAAAATATAAAAAATACCTTACCCGAAAAATGTACGAATACTAGTTATACGAATATCTAAACATTAACAAAATACTAGAAAAATTACGACAATTTTATCGCTTTCCGCATATAAGAAAAATAATACAAAAGATTATACGACAATATAGCATATATATTAAAATAAAAATACGACGACATAAACTTTACAGAAAATTACAACTACTCCTAATTACGAAATAACTATAGGATTCCATTATTATGGATTTTATCACCAAACTTTTTTTTATTAAAAAACCTTATTACAAATATACATTATAATAATATTTTCGTAATCGTTAACCAATTCACAAAATTTTTATTTTTCCTACCTTATAACGAAAACATTAATATAAAATAAATAACATACATTTTTTTTCGAAACATTTTTAACGTATACGGATTACCATATAAAATTATCTCAAAAAAAGGTATAACGTTTACCTTTAAATTTTGGCAAAGCTTAATAACATAAATTAATTTAAATCATAAATTATCTAACATATTCCGACCATAAATAAATAAATAAACAAAATAACAAAACCAAATACTCGAAATATACTTACGATATTACATTAATTACGAACAAAATAATTAAGTTAAAAAATTGCTAATAACTCAAATAACCTACAATACCAGTTATTACGGAAACATTAAAATTATACTATTTGTTACCAATTTTAGATTTACTTTAAAAATTTATAAAAAATCGTAAAAAAAAACCATTTAACGTTAAAGCAATCCTTACATCGGAATAATTAAAAGAACTACACCAAAAAATAAAAACAAAATTAAAATTCGTACGTAATTAAATAAGTAAGTATTATAACCAAAAACGGTTAAAAAAACCAACCTTTTTAAAGGGAAAAATAATTTACCTAATTACTAAAAACATCTAAATAAAATACCTAAACAAAAAACTCGATTTTAAATATATCGGTCCTTATAAAATTATAAAAAATATCAAAACATAATTATTAACTAAACCTACCACCCGAAATCAAACTCCATTTAATTTTTTACGTATCCCTATTTGAGTTAACCGCGGACATTATTAAAATATATACCAAATAAAACGATATGGAAATAAAAAACGAACAAAAATATAAAGCAGAAAAAAACCTTAACATACGAAAAGTTAAAAGATTTACGTAATATTTAGTAAAATAAAAAGATTATCCCGATTCGGAAACCTCCTAGGAACCAGCTAAAAACTTCGCTAATACTTAACGTTTGTTAAAGCATTTCCATCAATAATAACGCCACGCAAAAAAAACTCCTAATCAAAATCAAAAAAAAGCCCTTAAATAAGGACTAATCGGAAGTAAAAATAAACAAAAACGCCTTAAAACGTTGCTTTTCGGCTACCAAACGCTCCGCCTTTTCCTATTCCTCCAATTTATCTAAAAATTACAGCCCCCAATTAACCATATCAACCCCTTTCTTGTGAAAAAACTTTTGTTAAATACGAAAACGATCTAAACGCGATAAAATCTTATCGAACCGACGCAAAATAACTTCCAACTTGCCCTATATGTCGCGTAATTATTAACGAACCGACGTTTTCTTTACTTTTAAACGTTTTATCTTATTATTAATATTATTTAAAAAAGTTAAAAAAACGCCCGAATTATCGAAATACCGCTTTTTGCGAATATAATTATCGCAACGAAAAATACTATCGGACATAACGCATGTATTCTTAGTACGAAAACAAAAAATATAAGGTATAACTTCGAAACCAAAATTAATAACAAAACGAACAAAAACCTTTTTTTCTTCCTTTTAGTTACGTTCGGAAATCGCCTTTTCCTTACAAATACGGTATTTACGAAACTTACTAACACGACCAAACATAATAAAATAAAAACATTTACCTCGGGTAAGGAATTTTCGGGACGAAAATTTAGAAAAAGGGAAATCGTATTATGGACCAACCAATAAAAACTACGAAAACGGTTACGCTAAAACCGAAAACAGGACTTAAATAAGTTAGTTACAAAAACATCATATGCATTTAAGCATAAGGATCCGAACTGTTCCGCCGGATTAAAAAAAAGCAATATGCATTTAAATATAAAGATCCGAATTACTCCGCCGAATTAAAAAATAATAATAAAAAGATATATACACTCGTTAATTCGTACTTAAACAACGACAATTTGCAATATAACTTTGTTATCTAAAGCACCTTTAATATTATAAAACGTAATTAAGTTATCCTATTATTGCTCAAATTCCCACAGTACTCTGCCAACATAAACCCGTCGACTTAGGTTTAATAATTGGTTAATTAGCCTAGCCGTTACATAACCCGATACGTAAAATAAGTTCGCATAATTTTTCCACCGTTTGAAAATGTTATTCCTAATAGCTTTTATATTTTTATAATCGCGCATGATTTTTTTTAATTCAATTATTATATAATAGATATAATAACTGGCGCTATAATTAATAATACAAATTATTAACGTAAGCACCGTTAACGATTAAAAGGAGATCACTTAAAGTATAATAAAATAGAATATTTTTGAAAGCTTTACCTTAAAAAATATATCAGAATTTTTATAAGCGTTAATATATTAAGATTAAATAAAAATTAAACTGCGTTTTCATTATTTAAATATTTAAAGAAAACGGTAATAACGTATTACAAAATTTTAAAAGATCGAAAACCTAAATACGTTTAACGCGTTAAGAGCGTACGTAACGTAACCTTTCGTAATTAAGAAAACCTTTCGGATTAGATTTGCAAATATCGCTGTTTTAAAATAAGAGTTTTAAAGGGCTTTACGAGTAAGATTACGTAAAACGAAAATTAGATTTAAAGGGGGTGGAGGAATATTACAGGTTAAAAACCTTTATTAGGGAATTAAGCTGAGCCGATTTCAGAGATAGATCTTTGTATATATAGCTAGCTACTTTTGCGCTTTTGCCACGTACCGACGTAGCTCTTTAGATTTCTCAATAAACCTGTTATGGCCTATATTCTCAGCTTTTACGTATATAGCCCCTTATAAAAAAAGTATGTTGAAATTAATTTTCTATAAAGGTAATTTTAAAATTGCTAATATACTAGTTCGAATTTTGATACAAGAGTTAATATTATTAACAATCGTAAGTTATAAAAATAGTGATAAGAAAATTATAAATAATATTTATAATTTAATACGCGTATTAAATAATAATATATTATTATTATAATAGATATTATTATAATAGCTAGACTAATTATTAAACTTAAACGTATAAGTTTATATTAATAGAAGTTTCGTAAGAATATAGGTAATAAAGAAAGATAATTTAATTACGTCCCGTAATATTAAGAATATTTTAGATAACGAAGTTACATTATAAACTGTCGCTATTTAAACTACGAAATTACGAGCGTATATATCTTGAATGTCAATTAAAATAAATATATCAATTTAAAAAATTTATCGTAATAAATTAAGATAAATATCTCACATTAAGCAAATTCATTTTACATAACTCGAAAGGTGGGTTTAAACTCTTTTTAACCTTATCTAACTGGATTATAATGCGTTTTCCCTCTTCGCAATTTCTTTCGTCCTTCAAATTTCCTAATAAGTATATTTTCTTATTATGTCTGGTCGTTTAACTAATTGTAAATTTTGTAATCGTCTTAATTTAAAGGAAAACATTTCTTTTTTTACTAATTATATTATTAAATTTCATTTAAATGTAATATTATATATTACTTATTTTCAATAATGCCTTTATGTTAGGGGCTAAGAGGATAGGGATAGAGGCGCGCGTCATAGAGAGGACGCCAAGCACGCTAGGTTTTATTACTACGTAGTCATTACGATGTCTCTGCGGGGTAGCCGCCCTTATAAGTAGCTACTTATTCCGCCCTAAGGGAAAAAGGGCAAGTTTCAGACTGGTTCCTCATATACCCGTATTATTCCTTTTATTTTAATTTAAATATATTTAACAAATTAAAACTTTTGTAGTTTAATTAAACCGTAAAAAATAAGCGAAATAATTACGACCTTTTATAATGATAAACCAGTTATTCCGGTTACTTAATTTATTTAAATATTAAAATTTAACCTTGTTCTGTTAAAATTTCAATAACGATGTAATAAATACGAAAAAAAAAGCTTAAATATTAAATAACGAAAACGATTATTTAAAAAAAAGATATTTATAAAAAATCCTTACGAAAAAATAACGGCGTTTATAATAAATCGTAAAATTTAATAATTAAACATTATATTACGTACTTTCGATAACGACGTAACAAATCTTTTATATAAACTTTTTGAATTAGGTTTTATAAAGTTAAATAATATTTTTATTATAAGAATTCCGGAAATCGTAATACTCGTAAATTATAATATTCCGATAAACCCGAATATTAAAATATTTATATTATTTAGTAATGAACGGGTTAAAATTTAGTAAAAAATAAGAAAAAAAGATAAATTATTTAAAGTTTTACTTAACTTAAAATATTAAAGGAAAATTTATTTGAATTTTATAAATTTTACGATTTAATTAAATATTATTTTCGAAAATTTAAAACTTTTAATGATATATTATAAAATAAATTATATATTATCGTATCTTATATTTAATTTATTTATAAATATTTATTAAAAATTATAAGAAAATAATAAAACCGTAAAAACTAAAACGCGAAATTACTATTATATTCGATTTATAAATTAAGTTAACTTAAAAACAATTTTTGAAACGTTTTCAAAAATATATTACAGCGGTTCGCTTTTATTAATATAAAATTTGATAAAATATATTAAAAGTTTAACGAAATAATCGGTATATTTTATTAATAATATAAATAAATTTTTATTATATTTTTATAAGTAAAGAATATTATTTGTTAATAAACCGTTTTATTATATAATTACGTTTTAATATAATTAATTTCGTATGCGTAATTATTTTACGCGAAATTTTAAAAACGATTTATAAAAAAACTTTAAATATAAAATCGTTATTTTAAGTTTTTACATTAAAAGATTTTACCTTATTACGAACGGATCGATATTTTCTTAATACTTAATAATTAATTTAAAATTTATAATCGTAACAAAACCCAAACCGCATAACCAATACGATTATACCTCGTAAAAAAAATTTTCGGACGTATTATAAAAAACCTATTTTAAATGCGGAAAAAGAAATTACTATAAATTTAAATACTTTAAAAAAATCGAAATATAACGGATACGTTTCGAAAATATATATACGGTTATTACGTTAAAAAAGATCATGTATTTAATTTTTACCTCGAAATAATATAATTTAATTACAGTAAAAAAAGTTATTTCTGAATAAATTATTTGAAAAACTTTAGACAAATATTAATAGTTAATTACTTAATTAACTTTAACGCGTCCCGTAACGTAATATATAAGTAGCAAATTTGTTATATCTTTAACATATTAATATTAAACAGGAAACGCTTACGTATCTAGATTAAAAATCTGTTCGATCATCGATTTCTTTTCAGTTAGTGTCAGTTTTCGTAAATAAACAATAATATCGCCTTAAAAAGTTATACCGTTATATCGGTCTCTTAAAGTAAATTCAAAAACGTTATATATCATATAAAAACGTCTATAACTAAATTTTAAGTCTTTATACTTAACTTAACCGATTAACTTTATCCGCGCTTTTTTTATAAGCCGTTTTATATTGTTAATATTAAAAAATAAGTAATTAAAGTCAAGTAGTTAAAATGATAAAAAAAACGAGCGATTCGCTTATATAATACGTTACCTATTTTAAGTGTAATATAATTTTCTTTTAAACCTTTGCTATTTATTATAACGGTATATCAATACATCCTAATTCGTATTTTCAAAATAATATAGTTATTATTATTCTTTATCGTCGTTATTAAAGCCTTTTTTAAATATTTCTCTTAACTTTTTAGGATTTTATTAAATTACGGTTTTTTATAAATAGTTTTCATCTTTTAAGTTTTACGAAAGTTATTCTACTTATTTCCATTATTACTTTATTTTATTTTCGAATTTCACGATGGGTTATTTATATTTTATTTTATACTTTCAGTATTAATATTTATTCGGCGTATTATCGTAATTTTTAATCTTATTATATAAGGGATTTTCTTATATCTCGAAAATTTTCTTATACGGTAACGTTATTTTCTTATAAATCTTATATCAATAATTAAATTTTTTTCCTAAAAATTTAAAGTAACTAATAATTAAAGATATGAATTTGCAATTAATTATCGAATTATACTATTAAATTTCTCTTATATCTATTTTGCATAACATTAATATTCGTAAATATTAAAAAAGTAAAAAACACTTCCTTATAAATACTTTTTTTTAGTTAATTTTTTTTAGTTCATTATCTCATCTACTTTTTCCTTGTTAATTTGTTTATATTAATAATGATACTATTGTTAAATCTTTATATTGTCTTCTTTTTATCGTATAAAGTCGAATTTTTATTTCTATATTCGGTAAAGTTGCTTTTAAAATATTTTTCTTATTTTCCTAATAAGCGAAATATTAAGCCCTGGTATATTAAATCGCGTTAAGCTTAATATGTTAATTAAACTTTTTAAATAATATCGTTTTTATTTATCTTTGATAATATTACAACCATTTCTTTATTATTTAAATTGTTTGTCGTTATGTTTATTTTTATTATTTTCGCTAAATTAAACCTTTTTATCGTCCTTTAATTTTTATACCCTTATTTATAAAAGTTTCTTAGCTTTCTGTTAAGCTTGTTATAGTTTTACGTAGAAATGTCAGAGAAAATCCTTTTTTCGTCGTATTATAACGAAAGTTTTCCGTTTTGACTATTTTGAGATTACCTTGTACGTACGGGGGTTAAAGGTTTATCTTATTAAGGCTTCTAAAATTTCTTAAATTAGAGTACCTTATAACCGATTTTATTATAATTTCGGTATTTAATATAACTTATATTTTGTACTTAAATAGTTTTAATTTTATAAGTCTAGGTTCCGTACTATAAAACGCATTATCCTTCCGGGAAATACTGATATTGGCCGAATGTTTAGGTTTATTATAACTCCGATTACTAATTTTAAAACAAATCGTTTATTTCATTTCTAACGTTATTTATATTAACGATTATCGATCTTTACGGCTTTCGCGGTATTCTTATTAAATATAATAAGTCGTAATAATTTAAATTTTTATTTTTAACGTTATCTTTAAATTTTTTATAAATAATATTTATTAAAATATTTCTTTCGTTATCGGTTTACCTGGTTTTAACTATAAAGTTTTTAAAACCCGTAGCGTATTTTAACGTTAATCCCTTTTACCAAAGTTTAAGAGTTTTTATACTATTATACGTTTTTCGTTAAGGTTTTCGAAATTAATATACGCTAAAAAAAATTTATCACTACTACTCTTTTTATCGTTTTTAATATTACTTAAGTAATTCCTAAAAATAGGTTCGAACTAATCCAAAATGTCCCCCTTAAAAAAGGCCGATACTGTAAGAATCTGGTCCGTAAGATTACTAAATATCTAAAACCGTAGGTATAGGCGTACCTAGATAAGAAAGATTTGGACATTTCCTTTTTTATTATAAGGTTTTAATTTTTTAACCTTAATAATTGCTATATTAGTTTAAACATTAATAGGCTTAGTTTTAAACGATAATTATTTAATCTGTACCTTTAAGGCTTAAATCTTAGCCTAAAGCTATTAAATATTCGTATTTAAAATATTAATTAATATTTTAACTAAAAATATTACTTAAAGATTAACAGTATTATTAAATTAAAGCTTATAACGTATAACGTCTAAGTTAATTAACTATTAACCTTAAATATACAGATTTATATTAGTAAAAGTATCGTATTATTTAAATAATAAAATAAAAATAACTTAACTACATTTTGTAATACTAAGGGTATTTGGGGTAATAAAGTTATATTACAAGCTACCGTTATCTAATTATGAAATAACGAACGTATATATATATTTTTATAGCTTTTTCGCGCGTTTTCAAATTTTTTTGGGATTATACTGCTTAACTATATACGCTCCCCTACGTTCCCTTGGAGCCCCTCGGAGCCATACTGCTTAGCTACATACGCTCCCCTGTGCTCCCTTGGAGCTTTTCGGAGCCATATCACGTGTTTTAACCTACTTAAGTCCTGTTTCGGTCTATCTAAAGACCGTTTCCTGAGGCCTCACTGGCTATGTCGTAACAAAATGGCTAAATTTAATTTAAGATTTAAAACTGTTAATCTTATAATATTATAGTTGAGGCTATACGTTTAATAAAATTTTAAATATATAATCCCGAATTTATTAAAGTTTAAGTTTAATAACATTCTTTAAGTATATTATAAAAAACGATTTTTTGTATTATTCTTTATAAGCTTATATTAATTTATTAAAATTTATTTTTAATTACTTTAAATATTATTATTTTAAATAAAGTTATAACGGTTAGGTTAATTAACCAACTATTAAACCTAAGTCGACGGGTTTATGTTGGCAGAGTACTGTAGGAATTTAAGCAATAAGATAACTTAATTACGTCTCGTAATACCAAAAGTGCCTTAGGTAACGAAGTTATATTAAAAGCTATCGTTATCTAGTTATGAAATAACAAACGTATATATCCTTATGCCGCATTTGCTAACTTATTATTACTTAATTAATCCTTATTAAACGGTACTTATCATTACTTAGCTGTACTTAATATAACTTTACTAAACATTAATTACGTAATTTAACCCACTTAAATCCTGTTTCGGTTTAAAACGACCGTTTCCGAAACCTCCCTTTTATGGGATCGTAACACGATCTCCCTTTTTCATAAATCTTATCCCTAAAATTTTTTCTTTCCTGGTAAGTATTCCCCTTTATCATATCGGGTCGTATAGCTAAAACTCGTCGTCAAAGCCTTTTTTCGACCGTTCGTCGTTAAAATCTTCTTCTTATTTTTAACGAGTTTAATTTTGAAATTATGCCGTATTCCTTTTATTTTTCTAAAGGTTAAAAGTACGAGATAATAAAAAACGTATCCAAATACAAGGCTTACGTTAAACGAGGGACTTTTTGCGACGGAAATGGTATTCTTTTTTCCTTTTTAAAAAATATCCGTACCGAAAATCAGCGATTAAAACGAAAAAAGGTATTAACAAAAAAGCGTTTTTTGAAACTGCAGCAACGTTATTAACGCGAAATAAATAAGGTTATTACGCGTTTAATCCGTTTTCGAAAATAAAAAGCCTTTTTTCGATTTAAAAATGTTAAAATAATACAGCGCGAATTATAATTTTTGAAGGAATTGGAAAAGCAAAAACGTTATAAATAGATTAATATAAAGGCTTTTATGGCCGCGTTCGTACCACCTGTTAGCCCGGTAAACTGGTCGGGTATTAAAAATACCGACTTATTTGTTAAAGATATTAATTAAAGTTTTATCCTTAATGGCCCCGTCGTCGCTAATGAAAATTCCTTAATAAGCGTTATATACCGACTAAATTTTTAATAAGTTTCCAGGACGTTTTTAAATCCGGGTATTTTTTTTATTTAACCAGGTATTAAGTAAGTCCGTTAATCTTTCGTATGTTTAGGATTTTTTTTGCTTTATATTTTTATTCGTTTTTTATTTTTATATCGTTTTACTTGGTATGTACCCTAATGGTATCCGTAGCTAATTCGAATAAGGATATATGAAAAACTGGATAAAGCTTAACTTTAGGTGGTAAGTTTAATTAATAGTTATTATTTGAAATTTTTTTAATAATTTTGTAAGGGCTAATATATTTAAAATCGAGTTTTTTATTAAGTCGTTTAGTTTGGATATTTTTGGTGATTAAGTAAACCATTTCTCCTTTCGAAAAGGTTAATTTTTCCAACCGTTTTTAATCGTAATATTTTCTTATTTAATTTCGTACGAATTCAAATTTTGTTTTTATTTTTTAATGTAATTGTTTAAGTTGTTTTGCCGAAAATATCGTTTTAATGTTAAATGGTTTTTCTTTTTGTGATTCCCTATAAACTTTTGGAGTAAATCCAAAGTTGGCTATAGTTGGTATGATTTTAATACTTTCGTAATAGTTAATGTTATAAGTTATTTATGTTATTGGTAATTTTTTAACCTAATTGTTTTGTTTATAATTAATATAGCATCGTAAATAAGTTTTTAACGTTTAATTTTGTCGTTTTATTTATCCGTTTGTTTATGGTCGGAATATATTGGATAATTTATGGTTTAGGTTAATTTGTATTATTAAGTTTTGCCAAAATTTTGAAATAAATATAATACTTTTATTTAAGATAATTTCATACGGTAATCCGTATATGCTAAAAACGTTTTTAAAAAAGATATATGTTATTCGTTCGGCGTTTATATTTTCGTTATAAGGTAAAAAATAAAAGAATTTGGTAAATCGATCGATAATTACGAAAATATTGTCGTAATATATGCCCGTAACTAGGTTTTTTAACAAAAAAAGTTTAATAATGAAATCCATCGTAATAGAATCCCATAATCGCGTTACAATTAGTAATGGTTGGAGTTTTCCATAAGGTTTATATCGTGGTATTGTATTTTTTCGATATATATCGTATTGGCGTATAATTTTTTGAATTATTTTCTTTATTCCCGGAAAGCGATAAAATTGGCGTAACCTTTTTAAAGTTTTACTAATACCGGGGTGCCCATATAATACATATTTATGCATATTTCGTATTAAGTATTTTTTGTATTTTTTTAAAACTTGGGTAAATAATAAATTATCTTGGTTTTGTACGTATACGTTAAAATCTCGTATTACTTAATGCAAATCTGGTAATATTCTTATGATAATAGCGATTTATCGTGGACGTAAGTATTTTTTTATTATTATATCGAATATCGCATAGTTAATTTTAACTAATTTTTTTTCAAGATTTAGTTGCTTACTAAAGGCATTTGCTTTACCGTTTTTTAAGCCCTTACGATAAATAATAATAAAGTCGTATTTAACTAGCTTTTACGCATAACGAAATTATCGTGCTATAAGTTTTCTGGTCGTAATAAACCGGATAAGGTTTTTGTAATCCGTATAAACTTTAACTTGATATTAATTGCTTTTAAGGAAATATTTGAATTTTCGGAACGTTTTAATAATAACCAGGAATTTTTTATTAAGAATAACGTAACGAAATTTTGATCCTTATAGCTTATAGGAAAAAAAAATAATAAAATGCAAAATATTTCGATCGTTTCGTTATCCGATTACTGCGCTTAAAACATAATTTGACGTATCGGTTTTTAGCTTTACTAGGTAATTTAGGTCGTATATAACCAATACCGATTAACTAATAATTACTTTTTTAAGTTGCTAAAAGGCTTTTTCCGTTTCGGGCATTTATCAGAATTTTTGTTCTTTTCGTATAAGATAATTAAAAAAGATCGTTATCCGGTTAAAGTTTTTGATAAACTTTCGATAATAATTAGCAAATTTAAGGAAAGTTTGTATTTTTTTAACTGTAATAAGCCGAACCTAATTATGTACTGTAGCAATTTTTTAAAAGTTCATCTTAGTATATCCAAAAGTAATAATATACCTTAGATATTTTACTTTTTGTTTATGGAATTAACTTTTTTTTACATTAACTAACAAATTAGCGTTTTAAAATAATTATAATACCTTGTAGATATGTTTTTCGTATTATTCCTTAATTTCTGAAAAAATAAGAATGTTATCGAAATAATATACGATAAAAATGTCAAAATATTTTCGAAGGATATGGTTAATTATACGCTAAAAAATGATAGGTGCGTTAGTAAGTCCTATAAGGGTAATAAAGTATTCGTAAAAACCGTATTTGGTACGAAATGCCATTTTCCATTTATGGCCTTTCTTAATTCGGATTAAGTTATACCTATCTTTAAAGTCGAAAACGGTAAACCACTAGGTTCCGTAAAAACGATTTTTTATTTCGTTAATTAAAAGTAAAGGCATTCGATTTTTAATAATGATATTATTAAGCTATCGGTAATTTACAATTAATCGAAATTTGCCGTTTTTTTTGGGTACGAAAAATATAAAATAACCAGCTGGTAACTTAAATAATCGAATCCATCCTTTTTTAAATCGGTTTTCCAGATATTTTCGAAATGTTCGTAATTTTGTTTTATTAAGGTTATAAATAGGGTAAAACTTAATCGATGCTCCTTTTTTTAAAACAATTTCATGGTCTTATTCGTTATATTTAAGCAACTTTATTTTAAGCTTTTTACTAAAAAGTTTTTTATATTTGTAATATTGCGGTAATACATTAGTTAGTTTTTTTAATTTAAGGGTTAATTGCTATAAATCGTTATTTAGTTGCCGTAATTTTACTTTGATAATAGTAATAATGCGTCGAATTTTTCGGTAATACCTTTTCTTTTTTTTATGTCGTTTTCCTATAAGTAATAAGGTTTTTATCGTATTTTTATGCCGGCATTCGTCGTTATTTTCGATCGAATATTAAGATTTTTGCTTTTTTTTTAGTTACTTATCGTTAAACCGTAAAAGAAATTTTACCTAACTAATTATTTAATCGATTAAGGGGTTATACTAACGTAACTATATTGTTTTTAAGATTACGTCGTAATTCTCTAACGGTACGATATCGAAATTAATAATTATATATCGTTTTAGCGTAACGGTATTAAGGTAATTAATTTCGCGTATGATTTTTCCGTTATCGTAAAAAAATGGTTGGCTTTCGGTAATGCTTACGATATAAAGGTTCTTTTTATATTTCCATGGTAGTTTAAAACGGTTAATTACCTTAGGCGTAATATAGTTACCTCCCAAAGCCCCGTTATCCATTATAGCGGTATACCAATATGTTCTAATTCGTATTTTCAGTATGATAAGGTTTTTTTCTTTTCCTATTATTGCTAAAGCCTTTTTGGGGAGTTTCGATTAGTTTTTAAAGGTTTCGCCTTTTTGCGGCTTTTTTACAAAGGGCGTAACGCTTTTGGGTAATCTTCCTTAAGTTATCGTATTTTTCTTTTAAAGTCCTTAATTTGGTTTCGAAGCTATTTAATAAGGTAATGTTATTATTTAACTTATAGTTCCAATTCGCTAATACGCGCCGTATAACGTTTTATATCTTCAAATAACTACGTATTACGATATTTTTATGTTTTAATTTTTCCTTTTAATTAAATGATTTTGCTTATTTGTTATCGCATTTTTTAATCCTATCGAGTGAATTATTTCTTTATGACATATGTAACTTCCCAGGTAGGGATATTATCATCTTTTCCCTATAGGTTTTTGGTAACTTATTCCAAATCGGTTAGGATTTCTTTTCTTTTTTGGGGGTCGATAATAGTAAATAGCTAAAAATGCAAGTTTGCGATTAATTAACGTATGGACAGATTACGTTCTTTTAAGGCTTTTTCGTTTTTTATGTTATATGTATATTATTTATAATAGCAGAAAGGATTTTCTTAAAGGTACCGTTTTCCGGGCGGCTAATTTTACTTAACTGTTTTATTATTAATATCCTTTTATAAGCTAATAATCCGGAAATAGCGATACCATTATTCGTCCCTTTTATTATTTCTTATTTTATTACGGAAATTAAACCCGTTTCGAACCATACGTATGATTTATTAGTAAATTAATTATTTCCATACCTTATGTATTAAATACTTTTGTCGCCGATAATGCATAACATATTTTCGTCCGTAAACATTTAGGGTTCCTGGGCAGATAATTTCTGTCCATCCTTAATATTTTTCAAACCATTTTTTTATAATCCAAAATAATCGTCGTTAAACCTTTTTTTATTATATCCGTAAGGCTATAAATCCTAAATGTTATTAAACTTTTACTTAAAAAAGTTTTTTGGTTTCTTATTATCCTTATACTAATTTAAAATAAAAGGGTCCCGGTAAGCTATCGTCTCGTCGTATCATAATAAGGGTTTTGTTATTAAACTTAAATAGTTTGCTATAAAGTCCAATAAGTTATCTTTCCGGTACCGGGGTTTAACTTCTTAATCGTTTTAATTCCCTACATCGTACTGCTATATGTCCCATTTTTTTGTAATTATAGCATTTAACCTTACTCCAATTTTTTTTTTAAATCGTTCCAATTTCCATAAGTCCTGGTTCCGTTCCATACGTAATGTTTTGTCGTCGAGGCGTACTAATATTAGCGTAATGTCGTAATTTGTTATCGTTTTTTCTTTTAGTATTACGTATTCGCTAAGCATACTATCGGTTATTAATTTTAACGGCTTTTGTAATATAATCGGTCAAATATTATAATCGGTTTTTCTTAAACAGTTTTTTTTGCACTTCTTTTTTAAGGCCGTTAAAAAATCGAATTATTAATATTTTTTATCCCCAATTAAGTTTTGAAAAAAGCTGGACAAACTTAGTACCATAACGAAAAGCAAATCCTTTTTGTCGTAACTGCTAGATGCTTATTTCTGCCTTATTTTTCTCGTTTATTACCCTAAAAGTTTTCTAAAAAGCTTATTCGAAAACTTCGTAATTATTGTAAACGCGTATTACCTTAACATTTTGTTATTCCAAAGGTATAATAATATATTTTCGCATAACGGGTTTAAACCAAGTAATTACGTATCCCGAAAGTTATCCTGTTACGAATTTAATTCGTATTGTTAAAGTAGTTAGTTGTATTGGGAAATACCCGAAATATGTTTAATATTAAATAAGAAACAATTATAATTTAATAAACGTTTTATCAAAAGGTTTAGGCTTAGGTGGTTTTAACATTTTTCCAGGTTCCTTACCTTAGATTAACTAAGTTGGTACTTTTCCAAAGGCTTGTTACGCCTGCTTTAAAAAGGTTCGAATTGCTTAAAAAATCGAAGTAAATTTTACGTTATCGCGTTTAAGTTAACTAATGCGTTAATTTACAAAATCCAAACGTCGAAAAATTTCTTCCTTAGTTAGGGCGGGAGTTTGTTCCTCCTTATCCGAGTTCATATTATTATCCCTAAGGACTTCGTAAGCAGGTTGCTTGTTGGCAACCATATTGTTAAGGTATTACTTAAAATTTAACGGTATTACTAAACAAAAGTTTTCAACGTATAACGGTTAAGTTAATTAACCAACTATTAAACCTAAATCGACAGGTTTATGTTAGCAAAATACTGTAGGAATTTAAGCAATAAGATAACTTAATTACGTCTCGTAATACCAAAAGTGCCTTAGGTAACGAAATTATATTAAAAACTGTCGTTATCTAGTTATAAAATAACGAACGTATATATCCTTATGCCGCATTTGCTAACTTATTATTGCTTAATTAATCCTTACTAAACGGTGCTTATTATTGCTTAGCTATGCTTAGTACAGTTTTACTAAGCACTAGTCACGTGACTTGACCCACTTGAATCCTGTTTCGGTCTAGAACGACCGTTTCCGAGACCTCCCTCCTATGGGATCGTAACAAAAGTATTTTAATATGATATTATTTTAATATTTTTTTATTTTACGTTAATTTTAAGAAAATTTTATTAAGTTATTAATATAAAAAGTAATTATAGTAAATATAAAATTTTAACGATCGGGTATTTTAAGTTTTAAATATCGATATCTTTACCGTTATTTTATTATATTATTTTTAAATCCCAGAGATTACGTAGGATTTGGCCTCCAAAGGTGGGTCACCCACACTAGTCTAGTGCTTACAGTATGCAGGGGTATTTAATGTTAGTTTCTCCACTCGACCCAACATTTGCCTTAGGAAGTTAAGATGTCGAATCTTATAGAGTTTATATAGGGAAATACATTATAAATTTATCGTTACTATAATAACACAATAGCAGCATAAGATAAGCCCCTTATTTCAAGCTATTCGTTCCTATTTAACGCGAATTTAAAATACTTCTATAACAGTAATAGGAACAGCAGAAAACTAGATAATCTTACTTTCCGTACATATTGTACGGGGATTAGCATTTTGACCAATTCCAGTATCTTATAGGCATGGCGGAAAAACTAATATTATATACCCCTGCGTATTGTACGATACACGTCGGTCGGCACATGATTTGCTATAGTGCCATCGGCAATCCGCGGTCAATCACCATAGCATCGGTTGCCGCAACATCTCGGTTAATTATCCTGCATTGTAGTCGGATGCCTGGTCAACTTGGGCGGCGCTTGTGCAACCCGAGCGGCCGCATGGTCCGAAGAACGAGGATGGGAAACCTTGTGCTCCATCTTCTTCTTGTATACTTAGTCAGTGCAACAGCGGCGTACCAATTATGATCATGGACATTGCCGGAAGCCTCGTTCCTCGTAGCTCTGTTAATCTCCTTCATTAAGCCCCTTGATTGGGGCAGGATTACGTAATAGGTCATGTGACCAGTACAGACTAGTTCTTTAGAGTAAGATTCTTGTGAAACTCTCTTTTACAGATAATTAATTCATAGTAACATCTTACTTTTCAAAAGAACCCTTTACAAACTGGTATGATATGTGCGGAACTTGACGTTCATTCGCCTTTAGGAATTATTCAGAATCTCTTTTATCAATCCATTATTCCCTCACAAACTCCCCTGACAGATTCCACGATCGTGTGTGGGTGTTTCTCTAGGCCAGCAGGCATCGCTTCTTCGTAGCCGTTGCCAGTTAGCACAAAGCCCTGGTTCATCCCCCCAGATACTTACGAAGAATTACAATATACTAATCCAAAGGGCGGTTAGTACAGATGGGTCTTCCAGCCCACATACCTAGCAGTGTGATTAAAGTTACCCCTAGCACTGTAGTAGTGTGCCATGTTACATTCCGACGGGTCTTCCGCCCCAATCCTTCCCATACCCCTTGCATGGTCCGCTTGTCAATTTAAAGGTGGTCAACGTGAATTGTGAAAGGATCGGCGAGAAGGGTCCACCACTGTCGTACCATGCTAGCATAGGGCATTGCTTTTCGGCCCATAACCCTCCCGTGGGCCAGGCAGGTCGTGGACGAAATAATTGACACACCCCTCCACTGCTTCAGAGCAACTTATTCCGATGCAACTGTTTGCAAAAACTGGGGAAATCAACCATAACGCTTAAAAAGAAGAGGTTACTGTTATTAGGTTGCTTATTTATTAGCTTATTAAGCAATATATATTCTGAAAAAGGCAGATATTAAATGTCTTATCCACCTTTTGCCGAAGTTTAAGGGGGTAAGTGTAAAGTGTGACAATTATTTTTGTCCACGGCCTGCCAGGCTTCCTCCTTCTCTTTTCCCCTTAGACTAATTCTTTGACCCTACCCCGGCGCCTTTGCTGCCAAGGGATCCACGCCTCTCTATGCCTGCTCCCCCATCATCCCCGGCCACCAATCAAAAACTCGCGTTCCAACCAGCCAACATACTGCGCGGCTTTCGCAGCTTCCGCCTTGTCCTTTTTCCCCTTCACCGCGGCTGGCTGTGATGGTGTTAATAGGGCTTCCGTACGGACCTGATGATCCAGCAGCTTCAGTTGGGTTGAGTCAGACGGTTTGACTCTTATTTTAGAATATTTCCCCTTTATTTCGTTTGGGGTCTCTTCCGGGGCGCTCTTCTGGGGCCTTTCGCGCTTGCTTTCGCTATTTAGGACCCTATCTTTGCATCTTTCTAGCTCCCTTGGTACGATATTCCGGCAAAGGTATCCAAATCCGGCCAGGATGCCGATTCTCTGTTCTTCTTCTTCCTGTTCCGACAGCTACCGCCGCATCCAGAGCGGAGCTTGCCCGGCCTCTCGACCTATCCGCCAGTGCCAATTACGAAAATGCCCCATTTTCTGACGAGTGAGAATCATGACTCCACGAGGAGCAGCACGTGAACCATAGAGAGAAACGAGAGAGGACAGGTTCGTTCCTTGGCGACGGTTGCTCCCAGCCGGGCACGTTCCGTGCTAGGGTACGAATCCCATAGTGCAAGGGAAGTGGGCCTATAGATTTTATCCTTGTCCTCCTCCGGCATTTCGGTGACATATTATACGAAATTGGGTTGCGACAGAAGGTGAGGCTACCCTAGAAGGATTTGTATGGGAAAACGAATAGGGGAGACTCAAGGTGTGTCGCAGAATTATTATTAATCCTGTATGAAAGCTATATAAACCCAACAACAGCTGGGGGAATTCAGGGCTATATATATATGCGAATAATAGCTTATTAAGCTTTATCATTCCATACTTTCCATTGTTAAGAAAGATATGGAAGGTTGTTGCTTCGCCACTAAGTATAGGGGTAGACCCACTTTACTCGGGGTTATTCCAATTCCTAGACGGATCCTTTTAGTTTACTTCAGCAAAATTCTTGGCTTTGCTCCTTCGGACTATCTCCTAGCCCGTTTGGCCGCCCGGCCCGGATGTGATTGGCAGCAGGAATCGGAATTAATGGATGCCCTGAACGTGAGCCCGGAAGCCCCGGGAAGAGGGGGAAAGGCGCAGAGAGGAAGAAGAGCGACAGCGGAGAGAGGCCGCCGCAGGAGCGGCCGCCGGGAAGAAACGCGGGAACAGGAAGGGGGGCGTCGGACTCGCGGGGGGGCTGAAGGGCGAGCCCGCGCGACACGTGAGGAGAAATCTCTCGAATGGCCAAGGCAAGAGAAGGAAAGGCTCGCGGAGGAACTTTTCTCGCAAAGCTGCAGAGCGAACGCAGGAAGAACGCGCTCGGGCTGGAAGAGAGCACCTACGTAAGGCGAAAGAAGAGGAGGCAGAGCAACGTTCGCGCCGAGCTGCAGAAAGGGCGCAAGTAAGCAACAACCCATGGCATAGGTAAGCAATAACGCATGGCAAAAGAACGAATGGAGCGGGATCAAGCCGGGGAGTAAGCAGCTCGTAGATGTCGGATGCGGCCGTAGGTCCATACATACGAACGCATACACATGGCACTACGTATGGCCCTCTACCCATGGCCATTCCTCTTCGCTACAGCTGTTTATTCATGTATTTAAGGAGGCATCACCATCCTCACTTTTCAGCTAGGGCCTTTTAAAGGCCAACCTGATGATTTATTTTCCATCTGCAAATCCTTTCAGTGTCTAATGTCAGGATCTCACACAATCTCACACTTTGAATTCAAGCCTACCATCTCTACCAGTGAGCTCTTTTTATCTTAGTCATGTCCGCCTTTAGATACCTCACGAACGATTGCGATGGAGGTAAATTGACAGTTCCGCCACAACTAGAGACCTGGCATCTAACTTCTGTAGATGGAGGCTGGAACGGAGAGAAATATGTAAAGGGCGAGAAACACACCAAAAAGGAGAACTATACCAACGGGAGGGGTTGTGCTGATGAAGAGACAATGAAAGGGGTAAATCATACCAATGGAGAGAACCATATCAATAGGGACAACCACATCAACGGCGGGAAACTTACCAACGGGCATGAGCACACCAACGGGAATGATCATACCATCACTCTCGACTCAAATGTGCCTCCATCGGTAAATGGAGTCTCGAACTTTCTATCACCATCCAAAACCTTTTCGCCCAAAGCTGGTAACATGAACCATCAGTTCTGGGCGGCCGAGCTAGCCAATCTCCCGGGTCCGCCGCCACGCTGCAATTTTGCAAAGGCGGCCAGGAGAGGCTCTCAGTCTAATTCCCGATGTCACCATGTCTCGGCAGTTTTAGGCAGGGCCTTGAATTCCGGCGTGCACGACCTGAGCGCCGAACTCGGTGTAACTCCGGCAGCCTTCACATTCGCCGCGTTGAGCATTATGCTTTCTCGGACTCTGGATGCCGATGAGGAATTTTTCGTCGCTTTGGTATTACA
The DNA here is from genome assembly GCA_004155935.1 of Monosporascus sp. GIB2. Lineage (NCBI taxonomy): Eukaryota > Fungi > Ascomycota > Sordariomycetes > Xylariales > Monosporascus > Monosporascus sp. GIB2. Next base: position 99,773 of record QJNV01000116.1, on the reverse strand, counting down.
ACCGGAGCCTTCCCGTACGGGTGTCACTGCGCCTTTTCTACCTATAAGACTCGGCCCAAAGTTGGAAGAAAAGGCATCGGACATAGTGCGGACGACGTACGCCAAGCAGAATATGGTGGTCCAACACGCCGATGTTGATATGCTTGCTCTCCTTGACCAGACCGTCGGTTCCGGTAACAGTTGGCGGGAATTAATTCCTGCTGGTTTCAGTTACGAGTTGCTTCCCCGAGGAACAGCTTTAGACCCTCGTCATCCATTCGCCGCTTCAACCACACTGGCTGACAACGATACGGCAACCTCATTTGACTTGCACCTGCATATCGCCGAGTCTCAGGACACCGGGTGTGCCTATCTGACCCTGGCAGTCCCTGAGATCCTATACACGTATGTTGACGCGAAATCCCTCATAGACAGGTACCTTCATGTCATTCGTGCAATGCAGACAGACGTCTCTTTACAGGTTAAAAACTGTCCCTTGTTCGATTTGGTAGAAGGCCGACATGCCGTCCATTTGGGAAAAGGCCCCAGAATTAAGTTCAATGAGTTGCCAACTACGCTCCTGCACAAGATCGATGAGGTGGCCTGCACCGTACCGGGAAGCATTGCAGTGAAAGACAGTCTAGGAAACCAGCTCACTTACTCCGAAATGCTCCGACATATTGGAGCTATCGCCAATGCCTTGCTCCAGCATAATCTGAGTAAGGGCGATCGAGTAGCGGTGTATTGCGAGCCGAGCATTGATTCGCTGTGCTCGCTCCTTGCCATCACTCGAATTGGATGCGTCTACGTCCCGCTTGATCTGCGGAATCCAGTGGAACGGCTCGCGTCTATCGTTGATGACTGCGATCCGTCGGTCATAATTTTCCATGGTCTGACTGCGCAAGGTGTAGCTGGTGTAATGCACCCTGGTGCTGAGCTCCTCAACATAGCAACGCTCCCCCAGGAAAACATTGATAGCACTCCTCCATTCATTACGAGCACATCCTCAGACCCCGCTTTCGTGCTCTACACCAGCGGTTCTACCGGCCGTCCAAAGGGCGTGCTCCTGAGCCATGGCAACTTCCTGGGCCAAATCGCAGCAGTGCACAGGGAATTTATCCTTAAGCGGGAACGCGTGCTGCAGCAAAGCTCGCTTGGTTTCGACACCTCATTGCACCAGATATTCGTTGCGCTGACGACCGGAGGCACTGTCATTATTGCTAGACGGGACATTCGCGGCGATCCTGTGAAGCTTTCCGAGCTGATGCTGGCAGAGCGCGTCACATTTACTGTTGGCGTGCCGTCGGAATACTCTGTTCTCCTGCGGTACGGCAACGCACAGCTCAGACAATACTGTGATTGGAGATACGCTGTAAGTGGCGGTGAGCGTATGACCACCGCGCTGAAGCAGGAATTCTGTGCGTTGGGAGAGTCCGGTCCGATTCTGTTGAGCTGCTATGGCCCGACAGAAGTAGCGCTTGCATCATCCTTTGGCGTCCTGGAATACTCTGATCCGGAGCTCGGCGCAGACGATGAGAACAGCCCTGTGGGTTTCACACTGCCAAATTATAGCATTTATGTTCTTGATGAGAAGATGAGGCCAGTCCCTCAAGGTTTCCCGGGAGAAGTCTATATTGGAGGGGTTGGTGTCGCGTGCGGATATCTGCGCAACGAGAAACTTTCCAATGAAAGATTTCTTCCGGATCCGTTTGCCGACCAAGACGATGCTGAGAGGGGTTGGACTCGAATGTATAGGACGGGTGATAAAGGCCGTCTTCTCCCGAACGGAGCGTTATCTTTCTTGGGCCGGATTGACGGCGACTCCCAAATCAAGCTCAGAGGCATCAGAATCGAGCTGGAGGAAGTCGCCAATGTTATCGTTGCGGCTTCGGAAGGGCTTCTCCATCAAGCAGCTGTGATTGTTAGAGGATCGTCCGAACACAAGTATATGGTGTCATTCGTGACATTCTCTCCGGGTCAGCAGCCTGACGATACAAGCTCTTATCTCCAGAAGCTTCTCGATTCGCTCCCAATACCGATCTACATGCGGCCAGTAGCACTGCTTCAGCTGGATAAGATGCCGATGAATGTCAATGGAAAGCTTGACAGACGAGCACTGAGCTCGAAGCCCATCGCAGAGTTTCAGCAGAACAATGTGGCCGATGGTGAAATTGCTGGGCCGACCGAGAAGCGCTTGAAACAGATATGGGAAGAGGTCATCAGGCCTAGGTCCCATTCGCAAGATGCTTTCCGAATCACGCTGGACTCGGATTTCTTCCAGGTTGGCGGGAACTCGATCCTGCTCGTCGAGATACAAAAGCGGATATTCCATGTTTTTGGAAAGACCATCAGATGGCTGGATCTGTTCCTGGTAAGCGTTCTGCGCGATATGGCAGCCAGAATCGATGGCAAATGCAGCATCGCTCCATCCCCCGCAATCGACTGGACGCGCGAGCTCGAAGAGTACCTTGATCGGGTTAAACAGCCCATTGAACCTGACGTCGAACCTGCGAAGGTGGTACTCCTGACCGGCTCGACGGGATTCCTCGGGAGCCACCTTCTCCGCCAACTTATCGAAAACCCCCATGTATCAAGGATCCACGCTGTCGCGGTGCGACACCATCACCTCGAGAACCAACCCAACGGATCAACACCTCGGTTCGCGAGCATCTCATCACCGAAGCTCCAAATATGGCAGGGCGACCTCAGACTCCCAGGCCTAGGCCTGTCTACCCGCGACATGGCCTATCTGGCCGACACGGTGGACATCGTCATTCACAATGGCGCCGACGTATCCTTCCTCAAATCGTACCAATCCCTCCACGCTCCAAATGTCGGCTCAACAATCGAGCTCTGCCGCCTTGCGCTCAAACGCAATATCCCCTTTCATTTTGTCTCCTCAGCCGGGGTGTTGCGACTCGCGCACGATTTAGAAGCAGTTGGTGAAGTCTCCATGACAGCGTATCAACCCCCAAGCGACGGCTCGGACGGATACGTAGCGTCGAAATGGGCGAGCGAGCAGCTTCTGGAGAAGGTGGCGAAGCAAATAGGCTTGCGCGTACATATTCATCGGCCGACCAGTGTTACGGGTGAAGGCATCCCTGAGACGGATGTCATGGCCAATCTGTTACGTTTTTCCTGCGCCATGAACGCCGTGCCGACATTTCCCGGCGCCCATGGTGTCTTTAACATGGTACGAGTAGAGGATGTAGTCGAGGGCATCCTGCGAGAAGCACTGGGTAGAGTTCAGCAGCCGAGACTTGAGGATGTTGACTGTGATGGATACAATGGCTTGCATGATACAACATTGCGGCCCGAAACGGGCCAAGTTTGCTGGACCCATCATGCCGGTGCAGCGCAGATACTAGTAGATGGTCTAGGTGAATATTTGCAAAACGAACAGGAAGAAGCGCCCCGAAAATTAAGTTTGAAGGATTGGGTCGCAGAAGCTATGGAACATGGCCTGAATGAGAATGTGGCTTCGGTTCTGAACACGCCTGAAGCAGCTCGCGGACATGGGATGACCATTCCCCGACTGCTGTGAAGGAGGACGAACTGACAAAAAAGAAAAAAGGGATTTTAGAAACTCACCTCGACTAACGATAAAAACAGGACTACTCAAAAAAAATTTTGGTTATTCTTACTAGATGACAGAAGATTTCGCTTTTCTTTCCGTGGAGAAGCAAATGAAGTTCGCTATCGAGTTACCGTTACAATAGAAACTTATAGGAATCTGCAGGACTCCCGCAGTTTCTGCTTATAGCAGGCACGACTTTGTCCGTCACTCTTTCGATTAGTACATGTGGCGTTTGGCGTTGAGATACCAGCAGAAGATGCTAGTTCTGAATTGTATAAGTCGCTCTACTAACCTTCACACCCCTAATGTTGAGCCTTGCCGGAACACCTCTTCACAAACTCATGTAGCGCATTCGCAGTGATCTGTGCCACGTTCTTGTCGTAACTCTTCCAGGCGAGACTGCCCACCTGTAGGAATACGTATATAGCCATACACCGCTTGAACTAATACAGTTCGAGCGCCCGATCTTTTACCAGAATCCAAGACCACCCAATTGATGCTCCCAACCCCAACAACGGCATCCCCGCTCGCGGTATCGAAATAAACAAGATCGCTCCCCACCTTATCCGATATCGTTCCAGAGTATTATCCATGGGAAACCAGATCTCTTCTTGAACAAGCCGTAATTGTCGGAATGTCCGCCAGCAAGCTTCGACGTCGCGACAATGACAGCGTTTTGGGGTGTGCTGAGCGAGTAGTCCAATCGATCAATCTCGTCACCAGATGCCGCGCCTTGCACAAGGCCGAAGTCTCCAATGATGTCGTTCTCCTCCAGGCCCTGTCATTTAAACAAAAATGCAAGCTTTGGATTTTGCCTCGCTTCGGGCACGATCCCATAAGGAGGGCCTTGACCAATCCCGCACGCATCACAACCTAGCCCGCAGATATATATATATGCGGTTTGGAGTTCATCCACGGCTGCGCCAAAGACCTCCTTGCTCGCCAGTCAGCGCAAGAAACCAGTGCCCGGGGGAAGGCCGAACACTCTGCAGCCTTGGTCTGCTCGCCGAACTTCGAGTCGATGGGTGCGGTTAATATCAGCATCGTGTACTGTCACCCAATGGTATCCGTTTCTCCCTAGGTACATAAAAAAGCGACCGGCTGCGAGAAAGACGTCGTACGTATCCAACGTGGCATACGTAGGATATTCTGGATAACTGCCGCTAAGTGCGACTTGGTATCGAAGCAGTAAAGGGGTCCCATAGCGCGAGAGATCGTGATCAGTTATCACATCGTAATTACCTGGACCAAGTTCTTTGTCAAGAAAGCCAACGAACCATAAATCGGCGGGAAACTAATATTAATTATATATAACCCTAATCACATAGTTAAGCTAAAAACCAACGCTTTAAATTATACTTTAAGTACAATAATTAAATAACTAAATAATAAAAATAAATTACGTCGTATTACTTATATTTTAATAAATTAGAAAAAAGTTGAATTATATTACGTTATTTACGAAAAGGAATTTATAACAATTCATATAACTTTCCGCAAATTTTAACATTTTCTTTAAAAAAACTTAACGTATTATATAAATAGGCGGGACATACAAATAAGCGGGACACTTTGTTTTAGCCATTTTAGCTACTTATCTTTAATCGTTTATTATTTAACATTAATATTATAAAACGCCTTATAAAAAAAGCGAAAATTGTTAAGACTTAAGTGCCTCCGATTTATGGGTTACGTAACGTAATTAATCGAACGTAATCGGTTCGACTACGTTAAACTAATTATCGAATACGATTAATTCGATTAACTTTTTAAGAAAAGGATACATACGCCTAATATTCTGTAATTAAATAATAATAGCTTGTAATATAATTTCGTTACTTAAGATATCCTTAATATTATAAAACGTAATTAAGTTATTTCTTTATTATTTAAACGATATAGTATTTCTACTAATATAAATTCGTACGTTTAGATTTAATAATTAATTAATTAACCTAACCGTTATACGTTACAAACTTTTATTCAGTAATGCCGTTAGATTATAAGTAATACTTTTAGTTAAAATATCGATTAATACTTAAAATATAAATATTTAACAGCTTTTAGTTAAAATTTAGGGCTTAAAGGCATAAATTAAATAATTATTAGCTAGAACTAAAACTATAATTATTTAAAACAGTGCCGTAAAAAGTAAACTTAAAAACTCGAAACTATATAATAATAAAAGTATTTAAAATTTTCTTACTTAGATATGTTTATACGTACGTTTTTAAACGCTTAATAACTTAATAAACTAAATTTTCCACTATCGGCCTTTAAAAAAAACGCCTTAAACTAATTCAAATTTATTTCTAAAAACTTTTGAAGTAACGTCGAAAATAAGCGAAAAATTAATACTAAAAACCTTTTTCCACGTATACTAATTTCGAAAATAAATTTAAACCCAATTTCAAAAACCCGAACGAAAAACGTATGACAGCTTAAAAAATCTTAGAACTTCAGTAGAAAAAACCAACGTCGAAATATGTTATAACTTTTAAAAATCTCAGAGCTAAAGCCGGATGAACCGACGATAAAAAAAATAACCTACTCGATATATTCTATAAAGAATTAAAAAAAAATAACGTTAAGGATAAAATTATCAAACTATTACAACTTACCACACTCGATAAATATATTGCAAAAGCTGTAAAAATCGATAATCGCCAATACGAACAATGATAAAAATAACGCGAACGATTTATCTTAAAGGCTAATACGAAAAGCAACAATAAGCTTAAATATTTAGCTAATATTAACGCCTTCCGAAAAAGCAACATATCTTATAAAATAAAAGCCAAGCCTATAAAAATTAAAGCTATCTAATAATAAAGTACACGCTATATCAAATGCCAGAACTATAGCAAAACAGGCCTTAAAGTACTCCAATATAAAAAAACTCGAAAATTTTAATAAAATAAATTCTAAATCTTAATACCTACGAAATAGCCCCAACACAATCAAAGCAGAAAAACTATCGCCATAATACGATTAGAAAAGACCCTCGTACGTAAAAATAAAATAAAAACAAAAAGAATTAAAAGAAACTATCCCAAGCCGAAATACGGAAATAACAAAAGCAATAAAATATTTTACGATAATAATTATAAGGTTATAAAAGCTAAAAAAAAGAAAATACAAAAATAAATACTTTTTCGAATGTAATAAAAATAAATATAAAAACGAACAACTTAAATAATTAAGAAATAAGTATAAAAGTATTAAAAATAAAAAAAAACTAGCTTATTTAAAAAAACTAATCGTTATAATAAATTTCACGTGATTAATTATACGCAACCTTAATATATTATCTATAGAGAAAATAAAAAATGTATTACTAAGCGCCTTTTACGTATATTAAAGCAAAATTTCAATTTTACCAAAAAATAAGAAAATAATCTAAAATATTAACAATAATATAACCACTTATACGAATAAACGAGTAAGAAAAAAATAAACGAAATCGCAATAACGAAGAGCTGGCCAAAAGAATAAAAACACCCGAAAGGAAATCTTGTTTATTTCTATAAAACGTATAAATACCGTTAATAAATAAAAAAACCAAGAAAAACTTAACATAGCTATATGATAATTAATTGCAAATTTACACTTTTAATTAATATTCACTACTAATATAAAATAAAAAAAGATATATAATAAAACTTTTAACAACTTATATAAAAGCTATAAAAAATAATACTATTATAAAAAACATATTTCGAAAAATAGAAAAATTAATCACTTAATAGGATAAAGAAATACGATAATACGTTAACAAAATAATAGTTATTAAAACCTATAAAAATAAGATAAAAAACGCATTATCGAACTAAAGAATTAAGCGGAATAATAATAAATAATTATTAAGTAATTACGGTAAGAAAGAAAACTGGATAAACGAATAAATTCGGCAGTTTTAATAAAACTTAAAAAAGAAAAGTTATTTATAAAAAAGCTGGAAATTAATAAAAAAGGCTTTAATAATAACGTTAAAGAATAATAACAACCTTATTATTTTAAAATACGGATTAAAACATATTAATATACCGCTATAGTAAATAACGAAAATTTGAAAGGAAATTATATTACGCTTAAAATAATTAACCAACTTAGATTACTATGAAGATTTAAAAAAAATTATTTTATAGGAATAACTAAAGGTTAATTATTTTATTACGATAACGGGAAAATCATACGCGAAATTAATTACTTCGATATTATATCTTAAACTAATAAGAATAATTAATTTCCACGTTATTCTAATAAAAATTATAATAAAATTTTAAAAAAGATAATTTCGCCAGCATAATCCTTTAATAAACTAAAAACTTAACTAAATGAAATTCGTTTTACAACCTAACAATAATTACGAAAAGAAAAGGCTAAAGATTTTAACATTCGATTGAAAATAATAATAAATACAGACAAAAAACGCGGCAAAATCTTACAATGTAAGGAAATACGATATGAAAAAATAAGCACGATATAAAAATACGACATAATATTACTGTTATCAAAACGAAACTATAATAATTAAATAACGATTTAGCAAAACCATAACCCGAAAAATTAAAAATCTAACTAATATATTACTATAATACTATAAGTATAAAAGCTTATTTCGAAAAAAGTACGAAACGAAAATACTTAAACATAATAAGTAAAATATAAAATTATACTTAAAAACGGAATCTTAACTAAGTTTTACCATATTTACAACTTTAATAAAGCAAAACTATACGTATTTTAAGATTACCTAAGAAATCGATTATATAAAAGATAAATTCGATTTTCGAAATTACTAATAAAATACTTTAGAGTTTTCGTACTTAAAAAAGTGAAAAACTATAATTAGTTATAAATGATTAACAGCTGAATAATATTATTACCCCTAATCAGCGAAATAAAAAATCGCTTTTAAAAAATTAAGTAATTTATTACTTTTAACTTTAAAAACGTTTATAAGCTAATTAAGATGAAAAAAATTATAAATAAAAAAACATTTTAAAATTAAATATAGTTTAAAGGAATACTTTATTACCCTTTAGAATTAACTAATACATTTATAACTTTTTAATAAATAATTAACTATATCCTTAAAAAACATCTTAACATTATTATAAGATATAACCTTAATAGTATTCTTTTTTTAAAATAAAAAAGCTATATAAAAATACGTTTATAAGGTACTTTAAGTATTATAAAACGCTAATTTACTAGTTAATAAAAAAAGAAGATAATTGTATATATAAAGAATTAAATTTTTAAGTTATATTATTACTTTAAAATATAAGAAAATAAACATTAAAAAACTTGTACTAATACGGAATTAAATAACGTCGATAATAATTAAGAAAAATATAAACCTTCATTAAATTCGCGAACTGCTATCGAAAATTATTAAAAACCTTAACCGAATAATTATAGCTTTAACGAAACTTCCTCGAAAAAAGAAGTATAATAAACACTATAAATAAATAAACCTTTTAATAAAGTAAAGAAATTATTACTAATAAATTAATATTAATAATGTACGATCTTAACAACTAAATTAAACTAAAATTCAATGCGCTAAATTACGCTTCAAATGTAATAATAAAACAATAAAATAAATAAAATAAATTACGACTAATCGCTTTTTGTTCTTATAAATTATAAAAACTAAAATTACGTTACGCTATTTTTAACAGAAAACTTATAACTATAATTAAAAAATTTTATAAATTTAAACATTTTCTTAAAAGTAACTAATATTAAGTTAAAATTTATACGAATTATAAAAGTTTTACGCAGTTTATTAGGGCTAAAAAACTTACAATACGACAATTTCATTATGTAAAAAAGTTAACAAAATATGACTTTAAGATTATATATTGAAAAAATGCGAAAGAAAGCAAAACTAATACCTTGAATAAATGACCAATTTTCGAAAAATAAATAAAATATAATTTTAAAATAAATATTAAAAACGTTTAGTACGAAGTATATATAAATAACGTATAATATAAACGAATTATGCGTATAAACGAGCTACGCGGTTTTTACTATATCGTAACAATAAATTCGAATTAATTAATTATAATATATCAAATTAATTAAAATAAATCGAATTCTTTTTTACTAAATGTTTTTACAGCTTTTTTATAAATACGGGTATTATGTCTAGGTTTGCTATAAACGCTATACTTCCGTTCCTTCATTTTAATCCTCGTACGACGATTACTTTCAGCTATTATAAACTGTATATTTTTATTACCTTTTCCTTTTCGGTTAAAATAGCTTATCCCCTTTATATAATAAGTATTTTTTCTTTTTAAAAACGTTTATTTTTAATTTTTTAGCATTTACTTAAAACATAGTTAATCTCATGCACTTAGGGGGTTTTTTATTTAAAAAAGGTATTTTTATACTAAAATATTAATTAATTTTTGATTAAAAATTAACCGATTTAATAATTCTTCTCGGCGAGTTACTTTAATAATTTTTAATTTTTATAAGTAACGTTTTTATTTTGTCACTTTTTTAATATTTTTAAGAGTTTTCGTAAACGGGAAAACAAAACCGGCGGAAGTTAACGGGGAGACGGTTGGCGTAAGTATAACTAAAAGAAATTAAAAGTTCGGAAAGTACGGTATTAAAATCGAATAAAACGAGATTAATTACGGCGAATCCGGATTCTATATTATCGAACGTTATAACAATTTTAAACGTATTATAAAAGCTGGTAAATTTTTTTTGTTGATATAAGTATAATAACGTCGTATTAAACTTTCGATATATAACGAATAAACGCGTTTTAAAGGAGAAAAATAAAATACGTCAAAAAATTAAAATTTATACCAAAAATGCGCGGGCATATAAAATATGATAATATCGTAATTAATGTAATATTTTTTGAATTTTATCGAATGGTAGATTTCGTAGTCGTTAAAAATAAGGAAACGTTTCGATTTTTTTGTACGCGTTTAAATATATTAATCGAAATATTAAATTTATTTTAAATTAATTTCGTTCATTACATAATTATTATTACTTATTAAAATTTCTTAATCGATTAATAATAAATTATTACGGAATTAATTTTTAAGGTAATTTTTATTTCATTATAATAATAAATAATAAAATAACTTAATTTGATAAATTAATAATTTAAATAGCTATAACTGATTTTTTATTTTTTTATTAAACTTATTTAAGCTTTTTTTTATTAGGAATTACCATACCCGTTATTATAAAAAACTTTTCAAAAAAAATTTTTATAATACCATATTTTACGATAATAACCTAAACAAACTTAAATTACTTGCAAAATATTTTTAAATTTTCGTATAATACTCGTTAAAAATCGACTTTTCGATTTCAATATATATAAAGTTTTTTTTACCGTTTAACAAAATTAAATACTTAATTAACCTCGACGCATTTCGTAATACGTTACATAAGTAACAAATTCGCCATATTTTCAATATGTTAACGCCGGATAAGAAACGTTTACGTATTTAGGTTAAGGATACGGTCGACAATCGATTTCTTTTCAGTTGGCGTTAATTTTTGCAAATTAGGTACGGTATTAAGTCGGATAAGTTTGTTATTATATCGAAATTTTATAATAAAAGGTGTAACCGTATATATAAAATCAAATTTAATAAAAAAAATTTTCAGGGTTTTTTTAATTTAAATAATTAAATTCATTTAAGTTTTATTAATAAGCCGCTTTATAAAAATAGTATTAAGAAATAAATAATTAAAGTTAAATAAAGAAAAAGTTAAAAAAAAACGCGTAGCTCGTTTATACGCGTAATTTATTTATGTCAAACGTTAGTAATTATATAAACACTTTAGAATTTATAAAACTTTAAAACGTTGTTAACGTAATTTTATTTTCTTAACATACAAAACATAATATAAAAGATATTGCGCTAATAAGATATTTACGCTAAAATAAAAATATAACGATATGAACCTTACGGAAAATTACAACTATTATTAATTACAAAATAACTATAAAATTCTATTATAATACATGTTATTATTAAAGTTCGTTTATCGGAAAACCCAGCTACAAATATATACTACGATAATATTTTCGTAATTATTAACCGGTTCACGAAATTCTTTTATTTTTTACCCTATTTCGAAACCATGAAGACTAAAAGGAAAAAATATCTTGTTTATAAATATTTTTAACATATATAGATTACTATATAAAATTATATCAGATAAAAACGTAATATTTACGTTTAAATTATAATGAAACCTAATAATGTAAATCGACTTAAATTATAAATTATATAATATTTTCTAACTATCAACTAATAAATAAATAAAAAGATAAAATTAAACGCTAAAAACATACTTACGATACCTTACTAATTATAAACTAAATAATTATATTAAAAAATTATAAATAATTTAAGTAACTTATAATATTAATTATAATAAAAGTATTAAATTAACTTTATTCAAAACTAATTTTAATTACACGTTAAAATTTTATAAAAAGTATAAGAAAAGCACAGCTAATATTACAACTATCTTCATATTAAAACAGATTAAGCAATTATATTATAAAATAAAAACGGAACTCGAATTCGTACGTAATTAAATAAGTAAAAAATATTATAACTAAAAACGATTAAAAAAAGAATCTTTCTAAAGAGAAAAATAGGTTATTTAACCATTAAAATATTAAATTAAAACGACCAAATTAAAAGCTTAATTTTAAAAATATTAGCCTAAAGAAATCGCTAAAAGGAACTTTAAAAAGTAATTACTAATTGAAATTATTATTCAAGGTTATACTTTATTTACTATTCAATATATTCTTACTTAATTTAATAATAAATACTATTTAAATCTACGTTAAACTAAACGATATAAAAGTAAAAAACGAACAAATATATAAGGCAAATAAAATATTTCACGTAAGAAATATCGACGGACTTACCTAATAGTTAATTAAATAAAAAGATTACCTAAATTAAAGAAATATTTAAAAACTTATTAAAAATCTTATTAACACTTTACGCTTATTAAAAAGTTTTTACTAATAATATCGAAGTTGTTAAAGTTAAGAGTATTTTAATTAACATTATTTTAAAATAATTAAAAGGGGACGAAAAATTAAGCGGCAAAACTTAAAAGAATTACAATTACGCGTTCTTTTACTACTTTTATTACTTTTATTACTTTTATTACTTTTATTACTTTTATTACTTTTATTACTTTTATTACTTTTATTACTTTTATTACTTTTATTACTTTTATTACTTTTATTACTTTTATTACTTTTATTACTTTTATTACTTTTACTTCTTAAGTTCGTTTAAATTTTTCACTTTACGGTAAATTATTTTAAATGCCTTTTTACGAAACATGTTTTCTAAACGGCGGAAATATTATAAACGGGATAAAACTTTTAAAAGTAAATTTTCTGCTTTTTTTTAATCTTATTTTTCTCGCGCGATATACGCGCCATTAACGAAAATAAGCAAAAAAAGAAATACGAAAAAAAAAGAACGTAATAACTTAAGAATTACTTTTGCTGAAATTACAATATACGTATTTTTATTTACGTAGAAGCTGCAACGGGCCTTACCTTTAGCAATAATATAACTCAGATGATTAATACGGAAATAAATTATATAATACGACATATTTATATTAAATTTGTTAATAAATGAAAATAAAGCTTAAAACAGTTAAAACTAACATTATATCTTTAATATTTAAAGGAGCGGTTAAATATAATTAGACAATGTAAAAATGAAAAAATTAAAAAATTAAAAAATTAAAAAATTAAAAAATTAAAAAATTAAAAAATTAAAAAATTAAAAAATTAAAAAATTAAAAAATTAAAAAAAGTTACTTACCTAGAAAAGTTACTAACAAACAAACAGAATTTTAGGGACAAAAATCTTAAAAAAGGGAAAATCGTATTAGAGCCTAAAAGATTAAAAATCTCAAAAATAATTAGGATAAAACTTAAATACGTTCGACTTAAAAGTTATATAATATAATTAACTTAACCGTAATTAATTAATATTCGAACGAAAATAATTTAATCAACTTTTATTAAAAATAGATATATATGTTTAATGTTCCGTAATTATCTTATTATTTAAATAATATAATACTCTTACCAATATAAACCTGTACGTTTAGGTTTAATAATTAGTTAGCTAGCTTAACCGTTATAAAAGTAAACTTAGTTATTTAAGTTAGATAATAAAACTTAAAACTTAATTATTAAAAGCTTAATTTTATTGATAAAATTTTATATATTATCTTAAAAGCGCAGTTTAATAATATATACGCTTAAGCTAATATTACCTTTTTTTAAATAAAAATTAATACCGATCGAAAAAAATTAATTATTAACCGAATCCTTAACCTAAATATACGAACGTTTCGTATCCGGCGTTACTATATGAAAAATATAACGAATTTATTTCTTATATAACGCGTTATGAAACGCGTTAAGGTTAACTAAATATTCAACTTTATTAAACAGTAAAAAAAAAAAAAAAAAAAATTCGAAACACGTTTCAATCGAAATATTAATTATAAAAAAATGCTATATAAAATCTAGAAATATTTTATAAATAGTTCGAACTTATTCGGGCTATTATTGCAAAATACTATATCACAAAAAAAAATTTTATAACTTCGACGAGATTAAATTTTTAATAAGGCTTTTTATAATAATGGGATTTCCACTGCCTACGGAAGGTGGGGAGCCTCCACTGCGAATGTAGAAAGCACATGCCACGGAAGAAAATGGATGCCTTGAGAGTGTAATTAGGCTGGATGTGTCTGTCTAGGTAGCCTTAGCCGGACGATGGGAAGCAGGCAGACTTAATATGCTATAACTTCTCTATCATGGGGATATGTGCATCCCCTTATCTGTACCGGCAAAGAAGTTACGCTTATGCACACGCGCAATAGTGCCATGGAGACTTATGAGCAACAAGTTTCTTGCTACGTAGAGTATCTCGACGCGTGGACCGTTTAGCCGTTCTCGCTTTAGTTTATACACATGCAGCTTCTAGGTCGGAACTTGGTAAGAATGATGAGAAACTCAGAAACCTAGCATCAGGGAGCAGCCCCTTTAATCGTTCCAAGCGACACCCCATCCCATCCATGCTATCTCGAACCAAGGTAGGTCTGAAAGTATCTCAAGGCTCATCGTTCACTGTTCAGGGGAACAACAACTTAAAGTTGCACTAAGATATGCAAATTGATGCTATGCGTAGCATCAGGGACCAGAAAGGCAGGTCGTGGTCTCTACACTATGTCGCATCGCTTACCTCAACATTAGCCGGGGAGTGAATGTTGACATCATGCGAGCTTTATAGGTCTTTTCCCAGCTATTAATACCTGTCTGATATAAACTCCTCAAAAACTTAGAAGCCGCGAGCTCTTTTCAGTTCACAACATATTAAATACAGCTTTAATATAAAAAGTTATGTTTGTATATAACGTCCCGGATAAGCTCACGAAACGTACAAGCTTACGAGATAGTTTTTAACATATCGCGGTAATAAACTTAATTTAACTAACTATAATATATTAAATTAATTTAAATTAATCGGATTTTTATCGCTAGACGATTTTATAACTTCCTTATAAATACGCGTATTATATCCAGGCTTGCCGTAAATACTATATTTCCGTTTTTTCGTTTAAACCCTTTTATGATAATTACTTTCAGCTTCTTTTAACTACGATTGCTTATTATCACCTTTTTTTATAATTATAAAAACTTTACCTCTTTTATAGTAAGTATTTCTTTTTCTTAAAAAAGTAATTCGTTTCGCGTAATTTAACTTTTTATTTCTAAAAAAAGCACTTTTATGTAATGATATTATATAATTTCTTATTATAAAATTAACCGATTTAAGTATTATTATTAGCGAGTTATCTTAATAATTTTTAATCTCTTTTTATAAGTAACGTTTATATTTTATTACTTTACCGATATTTTTAAAAATCTTCGCGGGCGGGGAAAAAAACCGGCGGAGGTTAACAGGAAAACGGTCGGCGTAAATATAACTAGAGGAATTTTATATTTGAAAAAAATGTTATTAAAATCGAATAAAACGAAAATAACTTTCGTGAATTTAAATTTAATATTATTGAACATTATAGCAGTTTTAAACGCGTTGTGAAAACCGGCGATAAAATCTTTTATAATAATATAAGTAACGTAACGTTATATAAAACTTTTAATATATAACGAATAAGCGCGTTTTAACACGGAAAAATAAAATACGTCGAAAGGTTACAATAGATAGAAAAGATACGCAGGCATACAAAATGTATTAAATTAGGACGGGGTTCACTTCCTAGGTGTATGGTATGCAGAACATCTTGATCAAAAGCTTAGAGAGGGAGAAGAATGTCGGGCGTTGCTATATAGTATGGAAAGCTACATACAAAAGTTGTCAGGTTAGCATTTTATTAACCATCGCTAACCCACTTGGAAATATTAGAATCTTCAACGACACGTATCATTGAGCACTTTGTAGCTAGCTAGCACCTTGCAGCTAGCTAGCACCTTGCAGCCTAGCACCAACCCTAATTCAATCCTCTCTTTTTTGCAGCAGCATGTTCCGACAACGTTGCAAAAATAGCAAAAATAGCCAAAATCCCGGATTAAAGGTGGAGAAAAAAAAATCGGGGTGCCCTAGCACTATTCTTAGCTATATAAATCCCATGTAAATTTATATAATCAGTCTTAAATAAGACCTTCTTTAACCAGATTTTCTTAATCCCTTATTTTGCTTTTTTTATATTAACGTTTTTAGAATCCAAATTAATCTAAAGTTTTCTACCTAATTTCCTTACAGATTTTTTAAAAATTTTAAGTTTTTGGAACCGATAATATATAAAAATTTCTAACCTTTTCAATATACTGCTTTATACAAATTTAATTAATTAATATTTATCCTTTTTAACTTACGTTTTTTTCTAACTAGGTATTAATAAATTTCGAATTTTAAATTGTAAAAATCCCAACAAAGAAATATATACGTTACCGTTTTTACGATTGCTATAACGGGTTTTATTGAAGATCTCATAACAATTACTACTAAATTTCTATATATCTCGTCGATTAAAAACTATTACTATATAAGTATATATTTCTCGGTTTATATTTGCAATAATAAGAAGCTCAAATTAAGTAAAACTAATAATTAAAAATAAAGTTATAATTATTAATAATCGTTATTATTATTTGAAAATGGGAAAGGTAATATAATTCGATAAAAAATTCACATATAAAATTATAAGAAACGTACTAATTAAAAAAATATTAATTTCATCACCGTAACTAGAATTTGCAATATTTTTTATTATTTTGGCTATCGGTAATTATAATCTAAATCGGACAGCACGAATATTTTAGTTAAAAAGTAATATATATAAATATTGAAATCGATTTAATTATTAAGAAAAGTAATTAATTTTAACGACCTAATTATTATTAGTGTTAACGATTTTCTAATAACGGTGATAAAAGTAATAAAAGTGAATAATAATAATAATTATTCCGAGAAAGTAAATTTAAATATTTAATAATACAAAACATATGTAGGTATAATAATCTTTTTTAAGTCCAAAATAATAAAAAGTTTTATTAACGACATATTTCAGCTCTTACTAGTTATTATTAAAAATAAACAAAAACGATATATTAATATAAAAAATCGTTTGTAAAATTATCGAAATTATTTTAATTAAAATAAAATTAACCTATTTTAATAACATGAATAATGGAAAAAGATTTAACGATATCGGCGATAACTAGCTAAAGGTAAATAATTAACGCAATTAATCGAAGTATAATAATAGGATAACTGTATATTTTTTTTAACGGAATTTATACTAAAAATTACTAAAAACGTTTAGATTAAAATATTTAAAAGTTATTATTAACTCGAAATAAAATAAAACAAACCGGCGAAACGAACGGAAATAATAAGATAATGCTTATATAAATAACTAATTAAAAAGAATTCCGTATATATATTTTTTAAAAATAGATTTCCCGTTAAATTAAAACCTGGTAATTAATTAATAATGTTTAATTATAAATTAGTAATAACAAATTTAATCCTGTTTTTCGAAGGTAAATAAATTAAAACGGGGTTTACTTTTTTAAATATATAATATATAAAATATTTTGATTAAAAGCTTAAAAAGAGAAAAGAATATCGGGGTTATTATATAGTATAAAAGGTCATATATAAAAGTTATTAGATTAATATTTTATAAACTATCGCCGACCTACTTAAAGATATTAGAAGCTTTAATAATACGTGTTATTAAGGATCTTGTAGTTAGTTAGTACCTTGTAGCCTAGTAGTAGCCTTAATTCAATTTTTCTTTTTTTATAACAGCAAGCTTCAACTACATTATAAAAATAATAAAAATCTCAAGCTAAAGGTGAAGAAGAAAATAAATCTCGGGGTGCTTTAATATTATTCTTCGCCATATAAATCCTATATAAATCTATATAATCAGTTTTAAATAGGACCTTTTTTAATCGAAGCTTTTTAATTTTTTATTTAATTTTTTTGACTTAATATTTTTAATATTTAAATTATCTTAAAGTTTTAAATTTAACCTTTCTAGAGTTTTTTAAAAGTGTTATCTATTTAGAACCGATAATATATAAGATTGTTTAATATTTTGGATGTATTAATTTATATAACTTTAATTAGTTAAAACCTATTTTTTTTTCTTTGCATTTGTTCCGACCAAGTATTAATAAATTTCGAAATTTAAATTTTAAAAATTTAAGCTAAAATATATACACGTTATCGTTTTTAGAATTGCCATAATAGATAATGTTTAAAACGTTTTAAAAATCTGTATTAAATTTATATATATTTTGTTAATTAAAAGCGATTATAATTTAAAATATACTTTTCGACTTATATTTATAATATTAAAAGTTTAAATCAAATTGAATTAATAGTTAAATATAATGTTATAATTTTAAACAATTACTATTATTATTATAAAATAGAAAAGAAATAGGATAATTTAGTTAAGGATTTATATATAGAATTATTAGAAACGTACCGGTTATAAAAGTAATAATCGTATAGACGTAATTAAAATTTGCTATAATTTTTATTATTTTAACTATCGGTAGTTATAATTTAAATCGGACGGTATATATGTTTTGATTTAAAAGTTATATATATATTTATTAAAATTACTTAAATAAATATAAGAAATATTTAAGTTTAAAAACGTAATTATTATTATTATTAACGATTCTTTAATAACGGCGATAAAGATAATAAAAGCAATAAGTAACAATAACTATTCCGAATAAATAAGTTTGAATATTTGTTGAATATGAAATATATATAAATATATTAACCGTTATTAAATACAAATTAATAAAAAGCTATATAAATAACGTATTTTAACTATTATCAGCAATAGTTGAAAGTAAACGAAAGCGATATATTAATATACAAAATCGTATATAAAATCATTAAAATTATCTCGATTAAAACGAAATTAACTTATTTTAATAACATAAATAATAAAAAAGTTAATAATATCGGTAATAGTTAATAAAAAACAAATAATTAATGTAATTAATCGGATTAACTGCGGGGTAATTATAAACTTTTTCTAACAGAATTTATATTAAAAATTATTAAAAACGTCCCGATTAAAATTTTTGAAAATTTTTGTTAACTCGAAACAAAACGAAACGAAACGGCAAAACGAATAGAAATAATAAAATAACGCCTATATAAGTAACTAATTAAGGAAATTCCGTATATATATTACTTAACAGGTTTTTCGTTAAAATTAAAACCTGGTAATTAATTAAGAACGTCCGATTATTAATTAACGATCGTAAATTCGATCTTATTTTTAAAAGTTAAATGAATTAAGACCGGGTTTACTTTTTAAGTATATAGTATATATGTTACGACCTGACGGGAGGGAGGTTCCAGGAACGGTCTAGTTGGACCGAAACAGGACCTAAATAGGTCGAATCACGTGATTAGTGCTTAGTACTAATCAATTAAGCACTACTGGTATCAACTAAATATGATTAATCGTTGCTTAATAACTATTAATTAAGCAAAAATAAGCTAATAATAAAAAATAAGAATATATACATTCATTAAAATCTTATAATTTAATAATAATAACTTATAATATAACTTCGTTACCTAAAATACCTTTAATATTACGAAATATAATTAAGTTATTTTTCGATTACTTAAATTCTTATAATATTTTATTAATATAAACCCGTTAGCTTAAGTCTAATAATTAACTAATTAACTTAACCGTTATACGTTATAAATTTTTATTTAATAATATCGTTAAACTTTAAGCAATATTTAATATTATTAAAATATCATCTAATTTTTAAAAAAGTTACCTTTTAGCAATTTTAAATCCGTATTCGGGCCTTAAATAAATTTTTAGCAACTTACCAATCAAATAACCTGACTTACTTTAATAAATACTATTACTAAAATAAAACCTAAAAAACCGGAATCTTATAGTAGTAAAGAAAATCTATAAACTTTCCTTATTTAAATACGCGTTTATTTACGCTTTTCAAATTTTAACAGCATCCTAGATTAGATTCTTATTATAAGAACATACTTTATTAGAAACGCGGCGGATTAGTTTAAATCTCTTATAAAAAATTACCTAAAAAATATTAAAAATAACCGAGAAATTTCGACGAATAATATTTTTTCGACGTATAATAACTTTAAAAACAAATTTCGTTTTAACTTTAATAATTTTAATAAAAAACGATTTGTAATTTAAAAAATTTTTAACCTAAAACAGAAAAAACTTTATATCCAAATACGTTATCACCTTTAAAATTGTTATCACTAAAACCGGATAAGAAAATAAAAAAAAAAAGTTTTAATCGATATATTTTATAGAAAACTTAAAGACAAATTTAAAAACGAAATAGTTAAAATTAAATAACTTATTATTTTAAACCGATATATCGTAAAAATTATTAAAATCGATAACCGATAATTTAAACGATAATAAAAATGATAAAAACGATATATCTTAAAAACGAGCATTTAGAATAATAATAACCTAAATACTCGATAAATATTAGTACATCTAAGAAATATAACACCTTGTATAGAACGGAACTAGAACCTATAAAAATTGGAGCGATTTAATAAAACGTACGACGTATCTAATAGTGGAATTATGATAAAATGAGCTATAAGGTACCTTAATACCGATCACTTAAAAAACCCTAACACGACTAACCATAAACCCTAATACCTATCGAATAACCTTCCAATAACCAAAAAGGAAAAACTCTTACCGTAATACAACGCGAAACGGACCTTCTAAAACGTCCCAATACGGAGATATAGCAAGGACAGAAAAAAACTAAAAAGCTGTCATAAAAAGCTATACAAAAATAATAAAAAATAATAAAAATCTCTACGTTAGTAACTACGAAACTATAAAAATGGAAAAATTCTTTAAAACAATAATTACTATCAAAAAAATAACAAAAAAATTATCAGCGATAATCGGTCTAAATAACTAAAAATGGCTAAAAAATTACAAAAAATAAACAAAAACGATTCTACTAGGTAAAACCTATAGATATAACAAATTTAACGCCATCTATTGCACCAAACCCCAATACGTAATTCATAAGAAAAAAAAGTAATACATTACCAAACGTTTATTACATATATAATATTAAAAATTTAACTTCGCCCGATAACGAAAAACCGATCCTAAAAATCAACGATAATATAACTATTTATATTAAAAAACTAATAGAAAAAAAGTCGATAAAATCGCAACAGCACAAACTTAACCCGAAAAATAAAAATACAGGTAAGGAAACTTTTTTTATTTTTATCATACCTATAAACATCGGTTTTAAAAAAAAAAGCAAAATATAAAAAACTTAACAAAACTATACGACAATTAATCGTCGATTTACACCTTTAATTAACAACGATAACAAACTCGAAAAAAAAACATTTCAACCAGCCTCGCACAATTTACAAAAAACTTATAAGAAAAAAATAAAAACATACCAACATAAAATACGTTACAAGCTATAAACGAAAGAATATTACATTTAAAAAAATAACGAAAAAATAAGAAAAACATCTTACGTTACTTAAGGGAAATATTCGTCACCTTTAAAGCCGCCACGAATACCGTAACCTAAAATAAAAAAATTAAAGAAATTAATAATAAATAAGCATTAAATAACTAAAACAAAATAACGAAAAAATTAAAAAGTAAATTATTAATCTATAAAACGAAATAAAATAATAATAAAAATATATTAAGCAGTTACAAAAAAAACTAATTAACTATATAAACAAATACAATAACTTAAATAAAACCCAAAAAATAAAAATTATTTATAAAAAACCGCCAAATAGTAAAACCCTAAAAAACGAACCGAACTCCCAAAAAGGCTTTAATAGTAATAAGGAATAATAATGACCCTATCATTTTAAAAATACGAATTAGCATATATTAATACACCGCTATAATAAATAACGAAGTTTTTTTAAAAAAAAATATATTACACCGGAAGTAATTAACTAACTTAAATTACCATAAAAATATAAAAAAAACTCTTATATTACGAACACCGTCGAAAGTTAGCTATTCCTTTATAATAACGAGAAAATTACACGTAAAATTAATCACTTTAATATCTTTATCCCAGGAAAAAGTATAATAATTAGCTTTAATATCATACTACTAAAAAACTACGACATAATTTTAAAAATTATAGTTACGCCAGCATAACCCCTTAATCAACTAAAAAACTAATTAAATAAAGTTTTCTTTATAAGTTAACGACAAATATAAAAAAAATTACGGAAATTTTAATACTTAATCGAAAATGGCAACAAATACTGGCATAAGGACACAATAAATACCTTACTACCTATAAAAACAAAACATAAAAAAAAACGGGTATCATAAACGAATACGACGCATTATTATTACTATTAATATAAAACTATAATAACTAAAAAACGATTTACAATAATAATCTATAAAACTAAAAAATCTAACTAATATACTACCATAATACCATAAATATAAGCGATTATTCAAAAAAAAACCTCGAAACAAAACTATGAAAGCATAACAAATAAAATTATAAAATTATCTAAAAAAAATATTAACTAAGTTTTATCCTATTTATAACCTTAATAAGGTAAAATTACACGCACTTAAGGAATACCTAAAAAATCGATAAAAAAATTAAATTTGATTATCAAAATCGCCAGTTAGATATCTTATATTTTTCGTACCTAAAAAAAAGGCAAATTACGACTAATTATAAATTACTAACAGTTTAATAATATTACAATTAAAAACCGAATGTTATTACTTTTAATTAACGAAATAAAAAACCGTTTTTATAAAACATAATAATTTATTACTTTTAATCTTAAAAATGGATACAATCTAATTTGAATTTAAAAAAATACAAAAAAAAACAACATTTTAAATTAAATACAGTTTATATAAATACCTCGTCACTCCTATAAAACTTACTAACGCACTTATTACCTTTTAATGTATGGTTAACTACGTTCTTAAGAAATATTTCGACGTTTTTATGGTATGTTATCTTGACGACATTCTCATTTTTTCAAAAACTAAAAAATAATATAAAAAATATATCTATAAGGTATTACAATTATTTTAAAACGCTAACTTACTAATTAATATAAAAAAATCAATTTTATATATACAAAGTTAAATACTTAAACCATATTATCACTTCTAAACATATTAAAATAAATGTTAAAAAAATTAGAATAATATAAAATTAGGTTACGCTTACTATAATTAAAAAAATACAAACCTTTTTCGGATTTGCTAACTACTATCAAAAATTTATTAAAAACTTTAACCGGATAATAATACCTTTAAACAAATTTACTTTAAAAAGGAAAAGAATTTAATAAATGTCCTAAATAGAAAAAGCCTTTTAGCAAATTAAAAAAGCAATTACGAAATAGTTAATATTAATTATATACAATCTAAACCGTTTAATAAAACTAAAAACCGATACGTTAAATTTTACATTAAACGCGGTAATCGGAAAACGAAATAATTAAAAAAAACTATACCCTGTTAATTTTTTTCTTATAAATTATAAAAACTCGAATTACGTTACGTTATTCCCGATAAAAAGTTTTTAGTTATTATTAAAACATTTCGCAAGTTTAAATATTTCTTTAAAGGTAATTAATACTAAGTTAAAGTTTATACGGATTACAAAAGTTTTACTCGATTTATCATAACTAAAAAACTTATAATACGATAATTTCGCTATGTAAGAAAACTAGCAAAATATAATTTCATTATTATTTATAAAAAGGGCTTACAATGATAAAACCGATATATTTAATAAATAATTAAAATTTTTAAAAAAAATTAAAGTTAATTATATAATTTTTAATACCACCATAAAAAATGGTTACGCCTATAATAAATTATAATAATATAGATAATATCTTTAAATATTCACCAAACAATTAAGGTATATAACGATAATTTATAAAAATAAATAAACAAATTCCAAATTCTAAAATAATATTAAAAAGGTTTAATACAAGATATATACTAACATTAACTACATAAATATCTAAAAATCTATAAAATCCTAAAACGTCTTTAACGCGTATATTATTTTCCTAAAATAAAAAATATAGTACAAAAAATTTTACGCCAGTACGACACTTACGTTAGGGCAAAAATACGACCATATAAGCCGTATAGAAAACTATAACCCTTACTAATTACGGGGCGATTATGGGATTTTATTACGATAGGTTTTATTACTAAATATTTTTTATTAAAAAACTTAACTATAGGCATATATTATGACAATATTTTCGTAATCGTTAATCGATTAATAAAATTCTTTTACTTTTTACCTTATAACAAAAATACGAACGTTAAATAAATAACGTACATTTTTTTAAAAAATATTTTTAACGTATACGGATTACTATAGGAAATTATTTCGAATAAAGGTATAACGTTTCCTTTTACTTTTTAATAAAATCTAATAACATAAATGGGCCTAAATTATAAATTATTTAATCTATTTTAACCGTAAACGAACGGATAAATAGAACGATAAAATTAAACGTTAAAAATATATTTATAATATTATATTAGTTTTAAATAAAAAATTAAGGTAAAAAATTATTAATAACTTAAATAACTTATAATATTAGTTACTATAAAAGTATTAAAATAACCCCGTAATTTTTAGTATAACTTAAAAGTTTATAAAGAAATAAAAAAAAGGCTTATTTAATATTAATATTATCCTTACGATAAAATAACTAAAATAATTATACCAGAAAATAAAGACAGAATTTAGATTCGTATATAATTAAATAAAGAAATACTATAACTAAACGCGGTTACAAAAATTAATCTTCTTAAAGAGAAAATAGTTTATTTAATTACTAAAAATATTTATATAAAACGCCTAAATTAAAATTATAACTTTAAATATATCGGCCAATATAAAATCACTAAGAAAATTTCAAAAAAAACTATTAATTAAAATTACCGCTAAAGGTTAAATTTTATCTAATTTTAATATATCTTTACTTAAGTTAACAATAAATACAATTAGAATATATATTAAATAAAACGATATAAAAATAAAAATAAATAAGTATATAAGGCGGAAAAATTTTTTAACATATAGAAAATCAACGAACTTACCCAATATTTAATTAAATAGAAAAATTACTTAAACTTCGAAAATACTTAGGAACTTACAAAAAACCTTACCGGCGCGTAATACCTATTAAAAAAATTTTACCAATAACGTTAAAACTATTAAAAATAAAATTCTAATTAACGTTTTTTATAAACTAATCGGTATTAACGCTGTTATAAAAATCTTTACGTCGGCTTATTTTTATCGCTTTTATTCCTATAACTTTTTTAATAATTACAATTTACGTT
Organism: Monosporascus sp. GIB2; assembly: GCA_004155935.1. NCBI lineage: Eukaryota > Fungi > Ascomycota > Sordariomycetes > Xylariales > Monosporascus > Monosporascus sp. GIB2. The sequence continues at coordinate 74,182 of QJNV01000116.1, read as the reverse complement.
ATACTATTTTAACATTTTTTTAAACGAAAAAATGCCTTTCATTTTCGAAAACGTTCCTCTGTAAGTGCCTCCTCTCGTTTTAACCATTAGTTTTCGGCGCGAATATTTTCTAGCAAAAAGAAAAAAACGCCGTTCCTATTATAAAAGCTACCACGTTTAATATATACCTTATATTTTAACATACTCTTTATTATTTCGCATTTCTTACTCTTAAAAAATATAAAAAATACGGCATAACTTTAAAGTTAAATTCGTTAAAAATAAAAATAAAAGGTTTTAACGACGGACGGTTAAGGATAAAACCTAATGACAACTTTTAACGATACGAGCCAATATATTAAACAAAGATACTTACTAAAAAAAGAAAAAAAAATTTTAAGGATAAAATTTATAGAAAAAGGAGATTATATTACGACCTAACGAGAGGAAAACCCTAGGAATAGTTTAATTAAACCAAAACAAAACCTAAGTAAGTTAAATTATATAATTAATATTTAATATTAATTAATTAAGCACTACTAGTATTAACTAAACATAATTAATTATTACTTAGTAATTATTAACTAAGCAAAAATAAACTAGTAATAGAAAATAAAAATATATATACTCGTTAAAATCTTATAATTTAATAATAACAGCTTGCAATATAACTTTGTTACCTAAAATACCCTTGGTATTACAAGGCGTAACTAAGTTATTTTTCGATTACCTAAATTCTTATAATACTCTGCCAATATAAACCCGTTAGCTTAGGTTTAATCGTTAGTTAATTAGTTTAACCGTTATAATATAAAACATTTTTAATTAAAAACTTAAAAGAGAAAAAGAATATCGGGCGTTATTATGTAATATAAAAAATTATATATAAAAATTATTAGGTTAGTATTTTATAAACTATCGCCAACTTATTTAAAGATGCTAGAACTTTCGACGACACGTATCGTCGAGCACTTTGCAGCTGGCTATCACCTTATAGCCTAGCACTAATCCCAATTCAGTAATAATATTGTTAGTTTTATAATAATCTTCGAATTCGATCGAATAATAGCTTTTGTAACCGTCGAGGATAAGGAAACGTTTCGAACCTTTAATACGTATTCGAATATATTTGTCGAAATATTTAACCTATTCTAAACCTAATTTATTTATTGTTTAGCCGTTTTCGCTTATAGTAATCCTTTAATTAAGTAAGAATAAGTTATCGGCGAGCTAGCGAAAAAAGTAATTCTTTCCGGTAAGGATAATAAATAAAGATAAGATCTAACCTTAAAAATTAACAGCTTCTATTATTATAAATTATTCTCGATTTTTATTAAGTTCCTTTTAAGTTTTCTATATCTTTTACCATTAGTAATAACTATATTAGCTATTTTAAAAAGCTTTATTAAGAACTTAATTTTGTTAAAATTATAAATATACTTTTTTATAATATTGTATTTTATAACTATAACTTAAATAAACTGAAATTGTTTACGAAACATTTTTAAATTATTTTATTAAACTCTTTAATAATTTATTCTTCGATTTAAACGCGGTTCGAATTTTTATTGCCGTTTAATAAAATTAAATACTTATTTAACCTTAACTCATTTCGTAACACGTTACATAAATAATAAATTCGCCAGATTTTTTAATATATTAATACCGAATAAGAAACGTTGGCGTATTTAAGTTAAAAATTCGATCGACAATTGATTATTTTCCAGTTAGCGTTAATTTTCGCAAATTAAAAATACTATTAATTTTAAAAGATTTATTAATATATCGTATATATAAAATAAAATGGGCGACTTTATAACTAGAATTAAATATCGTATAACTAAATATTAGGTCTCGTCTTTTAACCTGAACGGCTAAGTTTATTTTTGCTTTTTTTATAAGCCGTTTTATGTTGTTGGTGTTAAAAAATAGTTAATTGAAGTTGGGTAATTAGAATGTGTCAAAAACCATCCCGTGAGCTTATCCGGAACGTTATACGGTTTATAAAATTGGAAATAGACAAAGCCTAGTAGTCCTTGCTGCATGAAATTCTACTGTAGGCGGCTAGGATACGGGGGTATCAAACTTTTTAATTGTTTACATATTTAGTGCCAGGACGTAAGTTAGTGGCACATCAGGGACACCCCGGAGGGTAGATTCGCGCTAGGATCTTTACATGCAAGGTGGTTGGTTAGTGGCAGCCAAAAATAGATTAGCGCTACCGATGAACGCGACGTCACGATCACACTTCTCCGCTTGAGAATGAGACAGTGGAGTTTGTCGCGCGCGTATCCCTCCTTATCTGCTGATTTCCGCTCCCCGGAGCTCCTGGCTAACTTATTACCTTTTTGAACTTTCTGCTTTCTACCCCGAATTGTAATTGTCTCACGTGTACAGTAGAGGGTTTTCCATGTTTCCAACTATCGCGACATTCAACCTTATCTTGCCACTGTCTACCATATCCGTCGCCTGGGACTCTTCATCCACCGAGTAACGCACTCAGAAACGACTCAGGCCTGGTTATTGAGACGCGATATCGACGTTAACCCACGTCTCTACCCCTAAAATACAACTCTACCGTGGGCCAACCTGGAAAGCCTATCTGACCGAACCTGGAAGGACCATCCTTCGCAAACAGTCGAGGAGAAGCACCTTGTTTCAATTCCGCATTTAATAGCGTCATGGGTTACATCGTGTCAGCTATGCCGCGGTAGTCATTATGGACGACATACGTGGTGAAGCAGGAGGGATCAACGCGGCTACGAGAGTAGGGGGAGGTGGGGGGGGAGGTGGTAACGTAGCCACTCCTAGGAAACTTACTGAGAAATCGAGAAGTCTATCTGATGGTGGCGGAACTCAACTGTCGCCCTCCCCGCGTATAATCGAGGCTGCGAGGTGCACCTCCAAAGACGACATTTCCTTGCACGATGTTATCGTCAACAATAGCAACAGCAACAACAATAACCAAGACAGAGATATCGACCCGCCTGTCACACCCCATCGCCCCGACTTTCTATTCCGTGCAAGTGGAATGAACCTTTCCCTGCAGATGCCCCAGCGAGACCAGACCTCGCCCATCCCGGCTGCTGGCACTCCTGCTGTGTCAGCTCATCATCTCAGACACACCATGACTCCGACTCCTTTGTCTCCAAAACTTGATCATTCCCAGATCTACGCCTCGCCCACAAACATCCTCCCCCGTCGCTCTCGAGGGTTAGACTTCTCTCGAGCGGCTACCAGTCTCCACCACTCGACGCTTGCTGAGCAGTCATCTCCTGATTCCTCACCGACGATAGGTGGCAGGGCCATGAATATTCCCGGTAGAGGGAGTGGGGAATATGGTGCCGAGCAGTCATCCAACTCGCTGTGGTCCATGATGGGCGCCCGAGAACGCAGCAACCTTTCTGGCTCTGTCGGCAGTGCGAATAATATGGTAGGCTCTGATTCCTCGTCGAGCTCCGATGATGAGGACTTCATGGACGACGATATGGAAGATGCCATTATGAGCACGCCGCAGGTTGCCAGGAGAAACTCGCAGCTCGGCAACCAATCAATCGGTCGGGGTAACAGCGTGGTGCCGTGGTTGCCCGACTCGTCGCCTGCAGTAAGTAGTCTGTCGAACTTTCGATCGCGGCCGAGGAGACAATCCAAAAAGAAGTTGCGCGGTCTGTTAGGCTTGGGTTTCAAGTCCGCCACCCCCTCTACGCTTTCCAAGTCCCCTCCGAACAACGTAATCAAGGACAAACGCGAGGCTGCGATCCCCCAGACGCGAAGGGAAAGCATAAGTTGGGCAGCCAACCAATTACACATATCTGGTACTGAGACAGAGGAAAAGGGCATGGACGCTAGCGATATTTTGCCCGCCTCGGGCAAGGATGGCCAGCGCGGAGTCGTCAAGAGGGTAGTGACGAGGAGGGGCAATCTTTTGGTAAGCCCAAGCAACCCTTCGTTGCAGGGAAGGTCATCGCTAATCCTCGATGAAGCCGAAAACCAAGGGCTTCGCACGCATCCGCGCCGCTCTTGCCGAGGAGAGCATGCCTGTCGACTCCGAAGTTCAACGGGAAGCCGAGGTTATCCGTCAAGTTCGCGAAAGTGATATAAATCTTGAGCCTCGTATGACCCCGGCTGCACCAACAACGCCAGCGGCCACAACGGGAACTGCCCCGCCTCCACTGGACATACCGCAGACATCGACGGCATCACCGAGTCTAAACACTACCCGAGAAGGGCTTGACGATATAACCGAAGACGACATGATGACTGATTCGGCTCTATCGAGTAGCTTTAAAAAGCAAGCATTCATGAACTCCAAGGGAAAGAACTTCTGGGATGCTTTTTCTGAAACTAGCAGTATCAATGGTGCCAGGGTGACGCCCCCACCTCCAGCTTTTCTGCCGAGGGGTTCTTCATCGGGTATAAGCGAAGACGTTAACATGGACTCGCCCTCTCTATCAGCTGGATCTGCTAACACGAGTGTCTGGGGTCCCGGGGCCGGTTTTACTCTCGGCGGAAATGGGACTGACAACCAGAGATCTGACACGCCTCAGCAAACGACGCCGGGGTTCGGATCGCAGGGCGGCATTCCACCTACTGCCGCGGAGATCACCCGGCGGATTAACAACAAGCGCCGGAGAGACGATGACTTCGATCCAGTCAGCTTCAAGCGACGGGCAGTAAGCCCCGGCATGAGCGTTCACAATTCTCCCATCATGCAGAGCCCCATGCAAAGAGATGTGGCACCTTGGGGCTCCCGGCCGGGAAGCAATCACGGCGGAGACAAGCATTCGGCGACCCCCAGCGACAATGGGAGTTCTGCCGGAAACAACGGCGGGAGAGCGGTCAACGGCCCCAAGGGCCGTGTTGGGTTCCAGGGCATGGTCGATACTAATGATGGTCTTATGCGTATGAGTATCGAGTAAGGGTGACGACTCGGCGGTAACTGCACGCTGCGTCTGTTAGGTCGGGAAATGCCTTCGCTATAACGGCATTCCAAGCCAATGTGATCCAGAGGAAGTTGGGAGCATTGGATAACGGTCATTGCACCAGTTTTGGGGTGTTAGTCGCTCCATGACCACTGAGCGAGATATATACATGGTATACATACTTAGCCAGGCCCGACATTTAGTCGTACTTGCTATTGCTATGGTAGTGGCATACCTCTGCGATTCATGCATTCTATGAATCTATTTGACCAATTCTGGACAATAGATACCGGCGAGTGTAGAGGAACTCTGGGAACACAACGCTACCCCCTGACAGATACCAAGAGCTCCTTTTGAATGTATCAAGGTATGAAATTAACGGGAGCTTGCCAGACAGTCCACAGCGACTTTGAACCTCGTAAAATTCGTATAAAAGGCAACGTATGGTATTTGCCAGTCTGGAATGATGCAGTATTGACATAAAACGGATACGAAACAGTACAGTTGTGGAAGGGTTGCTAGAGAGCAACATTGTCAACGATAAATATATACGCAGCATATGTACTTACCTAGGCTGATTTAGGCAGCAGATATGCAGTTGTGGGTATATAAATCTTCTTATCGCAAGCTTACTTCATACCTCAAGTTATCATAACGTCTGATTGAGCTTTCCGATGACTGATATCTCAACCCACAACTCGGTAAGACGAACAGCTTAATTCCATACGATGGCCTCCTCACAATATAATCCCTACGCCGCTGCGCAATATAATACGTTCTCTTATGCGCAGATCACTCACCCGCAACCACATTCACATCCGCAGCCATCACAGCCACACTCACTTCCGCATCCACACCAGCACCCACCCACACATCCACAACCTTATCCGCATGCCCAGATCCCCCTGGACAGCGCGCTGCAGCAGCAGAGCCCGGCCCCACCGGCGGCCCTCAGCGAGCCCTCCCAGCCTGTGATCCAGCCAGATGAGACAGGCACGCCGACGCAGCCGAACCAACAAGCGACGACCCAGAGTCAGACAGAGATCCAGACCCCGGGCCAGGCGCTGACGCCGTCGGGGAAGCCTAGAGGCAGGCCGAAGGGCTCGAAGACCCGCCCGCGTCGCCGCTCCCCGTCGCCTGGGACGCTCGCGCGGAACCCTCCCCCGCCCCCGGCGCCGCTGCACCGCGGGCCGTACGCCAACATCGAGGACGCCATCTTCGCGCTGCAGCTGCACTGCTTCACGAGCGGCTACGGCGTGAGCCAGATGCGCGGCGTCCGGGAGAAGCACTCCAACGGCACGTACGACCCGGACGGCCCCGTCATCCGCAAGGACTTCGCCTGCGACCGCGGCGGCCGTGAGTTCCAGTCCAAGGGCACGGGGCAGCGCAAGCGCGAGTCGACGAAGACGGGGTGCGGCTGGCGCGTGGCCATCCGCCGCCTCAAGCGCGAGGGCGACCTCTGGTTCATGGAGGTCCTGCAGGCCGAGCACAACCACGAGCCCACCCCCATGCACAAGATGGACACCATACCGTCGTACCGTAGGTGGCAGAAGGAGAACAACAAGGGCATCAGGACGGCCATCAACCGGCTCACGCGCGCCGCGCAAATGCCCGCGCGCCAGATCGCCGCCTACCTCTGCGGCGAGCACGCGGACCCGGAGCTCGATCGCGTCGACAAGCAGATCCTGAGGGCCCTCTCGATGAGCGACCAGGAGCAGCTTGACCCGAGCGACCCGGCGGCACAGGCTAGCACGGCCTTCGGGATCGTCGCGAGACGACCGTGCATCATATTGCGCGAGGACGGGAGGGAGGAGCAGCCGCCGCAGCAGCCGATGTACCAGCCGCTGCACCCACCGGGCTTCTGACGACTGTGCCTTGATGTGCGACTGTGTTACGTTTGTCGAGTGATCATCTTCCTCATAGGCCTAGTGGAGCTCAGAATTATTGATACCCTATTGAATTGCTATTCATGATTTACGGTGTGATATTCCTCCAGTTAGCCGAGAGTCCCTCGAACGCTCCGAGTATGCATGATTACCTCCGCTATACCTGTGATTTACGCCTAATTATCTGCATGGCGTGTTAGTAGTGCGACGCAGCGACGGCGGCGGGTGAAACTTACACCGGCAAACACATCCTGCACCACCACCAAGTCCCTGTAAACATCCTCGCCGAGCCACTGCGCGCGCAGCGCCTCGAGCCTCTTCTCGATCTCATACGCCTTGGAGCCCGCGACGTAGTACGTCTCCCCGTCCGCCCGCGACGCGAGCGCATGCGTGATGGCTCTCGAGACATCCTCGGGCTCGTTGCACATGAGGCCGCGCGACGCGAAGGTGTCAAGGAACTTGGATATCATCTGCGTTGCTGCCAGCCAGTCAGGTTAGCCGTAAGCTGAGTAACGGCACAAAACTCGACGGCCCCCCGCCCCCCCCCACCCAAAACTTTCACCCCTTAACCAGACCCTTCGGCTTTCATCCAACCCTCGGAAGCCCTCTACCCCACTACTGGATGGCGGACAAACCCACTCGTAACAACTCGGCACCATGACGTTCATCCTGATGCCGACGCCGCTCCCGGTGGCCGACAGGGTACTCCGTGCGTCCCGGAACGGCCCCAGGAGCCCGTGCTTGCTGGCACAGTGCTGGACCGGGCACGCGAACCCGGTGATGCCGCTGCTGGAGCCGACGAGAAGGATCGAGGCGTCGTCGTCATCCGTTTCGCCTTCCCTACCGCGAACGCTTCTCTCCCTTTGGCGGCCGCCAGGCTCTTGCGCAGGTGGTGCACCGTGACCCGTGAGAAGAAGAGCGCGCCCCTCAGGTTCACGTCGAGGACCCGCGTCGACGACTCTTCCTCGATGAGCGAGGACGGGGATGCGGTGACGGTGTCGAACAGCCGCCCGTCCTCGCCCGGCCCCGCCACCCCCGCGCTATACACCGTGCGGTCGATGCGCCCGTGCGCCGCCAGCGCCGTCTTGAAGAGGTCCAGCACGGAATTGTAGGATGTCGCGTTCCGTCCGCACGAAGCGCGCGTCCGGGTCGGCGGCTCGGCGACGTCGCCCCATACTACTTTTGACCCAATGTCTGGTTTTAAGGGGAGTCGCCTTTGATGGCTGGGTTCCGTTGGTGTACGCGTGGATTCAGTGGCGGGGAATGGGGGAGTGAGTGACTGGGCTGGCTGGCTGGCTGGCTGGCTGACCTGTGAGTTGCCGGTTTACGGCGGCTACTATGCCTGTCGTTGCTCCTTGGAACGAGTTAATTAGCTCGGTCTAAGTGGTGGCGTCCACGATAAAGGGGCAGCGACGGAAGAGCAACGTGAAGGCGAGCATAACCCCACCTGGGACGACGATTACCTTGTCTTTGAGGTTCGAGAGGCTTTCCGGTTCTATGTTTACGAGCGACATAATGAGGTATGGCTAATCGTACTGCAACAGCATGAAAGGTTATAAGAAGCGCGGCACAGAGCCGTAGTGAACTTTGAGAGACGGGCCATGTTTATTTCGTCTGTATGTTCACAACTCCTAAAGTCTAGCTACCATATGCAAGAACCGTATCAGATCCCGCAGTCAACTGTTGGGCGTCGCAACCGAGTTGCACTTGAGATGTAGCACATGGAATTCAACCTGCAAGGTTCGGATCCTTTGGCCGAGTGGATTGGATCTTACTCGTTTATTGTCGCTGTAGCTCTCATACGTGCATACTTACCTATGCATATCATGCGGGGCGGTCCGACCGTGGATGCAGGAGTCTAACGCGTATGTCGTATAGTGCGGCGCACATCTGGCAAGGTCATATGCTGAAAATTGAGGCGGGATGCAAGGTTCGCTACCAGACATAGCCCGGGCTTCGTGCACGAAAATATGGGAGGAAGTGGTCGATACAGCAACAGAGGATCACACGCCTGTAGTATCAAAGAAGGGGATCTCGAATTCTACTGATCCCGGGACCCAACAGCGGCAAGGTCCTGCGCACTAGGTCTCCGGGCAAGGTTCTCCAGCTTCAGTCCTCAATGATTTGCCTGTTGCATATCCGTCAAACGCCGAGATAGTACAAATGAACTGGAAAGTTTAGTGCTTTAACAACGGACTTGTAATGACGCCTTGTCCTGGAGTCGCTCAGCGTTAATGCTATGTACATAGCCGCAGTAGCGGTGTCAGAAGTGGTTCGTGCTCCGCTCCTTTTGCTAGGGTAGGTACTTAGTACCTGGGTATGCTACGCTTGAATTTTCACTACATCTTGAGGAGGAACACCATCGTATGTCTCACGATATATATCAGGATCTATTTCTCCTCTTCGAGTAAAAAACATATTCCTGATATTTCGTAACTGCGGCTAGTCCGGTGGACGTTGGGCTCTTATTAAGTGACTCCTAATCGCACCCACTGAAGGGAGCACGATGGAGTGGATATCGAGACGCAGCTAGGCAAACTCACTCCCATCATCATCAGCCTCTTTATAACAACTTTAAGCCGCTGCCATGTTGTGGCGTGGAAGCCGGGTTCTCCGGGCGCCGCCATGGAGTTGTTCGGGATTTCGAATGAGCACATCCCCATTGCCTAGCGGCCGCCGCCTTCTCCGGGCCTACAGCACGACCAAAGTATCTGACCCCCTGCGGATTCTCTTCTGCGGCTCGGATGAATTCAGTGGCGCCTCTCTCAAGGCTCTAAACGAAGAGAGACAGAAGAACTCAGACCTCATCCAATCGATCGATGTTGTCGTCCGGCCGGGAAAGCCTACTGGCAGGGGCCTCAAGGAAATCCGTGAGCCGCCCCTCAAAGCGCTTGCGACGGAGCTGGGCTTGCCGATCCATGAGCGGGACACCTTCACGGGATGGGATATGCCCGAAGCCACGAATCTCATCGTAGCCGTGTCATTCGGGCTCTTCGTGCCGCCGCGGCTCCTGCACGCTGCCAAGTATGGCGGGCTCAACGTGCATCCGTCGCTGCTCCCATACTACCGGGGACCCGCTCCCTTACATCGCACCTTGCTCGATACGGCGGATAAAACCGGCGTCTCGTTGCAGACGCTCGACGACAAGGAGTTCGATCGCGGCGTAATCCTAGCGAGGCAAATTCTAAAATGGGACAACGGTTCCGAGTACATCCCCGACGGCTGCACCGTCCAGCAACTCCGAGACGCGGCTGCTCCCTTGGGAGCTCAGCTGCTCGTAGAGGGTCTGCGGGAGGGGCTCCACGTACCTCCGTTGAGAGATGTTGTCAAAGAGGATCCGGATATACGTATTCCCGTCCGCGTCCCTTTTGCACCGAAGATCACGCCCCAGGATAGGCAACCCCCCAGGAACCAGTTTGATGCGAAGTCGCTGGCTCGCAGGCAGCGAGTAATAGGGCCCCTGTGGTGCATGGCGGAAGGTCCGGACGGGGAGCTGAAGCGTATCATCATCGAGCAGGTGGATCTAGTCAGCTGCGAAGATAGGGCTGGAACGGGCGACGCCCAGGGCGAGGCAGAGAGGCCAGTCTCTTCCGAGCAAGACGGCCAGAAGAGATACCGGAAGTGGGTCTGTCGCAAGCTCCGCCGGTTCTATCAGCCGAAGCAAGGGGAGCCCGCGGAACTACAGAGCAAACCCATACGCTACTGGACGCGCGAGGGCGACGATGCCATCTACTACTCGCCGGGAAACCCGCCCTTCGCACAGATGGTGGCGTACGCCCGCATCCCGCTCCTCAAGCTGGAAGGGGAGAAGGCGAAGCCCGCGGCACAGGTCGCGTTGCCCTTCAGCATGATGTGCAGATTGCCGTCCACGCTGTGGCGGCGCCGTCGCCAATGGACCGAGGAGATAGACTACACCCTGCACGTGGCGACCGAAGTGCAGCTGCTGCTGAACTTCACGAGAAAGATCGACCTGCTGGCGGCGGCCGACGGCGATCCCGACAAGCTGGCCCGGACCCTCGACGTTGTCAGCGACGAGATAGACAGGTGCAACTACACCCTCGCGGAGATCAACTGGGATTTCGGGCCCAGAAACGAGAGGCTCGGACACAGTTTCAGGAAATACAAGTGTTAAGTTAGCAAGTCCGGCCTCGACCAACCCTTATTGTAAGCATTAAAGTACATAAGGCGCAGAACAAAGGAACCCTGGATTATTATATAAAAGCTCTGGACAAGGAGGCGAGCGTCTTGATCGGCTATGACTCCGCAGCTGCAAAAGCGGTCCGTTCTAATACAAGATACTGCCTAGGAAGCGCACCACTACTCTGCTCAATGATGACCGCGAATAGAAACCGTGGTGAACAGTGAACGGAAAATGCATCCGGTCCAGAGAGGGATCCATATGCATCGCGGAAAATGGGCACTCATCGCGCCCGCTCTTTGGTTTAGCCAGAGCGCCACGGGTCCGGATAGCAGCACTAAGAGCAGAGATGGAAGCTATTGGAATCTCTCCATGAAATACCTGTTCTTTAAAGCGTGGCCGACGTCCTGATTGATATAATAAGGAGACTCCGCTGGCATTATCAGCGACCGAGTCTAACACGACCGACGCGCTTTTCGTGGTTAGCGGTAACGTGGAAGTCCGTCCAACACCTCGCTTACAAGCTCCTGGAGTCCTAGCGACTGCACACTCCGTTGGGGTGGGTGGGTGGAGGTTGTGGCTGCGAAAAGGGGGCTGAATAAAGCCAGGTCCCGAGATGATGGCATGTGTCCTAGCCTTTAGTGGGTGTGCTGTTGCTGCGTTCGCTATCCTCCCGGCCGCAATATCACCTTCACAGTTCCACGATATATCGCATTTTGAACACTACTAGTGAGACTTTTGGAAGTGAGTCGATGAATCGTCTATCGGTCAGCGACAGGGAAATGTCTAAATAGTGACTTAAAAAACCACTCATCATCTCGGTATCCAAGACACAGTCCGAAAACCGAGCCATTCCTGACAATTATGGGGGTCATTTATTAAACAGTAAGGAAATAAAGCTTGATATTGTGTCCGTCTACTCACAGATGAGTATGGACTAAAGAGGACGAGTGTATCCCCCGAACAACATCACTCTGCCTCAACTTTTGTAGAATCCTACCGACCACATGGAAAAGATTCACAAGACATCCCGGTCTCCGTATGCTAGGATACGCCACAATTCCACACCCACGAAGGCCACAACCCCCCGCAAGCCCCCAGCTTGCTCGAACCCGAGTCAACGATGAGCCAGCCTCACCTTCCCTACCCTCACCTGCCATCCTGCTCCGAGCGAGATAGTCCCAGTAACTTTACTTCGCTTCCCTTCCGGTCTTACGCAGTCTTCTTCCACTGCGTGTAGACGCCGATCAAACTGCTCACGGTACCTGCGAGGCCGACGATCCCGTCGTCGAGCGCGACCCATCCCAGGGCCGAGGAGGGAATCGTCAAGTCGCAGAGATCCGAGAGGAGCTGGAGCTGGCTGGCTTTCCGCTCCCTGTTTGTTTTCAAGGTTAGCACGTTGACATCCACACACTGAACGTTTTCCTTCCTCCCCCCTTTCTCACTACCGGGATATCAAAATCGAAAGCACACAATCCATGGCGGACGAGAAGAAAATATTAAGTAGATATAGGAAAAACTCACATGGCGATCTTCTTGCTTTCCACGACGCCCTCGCCCTCCTTCCTGTCGACCTTGGCCTCGCGCTGCCGCAGCCGGTACAGGGTATACGTCTGGGCGACGACGCTGCACAGGAGGCCCATGGCCCAGAAGCGGTAGGCCTCCCTCGAAGCCTGCTTGGCGCGGCTCCAGGGGCGGAAGCCAACGGCGTCGGGCAGCGTGGCGGTGTCGAGGGTGAGGTAGCCGGCGTACCCGAGCTGGCGGCCGACGGTGGCGTACCTCAGGACGGTGTCGCCGGACTTCGAAGGCGCGTCGGCGGCAACGGCGGCCGCCTTGAGGTGCTCGATGTTCTTGCCGGCGCGCAGCAGCTTGCGCGCGAGCCCGAACTGGCGCTTGACGGCGTCGAAGGGCGCGATCTCGGCCTTGGTCCCGTTCGTCCGCAGCAGGTACCACGCGTAGAAGCGCGCCAGGTACTGCAGCGTGCGCAGCACCTTGTCGCGCCCCACCGTCGTCGCCACGAACTTGAGGTAGTGCGTCACCGCCGGGTGGTAGATGAGGGCGTCGGCGACCATCTTTGCCGTTTCTGTTTTCTCACACTCTCTCGCTTGCAGTTTCTTCTCTAGTTTGTCTCCTTCCCTTTTCCTTTCCCGTCACCTCGCCGCGCTGCTGGTGCTCTGCGCTTCTTCTTTTTTTGCACTTGGGCAAATGCTGAAATGGGATGGTTCGGCTGTCGGCTTTGCGCTGATGCTCCCCTTCGGTCGGTGGCGGGTGCTTATTAGCCGGATAGCTCGGTCGCGTGAGGTTCCGGCCCTGGGATGACGACGATGCTTAATTAGGAGGAGGAAGGCTGTAATCTACGAAGATAGTACGCGATCAGCAAGACCACTTCCAGGAAAGCAGCCTAAGGTCGGCGATCTAGTTTATTCAGCTCAGATGAAGTAATTGGAATAGGAAAGACAAGGATAGAAAGAAGTGGCCTCGGTTCGAGGGTGGAAGGGGAAGGAATGCACATACAGGTAGTCGGTAAGAGGATATGCAGATACATCGAGAGGGATATACGGGGAGAGTGGGGAGCAACACCTCTCCGGGGTGGCTCTAATTAAAAGGCTCATCGCTGAATGGGCATATGGATAAAGTGGTCATGCCGAGGTCCACTACCGGCTGAAAGCTGGGGGCAATACAAACCCCTTGTCCAATGCCCCCAGCTCCCCAGGGGTCAAGTGACAAAAAGCACATCGACGCTAAGTCAAATCCCCCGGCAATTGAACTCCATGTTCCAGCTATGTATTACATGCCTGTCTTTTGCGGAGAGAATCACATGCTACTTTTTTCAACAGAATATCCATATATCCACATGTAGCACTTCGCATAGTTTACAGTAATCGTATACAGGTGCCTAAGCAGAACTTCTCCGGCAGAAGTATACCGCTTATTTTCACTGAAACTACATACACCAGGCATCTAAAGTGAAATCATACGGGCTAAGTTGTATTCCATATATTTTCCCTGGCTAGGTAGGTTGGTTCATTACCCATCATCTAGTCTTTCTTCCCAATGCTATATATACCTTGCCAACGTATGTTATCTCCTACGGACGCTGTTTCTCTCGTAATCCCGAGAAGGCTAAGCTACAACAAGCCGCCTATGTTTGATACTGTTCTTTAGTGTGCAAACAGATGGGGAAAGCAATCAAACTCAAAGGTCATCCCGGGATCCGCATGAAGTCTGGATGGCCGCGATGGACGTCTAGCAATTGCACTAGCGAGCAGATTTGTGGTTGGCCACTTGCTTATTCCCCGTCTAGAGTCCCTCTCTATGAGATATTGTGTTTCTTTTAGAGCTTCTACCAATTGCCCGCCCAAAGTCTATAAACGGCTTGCCCAGACTGTGGTGGACTTAGGTAGAGAAGCCTTACCTAATACTTTTCGGCACAGTATCGCCGTTAACCAGATAAATGATACTTACGAGATGGAAGGGATCGTTCCCCTCCCTTCCCATGCCGGAATTAGGGACCACTAGCGAAAGCTCGAACCTAAACACCAATCCCTCTGAAATGAGAGTAGAAGCATCATACGCACGCATTGTGTCCGCAGATAGTCCAGCCACTGTTGGCAGCCGGAAATCCACCTTAGTCCCCAATGACCTTAGCATTCTCTTCGAGAAGACAAGGAGCTTTTAGCGAAGGGATTTTGGATGGAAAGGTCTGATCGGTCGGTTTTGCCGCACCTGACCCCGTCTAATCGTACTGGAATAGCACACTGATCGATTCACCGTGATGAATACGGCGGATGGCCTCGGCGAAAATCGGGGCAACATCCAGGACCTCCAGCTTTGGGCACAGCTTTTTGTGCTCGTCTTGAGGCACTGAATTGGTTACCACCACTTTGTCCAGGGCAGATGCGTTGACACGCGAGAGCGCATCTCCACTTAGAACTCCGTGAGTGATGAGGGCGTAGATAGTCGTGGCGCCCTCCTTCCGTAGCAGCTTGGCAGCCCGTGTAATCGTGTTCGCCGTGTCTGCGAGGTCGTCGATAAGAATGCAGACCCGTCCTGCAACATTGCCTACAAGCATCATGGTTGCGTTTTGGCGATCCGTGATCCTCGTCGGCCGGCGTTCCTGTTTGATTGGGTGAGTTTGAAGACACGGATCAGGCACGTCTCCCCTTACCTTGTGAATGAGGGCGAAATCCATCTCGAGGCTATCAGCGATGGCGGTGGCTCGCTTGGCGCCGCCTGCATCCGGGCTCACAATCACGGCTTCCTTATAGTCGGGAATGTTCTGCTGGATGTATCGCTTCAACAAGGGCCTGCCATACAGGTTGTCCATCGGGATGTCGAAGAATCCTTGGTATTGGGGATCATGAAGATCCAACGCAACTACGCTGCAGAGCCTATTAGCGGCCTTCTTTCGGAGTCGGTTCGGACTGAAAGTCGGCCCTCTGGAAGGGTTCCACAGCCGACCATCGAGCGAGCGAGGAATGGGGAACAAATCGGAACTTGGTCGGAGACTTACTGGTCTGCCCCGGCACAAGTTATCAGATCCGCTACCAAGGTTCCAGCCTGCGCGACCCATCGCTTATAGCCCGGCTGACTCTGAAACGTTGGTATGAGACTTGTTGGGTTTTCGTAGTCGTGCGTGGTAAAATTTCCAGCATTGGAAGAACCCGAAGGTTGATGAACATGACCGGCGCTTGTCTCCCCATTGGCGACGTAGTTTTCGCCATTGGCACGAGGGGCCGAGGAGCCGTTAGCAAGTGACGTCTTGCTCAACACCTTGGCCAGGTCATAATGGGTGAAGCTCGCGCTCTTGGCAATACCGGGCGCCGGCGTAGCTGGTACGCTCTCGAAGGTGTATTTGTCTCTGGGTACTTCGGACGGAGGTTTGGATAAGGGTGCGCCAATCTTGTTGTATGGCAGATCCGGTTGACGCGAGTAGGGGAATAGAGGGAGTACAGCGGTGACTCTCTTTGCAGAACCTGTTTTGCATGCCGAAATCACTAACCATCAAGGTCAGTACTCGGCCTCGTTGAGCAGACCCTGGCCGTGTCGCACATACTTATACATAGTTCCATAAGGTGATCGTTCACTTTCCCGCCACCAGACTGAATAATAAATACGTCTTTGCCTCGTACGGAGTCTTTGATCTCGCAGCGCGTCTCTCCAACGGAGAATTTGCTCAGAATCCGGTTGCACGCAGGCACACCCAGCATGTTACATATGCTGTCGGTGAGAGTGGGGTGGGAATTGCCCGAGAGAATGACGATATTTCTCACCATGTTGGCGGATTGGGCTAGAAAGATTCGGATGCGAAACCCTCGAGTTGTGGAAACGAGAATAAATAGGGCTAGAGAGTCGCCTATTCGTGCCGGTGAAAAAGTGATGCGTTGTTCTCAGGAGCAAGCCCCACTGGGCACCGAAACAATAAGGAAGTCGCAAGTGTACAATTGGTGCCGTGGATGATGTTAATAGGATTTGCGATTGCCCCGTATAGCTCGTCGAGATCGGAAGTTCAGTTTTCCTCGGCGCAGATTCTATTTGCTCCGATTGCGGTAGGTTGGCAATTGAGCCGACGTCACTGGCCAATGCCGAGCTTATGCGAAATATCGTGAAACTACCTCGATACGATTGAGAGCGAGACGTAGGGAGAGGAAGAAAACAAAGCAGGCAAGTGTGATATTTCCACCTTCAATTCTCCTTGGGTTCTAAGGGGAGGTGAAAAGGAAACAACCTCGACAAGGCCCTATCTGAGCTCCATTGTAAAGGCTAAGAGGCGAGTCACTACCAGGCTAAATGAGACTCTGGGCGGTTTTTCTCTGGCGGTGTTGGATGGAGAGACGAAAATTCGTTCCGGCGGGATGGAGGGGTCCCAGGAAAAAAAATTGTAGTTTCTCCAGGGCTCCGACCAACCAGAATTTAAAGCTACTACGCCGATATTTTCGTTGATGAAACCATCTTTGGGTTGGCGTTAGTGCCGTGCGAAACCCCCCAAGAGACTTGTGGCTGAAGTTGAGAGAGATGTTCAAGGATGTCGCCCGGAAAAAGTTGTGTGGGGTAATTCTGAAAAGGCATTGGCCAAAGCCTGGGACGTGTAGTTCAACTCGTTTCTGTTATACTCCTTTGTATGATCTTATGTCAGCTGCAACCTGATTCTGCATGTGACGTTGAGGTGATAAACTGCTGTAGATCTATCAGTTTTATTTAGCCAATTGTCAGGGAAGAGTCTCCCAGGCTTGGTGGTGGGTTGTTTGGTCGTCCAAGGGACTCCAGACTTCAGCTGAAAGGGCAACCCCTCAATGGTAGCCTAAAATTAGAGATCTACAAAGTACCTGTGCCCCAAACGCGGTCAGGGGAAGGGCGCGCGTCGTAGGAAAGACGACTTTACTTATATTTCACGCTTATTAATACGAGAACTGAGTCTCTCTGGATCAAACCACCAAGAACTGACTTCGTACATCAGCGATTTTCCTCTTGGGATACCCAGATAACCTATTGTTTTCTTTGATTCTTTTAGCCTCAGCAGGTTTCTCGTCATTTCAAGCGTTTGATAGTCTGTCATATCTAACTATCACCATGCCCGAGATCGCGGAAGGTAAGGATGCCGTACCGCCATCGTCAACAAAACAGAGCTAATTATGTATCAACGCTCAAGTTGCACGGCTTACGCACTTCCTGCAACTTCACCTTGTTGGCAAGAAGATTAGCAAGGTCCTGGCACCCGATGACAACAACATCTTCGGCAAAGTCGGCACAAGCGGTCCTGAGTTCCAGAGAGCTCTGACGGGCAAGAAGGTGATTGGAGCCGGAAACCAGGGCAAATACTTCTGGCTCCTCCTGGACAAGCCGCCGCATCCGGTCATGCACTGCGGCATGACCGGATGGGTCCACATCAGAGGCCAGCAGACGACGTACAACCGCTACGAGGAGAAGTCGAAAGGGGACAAGGACCAGTGGCCCCCCAAGTTCTGGAAGTTTCAGCTAGAGACGGACAGTACGCCCAAGGTCGAGGTGGCCTTCACGGATGCGAGGCGCTTCGGCCGCGTCCGGCTCGTCGACTGCCCCGCCGAAGAGATCCGGAAGCATTCACCCCTCGTCGAGAACGGGCCGGATCCCGTCGTCGACAAGGATGTATTCACAGAAGAGTATCTACGGCAGAAGATGACAAGCCGGCACATGCCCATAAAGGCACTCTTACTGGACCAGGCGGTCATCAGCGGCATAGGGAACTGGGTAGGAGACGAGATCATGTATCAGGCGAAACTCCATCCGGAACAGTATTGCGATGAGTTCGACGACTCGGACATTGCTACACTGTACAAGGCCATCCGGTATGTCTGCGATGTCGCAGTCGAGAAGCTTGGGGACTCGGATGAATTCCCCGAGGATTGGCTGTTCAAGCATAGGTGGGGCAAGGGAAAGAAAGACGCCGGAACCACATTGCCGAACGGCGAAAAGCTCACCTTCATCACCGTCGGTGGCCGCACGAGCTGCGTAGTTCCTAGCGTGCAGAAGAAGAAAGGGCGCACGACTATCGACGATGCCAAGGACGAGGGCGATGTCTCTGACAAGGGGTCGGAAAGTCGGTTCTTCGAAGCGAAAAACGAGAAGAAAATAGCCGGCAAGGCTAAGGATGAGGGGCGACCAGGCAAGAGAGCTAGAACATCAGAGTTGAAAGCGGTCAAGAAAGAACAAGAGCAGTCCGCTCCCGCAAGCAAACGGAATGTCAAGAAGCAAAAGTTGGACGTCGAGGAACCTACCCAACCTGTTCCCGAGGTTGGCAGACGACGCTCTACCAGACTCAATGGCGCGAAATGATGTGCAGATGAGCCCGGATCTACGTTGCCAAGTGCTATGTATTGAGGGTAGCCATGGCATGCATGCCTTGGAAAGGCAATAATTTGGCTAGGTAACAATAGCGTGTTGGGTACAGTCGTCGCTGAGCCTGTTTCGCGATATTTACAGTCTGTTGACAGGAGAGTTGCTCGACGATCCCTTGTTCGGTAACAACGATAGTTATGGTTACCGTGAAGCCATGCGAGGCTGTCATCGAATTGTGGTGGTGGCAAGCATCGTCCTACTTCGGTACGTCAATGAATCGTTAAATGCTTTAATGCGCATACCTGCGTCGATATTTGGAAAAGCCGCCCTCTGCCGTGCCCTGCCTGTTCGCTCTACTTCGATCCTGCACGGCAAAGGTATCTATAAGTAGGTAGGTAATGTTCTCTTAGTATCATTCGGGGGTAAGCCCAGCGTCTTAGGTATGGGTCGAAGGATGTAACTCCCATTGCGCTGCCCACTCGTCCTTATCGATGCACATGTGCTCCTCCAAATGGTCGTAACGGGTTGCGTATAGCTCAAAGTCGTCTGATTCAAATCAACAGACGGTACATGTGTCTGAACCATTGGAAAAGCCTCGCGATAAATGCCTGCCTCTCTGAAGTGCCGCCGGCCAACATCGGCTAACGATCGCGTGCCCTAATGCTTGGATAGGACTTTGGACTCGAGGATGGAACCTCATGCTTGGCATTGTCCGCTCGAAGTCAAGCATTGACTTGGCGACACTCGGAAGCTACGCTGCACATCAAAAAATATTCGCTAGTCTTGATCATAATTGAAGGAGATAGGAATGCACTAGACAATAAGCAGAAATTAGTATCTACCACCTAACTGGCATCTTATTGGCGATCAAACTTCAGTCTTGTTTTTTCCAAGATGTGCCAATACCGCAGATCAAGACAAGCTTCGGACAAGCTTTTCGTTCGTAATGTTCCGACTTGGCATAGGTAGCCCGCCAACGTCCAAGCCACAGGTGATTTTTCTATCTTTCTTCTTATATTAGGGGACAATTGGTTTAGTTATCGGCCATATAAAGGCAAGTCAACATCTAGAGAGGAGAAAAATATACTTTGGCGATTCGATCACCATCGGCAGCAACATGGGATTTCCCAGGTCTAATACCGTACCTCTCCCCGGCAGAAGAGAGCTGGGCCCGGATAGTTGGACTTGACTCTGGGGCATGCTATTCACCTGGTGTGGGGTTGTCGCGGACCTGCCAGGTTTTACCTGCCTGTTGAAGGTAAGAATGACATGGATTGATGTTCTAAGTTGTGACATGCATGGGGTGCTCGTATCTTGGAGGAGGGATGGCCTGTAAAAAGTATCATGCACAACCACACGTGTCGATCCCCGTCCGTTCTACCTGCCGCTTACGGCTCTACCGTTCAACATTGCCGGACAATAGCTCGGCGCCGTTGCTAAGAATTTTCCTATGGGTATAAAAGAAGCCATCCCCCAAATAGCATAACCGAGCCCCTGTATCATGGACGCACCAAAGCTGTTACCTAGGTAGGGATACACAAGCTTAGCGCTGGTAGAACATGTCCTTACTCGATAAGGCCACTCCAGACTTCCTAGCATCCGGTAGTTTCTTTCTTCCTCGAGAAACGTTTCACACCCTGGTGCACTCTCGGTGTCGCCATTGACTGATTGACGTACTGACATAAAATTATTCTCCTTGCTCACCTCCGCATTGAATTGCGTACTAGCTGAGGCCACCTTCCTCGAGCCGAACTGTGCCATCGATTGCAGATATGGACGCTTCACTCGACCGGAAACCCTTTCGGGAAGCTATATGGCCGGTTTTGGCTTGTGGTGCTGGTCTGTTCTCTGACGGCTACATCAATAACGTGCGATTATATTGAGGTGTTTCCAACCCATTGGGAAACCGATCCCCAACGTTAATGCATGCTCACAACAGGTCATCGGCTCTGTCACCACTGTGCTGACTTATCAATATGGGAGTCTCTATAAGAACTCCACCGCCAGAATCTATGTCGCCGACATCGCCTTTGCCGGAACGGCAAGTCTTCTCTAACACCCCAACGCGCAAACTCAAGCTCATCACTGTTGTCTTGTAGGTTGTCGGTCAGCTCTTATTTGGAGTCCTGGCTGATAGGTGGTCGCGGACCAATTCCCTCCTTGTATCTACCATCATCTTGGTCATCTTCACGGCTCTAGCAGCTGGGTCATACTACCACGGCGATACCTTGGGTATGTTCAACATCTTGGCTGCATGGAGGTTCTTCGTAAGTTTTATAGATACCTGTTTGATGAGAACCCAGGCTTAATACGCTTATGCATAGGTCGGCATCGGCATTGGAGGTAAGGACACCCTGAATGCCAACTGAGCAGAACTTATGTAGACATCATACACAGGCGAATATCCAGCTGGCAGCGTGAGCTGTGCCGAGTCGAGCGGTGAATTAAAGGAGGGGACTCGCAATAGATGGTTCATCCTCTTCACCAACTCGATGATTGATTGGGGCTTCGTGATTGGAGCTTTCGTCCCGTGTAAGTTGTCAGACAGAATGAAGAGGCGCAATCGCTAACAACCAAACCTTCAGACGTTGTTGCCGCCGCCGCACATAATACGTATTACAGCACAATCTGGCGGACGAGTCTAGGCATCGGGACCGTCTTCCCGCTCATCCTCTTCGTCTTGCGTCTCAAGCTCAAGGAGCCGGAGGAGTTCAACAAGAACTCCAGTAAGCCACCTCAGAGTTTATTTCATACCCCGTATTCCTAGCCACAAGCAGTAATTCTTCGAGTGTGATCTTGGGGGATTGAGGCTCCGAGATCTGTCTTATACCTCCTTACTACTCGTGAAACTGCCTAGAACAGACATTGCTAATCCAAGACGCCGTAGTGAAGCATGCCCAGACGCCGTATTTGCTTGTGCTCAAATACTACGGTTGGCGTCTAGCTACTGTTAGCCTGATCTGGTTTATCTATGATGTAGGGACTGCCCTCCCATCAGACCTGTCTCAAGTTTTGGGACTAAAACGTTTCCTAGTTCTCGGCCTACTCCTTCGGCATCTACTCTAGCACCATCCTCGCCAACATCTACGGCGAAAGCGCTCCGCTAACCACGGTGTTTGGCTGGAACACCGTGATCAACATTTTCTACCTCCCGGGGACGATGTTCGGCGCCTTCGTCAGCGACTGGCTGGGGCCGCGATACACGCTGGCGCTGGGCGTGACGCTGCAGGCGGTCGTGGGATTCGCCATGGCCGGGGCATACGCGGAGCTGTCGCGGCCCGAGGTCGTCGGCGGGTTCGCCGTCGTGTACGGGATCTTCCTGACCCTCGGCGAGCTCGGGCCCGGGAACAACATCGGGCTGCTCGCCGCCAAGACGTGTGCCACGGGCATCAGGGGCCAGTACTACGGCGTCGCGGCGGCCGTGGGAAAGATCGGCGCCTTCGTCGGCACCTGGGTGTTCCCCTACATCCAGGCCGCCGGCGGCGACGGCACCGCCAGCGCCCAGTACCCCTTCTACGTCAGCTCGAGCCTCTGCGCGCTCTCGGGCGCGCTCGCCCTGCTCTGCCTCCCGCACGTCGGCCAGGACACCATCGCACTCGAGGACACCCGCTTCCGCGCGTACCTCGAGGCCGAGGGCTGGGACACACGCCAGCTCGGCCTCAGGAAGGCGGAGGGCGGCCCGGGCGGCGCCGCCGTCGATGTCGAATCCGTGGATCCCGAGCCGGTCGTCGCCGACGGGGGCGCGGTGGAGAAGAAGGAATGATGCGCGCGAGGGGGCACAGATTAGGGCTCGGCTGATAGCCGGCGGGGATGGATATAGTAGAACAGCAGGACAACCCGCAAATTCCTTTTCCTCCAGAGGCTGGAAATCCCGCAACTCTCCCGTGGATGGTAGAGTTGGCACGAGTTTTCCTCCATCCTCGTACGTCCTACCGATCCGTGCAACCCGGCAACTCAAGAAAGAATGCAGGGGACCATGCGTACATAACCCCAAACCAAACAACGCCGGGCAAGACAGAAGGAATACACTAGCTAGTTCCTATCTCCCACTGTCTACGCAATTGTTCTATAGTTCTTGTATCTGCGTGCGATGGCTGCATAATATCTATTCACCCACCCACCGGGTGCATCGTCAGGCCGTTGTTCTCTTAACGGGGGGAGAACAGGCTATTTACAGGTTCGAATTAGCCCTATTTTGACACAATTAGCAATAGCGAGGAGTTGAGAGACGGGTGGCCAAAGGCATAATTATAAGTGGACGACGGGGAATTCTGTCATCACGAAGGTTTCTCGAAATCGAAATGCAACGGGTGCTCCATATCAGGATTGCGCCGGTGAATAGTGACGTTTCATCATGAAGACTTAAGTACGTAGTTTATGAAGTCAAATACGCACGCGCACATCATACCACGAAGTGGGATTGAATAGTGGAACAAACGTTGTTCATGTCAGCTGGTCAACTGTCCGAACCACCCGTTCATTCATTAAATGTCGTCCTATTTACGCCGGGGTATGCTCTCTAAAAGAATTCTATGGAAACGGCATGATTTACAACTCATCATGGTTAATGGGCTCATCATCGTCAGCAGCACCACCAGCTCCCTGGTACATCTTGGAAGTGATGGGGTAGGCGACGTTTGAGAGCTTCTCCTTCTGCTCTTCGAAATCCTCCGCGGTCGCGTCGGCCGCGTTCTCTTCGAGCCAGTCGGTGGTCTCCTTGACGGCATCGAGGATCTGTCGTGCTCGTTAGTACCATATAATCCAGGGGCAGCATGGACAGCAGCGGAACTTACAGTCTCCTTCTCCTCATCGTCGATCTTGCCACCGAGACCTTCCTCGTCGTTGACCTGGTTCTTCAGGCTGAAGGCGTAGTTCTCGAGGGCGTTTCGGGCCTCGATGCGCTCACGCGTAGCCTTGTCCTCCTCGGCGTACTTCTCGGCCTCGGCGACCATGCGGTCAATTTCTTCCTGGGTAAGACGACCCTTGTCGTTGGTGATGGTAATGCTCTCGGTCTTTCCAGTTCCCTTGTCATGAGCGGACACCTTGAGGATACCGTTGGCGTCAAGCTCGAAGGACACCTCGATTTGGGGAACGCCACGAGGGGCCGGCGGAATGTTGGTCAGCTCGAACTTGCCGAGGAGGTTGTTGTCCTTAGTCATGGATCGCTCGCCTTCGAAGACCTGGATCAAGACGACGGGCTGGTTGTCGGCGGCGGTGGAGAAGATCTGGCTCTTGCGAGTGGGGATAGGGGTGTTACGGGGGATCAGCTTGGTCATGACGCCACCGGTGGTCTCAATACCGAGAGTCAACGGGTTGACATCCATCAGGACAACATCGCCAGTACCCTCCTCACCCGCGAGTACACCAGCCTGAACAGCGGCACCGAAAGCAACAGCTTCGTCGGGGTTTATACCCTTGCTAGCCTTCTTACCGGCGAAGAACTCCTCTAGCAAAGCCTGAACCTTGGGGATACGGGTGGAACCACCGACGAGGACGATATCATCAATTTCCTCCTTCTTGAGCTTGGCGTCATCCAACACCTGCTTAACAGGCTTCAGGGTGCGCTTGAAAAGGTCCATGTTGAGCTCCTCGAACTTGGCTCGGGTAAGAGTCTCGGAGAAGTCTTTGCCGTCGAAGAAAGCCTCGATCTCAACGCGAGTGGACATCTGAGAGGAGAGGGTCCGCTTGGCCTTCTCGGCCTCGCGCTTCAGCTTACCCATAGCCTTCTTGTCCTTGGTGATGTCCACGTTGTTCTTCTTGTTGTAGGCCTTGGCCCAGTAGTTGATGACTCTCTGGTCGAAATCTTCACCACCGAGGTGCGTGTCACCGGCAGTAGCCAGGACCTCGAAGACGCCGTCGTCGATGGACAATAGAGAAACATCGAAAGTACCACCACCGAGATCGTAGACGATAATGTGACGCTCACCGCCGGTCTTGTCCAGGCCGTAAGCAATAGCAGCGGCCGTAGGCTCGTTGACAATTCGCAGAACATTCAGGCCGGCAATAATGCCAGCGTCCTTGGTGGCCTGTCTCTGGTTGTCGTTGAAGTAGGCGGGGACAGTGACGACGGCGTGGGTGACCTTCTTGCCCAAATAGGCCTCGGCAACCTCCTTCATCTTGCCCAGGATGACGGCAGAGATCTCCTCGGGGGTGAACTGCTTGGGCTTGCCCTTGACATCGACCTGAATGACGGGCTTGCCATCCTTCTCAACCACCTTGTATGGGAAGTGCTTGATGTCGTTCTGGACCTCCTTATCCGCAAACTTGCGGCCAATAAACCGCCTGCAAGAACACTTGTTAGCGAGTCGTCGATCAAGAGGGTACGCTCAGACGTGGGCTGTCACTCACTTAACGTCAAAGATAGTGTTGGTGGGGTTGGAAGCGGCCTGCTGTTTGGCGGCGTCTCCGACTAATCGTTCTTCTTCGGTGAAGGCGACGTACGAGGGGGTAATTCGGTTTCCTTGGTCGTTGACGAGGATCTCGACCTTACCCTTTTGCATCACACCGACGCAAGAGTATGTTGTTCCCAAATCCTATGCAAGAACGTATGTAAGCTGAGAGTTCAACAATGCCACAACCCGGATGGTGCAAGCAGGGGGGAGGGGCCGAGAGAGGCGACTTACAATACCGATGACAGTTCCCCAGTTCTCAACATCGTCAGCTCTCGCAGTTCCGACAAACGCGAGGGGGCTGAAGAGGAGCAGGCTCCAGGCAATCATGCCCAGGCCGATGGCCCAGGAGCTCCGGGAGCGTCCGGCCATGGTGTTGGCAGACTCTGTAGTCTGGTATCAAGGACGTTACGTTTACGTTGTAGTAATGAATGCAAGAACTGAGAGCTGGTTGACGACAAGACACCGACCAGTCTTAGTTGTACCCTTTGCACCACTTCTTCTGGCGTGGGAAGTATTAGGTGGGTGAGAGAAGAGGGAGTGTTGTGGTGGTTGTAAGTGGGAAAATTATCGAAGCGAGAAAGTTGTGCTTCTGAATTTCTTATATGGAAGGCAAGAAGCGACAATAGCGTTCAAAGATGCCACGTTGGAGAGAACACATTTTCCAAAAGGGCCAGAAGTCAGGGACCCACTCGCCATGTACAATACAATTGACCAACTGGATCTTCTATCGATAGCCCATCAGAGGTACCTAATACCTTAGCTTACCATGTGATTCTCTGCAGAGTTCGAAGTATCTTTCAAGCCGCATAGACACGGCCGAAGCACCCACAAGGCCAGCTTTCACTTTTGGCCCCCCTCCGTGAATGTACCTTCGACAGATACACACAATTGTCAAGTTGCTTTTGTTCATTCGATTCAACTTGCCACTTTTCGCCATAATTGTACTACAATTCATTGATCGACTCCCTTCTACTCGTCGCCTCCTATCCATGGCAGTGGCGTGTTTCGTTTTCTTTTTTCTCTACATCTTCAACAAGCGGCTTGACCAGGGCAGCTATCACTTTGAAGTTTCCTTTCCCCTGCTCCATAAGAGAGAGGCTATAGAGGTAGCTCGGCAACTGGTAATAATCCACGCTTCCAGAAAAGGGTTTTTTTTTTTTTTTTTAAAAAAAAAATTTCCCTAGAGCGTTCTATTATTACGAACTATTAGAGCGAAATATAAAGCATCCCGCTTGGTTAGCATATTGTCAATTATTGTGAATACCGTGGAGGGTCAGGGCAACCTCATCAATTCCAGGGGAACTCCTGTCCATACAGACTGAGATGCCACCTTGCGACAATCAAAACCTAAATTCAACTCCCACAGATGGTGTGGGGTAGAGTGGGGGTGAACCCCTGCATCACCTTGTCGCCTCCGAATCTACCAGAAAGTGCCACCTTGATTGGACAGACTGTCACCAAAGACAGTCGTCTTATTTGGCTGCAACATATCCGTGACAGGTTCGGAAGGAGGGTGGTTGTTACTACTGATGTACGCAATGCATGGTGCATTTACCACAACTGAGCTGTTACATATACGAACCCCATGCTTCAGATGTCGAAAGGTGTTAACATACATACCTAAGGTTAAGGCCAGATTAGTCCCAAAATGGCAATACAGCGTTCTGCCCCACCCTGAGAAAAGCTTCACCCAAGATCTGTACTTCATTGCTTACTCTGTGTATAGATAATCGCAGATTCATTTTAACCTTTCATGTACGTAGTAAGCCCTACCGCGCCGGAGATGCCAGATATGACATAAAGTCTCCCATTGCGGCTTCTCAAGAAATCACCGCTTCTTTGGTCTAAGTCGTACAGAGCCGCAAATAAGACACGCAGCCAGACAGCTATATCAGTCACCCTTGAGTTCATCTTAGCGCCACCTCTCTTCTTGGCTTCCCGAGCTTGAGTCACAACTTCGAAAGAACACACTGTCAATTGCAGTGTTAGTCTTGCCACATGGCCAAGGTGATACGTTCACAATAAATCCAGCAACACTAACATGTGGGTGAAGTCCGGCAAGGAGCCGATGAACACCACATTCTCTATTGACGCCAAAGTTGATGGTTTATATTCACAGTTTATCGCTGGGCCCAGCCACCGAGGGTGTTACAGAAACCTTCTCCTAATGTCTTGCGCCGTCCCAGACGGAACTGGGTTACGCGGCACCTCCCTAATTCCCCCCTCCCCCACCCCTTCTCCGTTATTCCAACAGGCCAGCAGCAACCGTTTCTCCTCCGCTCCTTAGCACAACGCGTTGGCCAGCTTCTAACGGCACCTTCGTACCCATATTGACAACCACCCTCGCTACGCTCGCAGGCTTGACGATCTTCGGCTTCTTCTTCAATACCGTACCCTTGACCTTATCCAGCAATGCCGGTATTTCCACAATTTGCCCGGCGGCGTGTAGCCGGCCCCGGTGAACGTCAACTTGCATTGGCATGAGCATGTCGAAGGCTAGAACTTTGACGGTAAACGTGTCTATGCAGGCAATCGGTTGCTTGATATCACAGACGATGTCACCCACGCGGACATGAATGGGGTCGATATTGGCAAGATGAACCACGGCGTTTTGCCCTGCAACGGTCCAATCGGCTGGTTCACCATCCAGTTCCAAGGACTTAACGTAGGCCTTCTCGCCACTGGGTTGGATGAGCAACGCATCGCCGGTTTGCAAGGACCCGGCATCGAGACGCCCGGAAATCGTGAGTGGACTTTGCGTTGACCGGTAGACCTCTGAAATAGTCATGCGTAGCGGCTTGTCTAATGCCCTTGACATCGGCTCCGAGCTCTCTAATTCTTCAATTAGAGTCTTGCCCGTGTACCAGCCTCCTGCTGAGTTGGCGGATCGTTTAACCAAATTGTCTCCGTGCAAGCCGGACACTGGCACGAAGCTGACATTTTTCAGCTGGAACCCGGTGGCGGACAAGAAACCAGAGACTTGTTGCGTGATCTCGTCAAACCTCTCTTGCGACCAGTCAACGGTGTCTAACTTGTTGACTGCGACGATAATTCGGGACACGCCCATGCTGCGTAGAAGAAGCGAATGTTCCCTTGTTTGGCCCTTGAGTCCAGATTCAAAAGCACCAGTCGTCGCATCCACGACTAATATAGCGAAATCAGCCTGACTGGCCCCTGCAATCATGTTGGGTATAAAGTCACGGTGCCCCGGCGCATCCAGAATGGTGAACGAGGTGCTCTCGGTCTCGAATTTGTTTGTCGCAATGTCGATGGTGACGCCACGTGATCGTTCCTCCGTCCGCTGGTCCAAAACCCAGGCGAGCGCAAACGATGATTTCCCCATGGCCTCTGCCTCTTTTCTGTACCGCTCGATGGTGCGCTGGTCCACAACATTGAGATCAAGCAATAAACGTCCCATCAGCGTGCTCTTTCCGGCATCCACATGGCCTTGTTCAGTCAGTACTTGATTGAAGCATTGCCAAGGCGATACTGCTTCTTACCAACGACAACAAAACTCGCATTCTTCTTGCTTTTGCTCTTTTCATACTCGCTTAACACATCTAGGTTCTTGCTTTTGGGCAAGGGTGTGTCGTCGATCTTGAGATCTTTAAGGCCGTCGCTTGTGCTTGCCCCTTTCTCGTCAGACCCCGCCTTCTTTTTAGTTGTGGACGCAGCCAATTTCTTATTGCTCGCTGATACGGACGAATTAGTACCTTATGCTTGTAGCCTCTTCGCTGAAAGCGAACCTTTCGATTGTGCTGTAAGAACCACGTCATCCGGACTCGGCTCTGAGAAGGCGTCAGTTACGGATGAAGCCAAGTTCATGTAAGGCAATGGGTAATGATTCTGCTGCGCATGGGTAGCTGGGTTCGAGACGGGGCCAAGGAGGGCTTGAGCAAAAGCAGATGGGGCGGCCGTCTCCAGCGGTGGCGCCTTCTCTATTGCGGGAGAAGGCGCTGGTTCCGTTGATTGTGTTGCGACTTTTTCAGGGCGGGACTCCTGTGTTTCGTCCCGGCCTTGCGGTTTCAGGTTTGCCCTTGCCTGGGCTGACATCGACTCCTTTCCAACGGCCGACCCGAGCGGCCTCATCTTCTCCTCGTTGCCTTCGGATGGAGAGCTAAGAGAGAGCTGGTCGACTTGCCGGGTGGTCTCCTTAACAACTTTCTCTGACTTCTGGTCTTCGGCTTTCTTTTTCCGCGCCGCAGCTAGAGCCTGGAGTTTGGACATCTTGCCGCCTGATGCGCTGGCTCCTCCTAGCAAACCGCCTCGAGGCAGTGATGGTTCAACGAAAACGGTTTCTCGATCCTTGGGAATATTCAACCATGGCATGTCGCTGAAGAAATCTTGGAAGGAAAATCGCTCCGAGCAGTCTGATGACCCCGGGCCAGCTATTGATATATTAGCATGTCAAACCGCCGCTGAGCTCTGTCGCCAGTGTACACACCTGGATATACAAACTGTTGCTGACGTTCTGCCAGACAATTGCTTGCTCCACCTTGACCCAAAGTGTCTGTAGACCACAAAGTAGAAAAGCCGCACTGACCTCCTTTTTGTTTCTTCGTGGTGCTCTTAGCAGCCTTGGGCGATGGCGCGATGAACTTGCTCACCAAGTAGGCGATGGACTTGTCAACATCGTAATAATAGTGCCATAGTGCCTCTTGTATTTGTTGTGTCGTGACTTTGGAAGCTTCGTCGCCCAGCGCGGCACGGATTTCGGCAGTGCCAGCCACCATCTGGGCTATATTCAGGAAGGGAAGCAATCAGCCCCAGTGCTGCTGACCCAATATGATACGCCATTCCAAGGTCCACGGAGATACGCACCGCGGTCTTCTGGGCTCAGCTCATCCTCCTCCGACGAGTACTCCCCACCATCGTATTCGTCGAGGTCGTTCTCATAGTCATAGTTACGATAAGCCTGATGGCGAGACATGACGAAGGCGACGAAGCAAAGGTAGGTTCCGGAATAGATCGCAGTTGATAGTCGCGGAGCGATCTTTGGCCTTCTTATCCGATAATCTCAATGGAATAGTACGGCAAACGCAAGCCCGTTGCTGGCACAGACTGTCTAATAGAATTTATCTACGTTCGTACGTATTGGTAGAAATTAAGGGAGTAGCGATCTTCAAAGGTGCGTAACGAGTTGAAGTTGACATTGGCGGGGGTACTGCAAGTACGAAATGGGACTGAGGGAGTGAGTGACCTGACAATGGCGGAGGGGCACATGCATGTGTCTGTCCAATAAAAAGCAATGACGCAATAGGATGCGCTTAGTACAGGAACTCGCGCTTACGGTAATGAGCTCGAGTTATGTTTATGTGGGCTACTGAAATAGGTACATATACTATATAGTATTTATCGCGGGGCCCAGGATAGGCCACTGCATAGACCCTAAACTGTGTATGCCTAGCCGATGTATAACAGTATGCATATCTTCGCGGAATGGTGCGAATGCAGCTGTTCGGTCCAGTGTCTATATATCACACCGTTCTACGTATAACTCTTATCCCAACATTTGACATCTTAGGAGGCAGCTTGAGTATAGAGGTACATATGAGGCGAGACTCTGATTTAGCTAGCTGCGACGGCCAACCGCAGTCCATAGCCGCCAGTATAAGTCATGAATGCCAACAAACCACGATAGTTTCAAGGTTGGTCTCTGGGGTCCCCTAGGGGGCATACGCCAATAGCACGAGACGTGGGAAATGCGCAGCGAAGATGGTGCCATTCAGGCGCGCGAGAGCACTCGGCATGCCGGCGGCGCAGCGGACGTAAACCAGGGCGGGAGTACAATTCAGATGCTTTTGCATACTACCCTATTGCTTCACCCCCAACCATTCTCCCGCGCGAGGCTTGAAGCCTCCATAACCAAATCGTCCAATATCATGGAATTGAGTTGCTGACGATTCCCCTGCTGCTTTACAAGCCCCGGAAAATTGTAAGGACTCCACTCGACTCTCGGGCGGTTTCCGTCCGAGATAGCCGACATAAGAACAAGTCATGCAATTCTGGGTATTTCCAAAGGGGGTTGATGCTCGAAACCAGGGCGAGTCCTTCCTATGGACTCTACAACGGGGTTTGAGGATGTAAATTCGGCCACCTCATGCGTCTCATAGATCAATCAAGCTTTCTTCCACGACGGGCTTCGGAGGCGCGTGTTGGGGCGCCGATGGGAAGGAATCCTGGCTGAAATTGGAGTAGCCCGGACCAGTAGCCTGATATGCCTGAGGGGTAGGGCCTGTATGCTGTGGCTGTTGAGGTGGTGGTTGTTGCTGCTGCTGCCAATATGGCTGTTGAGGGTGCTGCGTCAATGGCGCGTATTGCTGAGGAGGTTGTGATGGTTGTGACAACTGTGAAGGGACCGAAGCCGGGGTTGGGGGCACAGACTGTTGATTGTAGTTCGCCGGCTGCTGGAGGTTGGGATAAGGAGATGCTGCAGGCTCCACTGGGCCACTCGGCGCCTGACCATCAGGGTTACGTTGCGTGTTGTAGTAATAGGCAGCGTTTGGATCTGGTGCAGAAGGGCCACCTAACTCGGGAGCTCTGCTGGGCTGGTTCGGGGGCATCGCACGTTGGGCATGGGACGATGTCGTAGAAGACTCGGTAGGTGCGTAGTTTGTTGGGTTTGGATACTGGGCAGGTCCCGAGGGAGCTTGAGTCTGCCAGCTATCGGTCCTCTGTGGTGGATGTGGATATTGACTGCTAGATGATATTGAACCACGCTTGTCATAGTTCGCATACTGAGGTTGTGGAGTCGGTTGGCTGTGATGAGCATAAGGTTGGCCGGTTGGCGCTTGGTTATACTGAGACTGTGGGGCGTTAGTGTAGAAGTTCTCTGCTGCCCCTGGGCCGGCTGTAGAGTGCATCGAGGGGTAGGGGCCGGAGGGCTGCCGTGGGGGAGGTAGAGAATAACCGCCAATGCCGTGTTGGCTATATGCCTTCGACAGACGCTCCTCTAACATCCTGTCATAGTACCGAACGACCGTTGAGAGCTTGGCATGCAAGTCCAAAAGGGTATCTAGAGCGACGTTAGCCGCTGGTAACCAGTCTGAAGTCGGGGATCTCTATTTACCATGCTTGCTCATCGTTTCCCCATACGTCCGGGCTAACTTAGGTCTTAACGCCCCTATGGAATCATAGAGCTCCTGGATTTGTGGTTCTCTGAGGATCGTGCCGGGAGGCTGCGTCTGAAGTCTGTCCACTAGTGTCGCAAAAAGATTTATGTTCTCGGCCTCAACTGGAGTGAGCTCGTAGTCGTTTTTGGGCAGAGCGAACTGGGCCGCCGAGGCGACTGGGGCGCTGTCTGCCTGTTGTTTCAAGACTGCGGCATGTTTCTGCTTTTGCTCCTCCATATCGGCGAGCGAGGCGGCTATAGCTGCCTTGAGGTCTTCGTCTTCTTCTTCCTGTGCTTTTATCGGAGAGGTCGATTGCCCGTTGGTCTTCGCATAAGTCGCGGCTGGTGCGTTGTTGGTAGGTGGAGCGTAGCCTTTGCTATGGGTCTGAACATCCTCCAAGCTCATAGCCAGTGCTTTCTTAAGATCCTCGTCGAAGTCATCGTCAACACGCGCATTTCGGGGTTGCATAGCCGATGTACTGCGGTTCTTATGAGGAAAAGACGATGTTGACGTTGTACGTTGCTGACCACTAGGAGCACCCTTACTCGACTTGTCAGTGAGCTTTGCATAGCATCCATCATCAACTCGTACGGCCTGTAAGATGCCTAAGTGTGGGAGGGGGAGGGTCTTGCTCGAGCACTGCTGATCGAAACAGTTCCCGCAGTTGCGACAATGGTGCTTCCGGTTAGTAAAAGTGAAGGGGGTTCGGCATCGCATGCAGACATCGGAGTCGGTCCACTCAGGGGGCTGTCGCGACGAAAAGGGAAGTTAGTTGTGCTCACTCCAGCGATCGATAGATGGCAGATGTGTAGTACGTACAGCGCTACTATCAATCATGCTGCTCGCGACAGTGACGCGAGGCGGGAATTGGAAGCCATCTCTCTGCAAGGCCTTGTACGTCTCTTCAATGTATTTTAACTCGTAGCGGCCTTCAGCAGCGGCAGCCCATGACTGTATCAACTCGAGTATCTTGGTCTTGACTTCCTGATTCACCGCGGCGGGCCCGACAGCGTGGAGGAGAGAGGTAAGATTGTCCATAAATTCTCTGGAAGCAACTTCAACGAGGAAGTGAGCGCCGCCATTCTTGACGCACGTATCTGTGAGGATGAGGGCGCCGAGTTGCTGGTTGGGGTTTTTGGCACCGATTCTCCGCTTTAGGGATCGCATGGCGTCTTTCGGTTGGACTGTCCGGGAGCGGATGATGTCGGATATCTCAAGGTTCAGGGCGATGTCTTCCAGGCTGCTGCTCGTAGCTTTCTCGATCTGCTCGTCCAAGGCGCTATTCGCCGAGGACGAGAACCAGCCGCCCATCATCTTGGGGAAAGCGGAAACGGAAACGGACTTATCGGC
The DNA here is from genome assembly GCA_004155935.1 of Monosporascus sp. GIB2. Lineage (NCBI taxonomy): Eukaryota > Fungi > Ascomycota > Sordariomycetes > Xylariales > Monosporascus > Monosporascus sp. GIB2. The sequence continues at coordinate 40,588 of QJNV01000116.1, read as the reverse complement.
GTCGCGGATGCAGGACGAAAAGCGCAAAGTTGGTTGGTAACGGGCAATAGGGGATACACTGCTTATATTGTGTAGTATGAAGCTTGAGAGGCGAAGATGTCAATGACTGCCTGTTGATTTGAGGTATGTACTTGGAGGGTAAGTGGGTAAGCAAGCAGCGCCGCATGCACGTGTAGAGAGGTAGAGGTAGGGGAGGTACTGGTGGTTCACGGGCCATGGGGCGCGAATACCTACTATGGTAGCACCAAGTCGGATGGAGTTGTTAGGCAGGCATGATTGGTTTACCCCATGCATTACGTATGTGTGATCGCGGTGGCCCTCGCAGCAGATGGGGGGGGCCCTGCCGGCCGGCTACAAGGAGCACCAAAGGCAGAGGAGCCAGAGGAATTCCCAATTCCCACATTTTTCAGTCATTAGCTTACGCCCTGTGGCTGAGCCCTGATATGTACAAGTACAGTACTAGAGGGGGCGCACGTACCAATGCACACCCCCCCCATTTGCACACCCCGAATTTTCCAACCTTTATACTTTAAACTTTAATAACTTCAAGGACTTTAACACTATAAAATAAACAATAAACATGAATAAATAAAGCCGAAAGCCGAGTTTATTATAAAGGCACAATATATATAACATTACTAATATTTAAAAGATATAACTATAAAAAGCTTAAAAGGGTATAAAATTAAATATAAAATAGTAAAAATTTATTTCTAAGTAGTAGCGAGAAAGTTATTTCGAATTATGAAACTTAGCATACTTATTAAGTAAAAGTTTAACGTATTATAACGTATTTCATTTTTTAATATTTTTTACAATATTTTTATAAAGGATAATATTTTAAACTTAAAATGAAATTAATATTAAAAACTTATAAAGACATATATAAGAAAGAATTATATTGCCTTATAAGTAACAAGTTTCGTATATTATAGTAAAATAAAAATTTAAGTGTTATTTAACTTATATGCTTTTATTTTAAATATAATACTTTTATTTATATTTTAAAAATTCTATCTTCGTATAAGCAATTTACTACAACATTATATCCTCTTATATTACTTTATTATGGTGTAATACTTTATAAAAAAAATATATAATCTTTAATAAATATTTTCGTTCTTTATATACTTAATTTATTATTCGCATTATTTTCGAATATTTTTTATGTAAGAATAGTACGTTTTCAAATAACTTAAATACCCGCTTTTACATATCTACGGTATATATAATGCGATATAAATTATTTGGAATTATTAGAGGCATTTCTGAATTTTTACGATTTATTGAACTTTTAATTTTTTGATGGGTGTGCAAATGGTAGGGGTGTGCACTAGTACGTGCTCCCCTTCTAGGTAGGCTGGTAGGCAAAACCCCCCCCCCCCAGCTTAGAAGGCAACCCGGGGTCGCTGTTATCATCATATCAACAGTTATCTGCACTGCACTACAGTACGGTACTTTACGTATTGCCCCGGTTGCCCCTCTGACTACGTAACCGCTTACCTAAGTCTTCTCGGCCTCTTTTGTGCAACGCTTTATGTACAACCGCTTTTTTATTACCGAGATGCATCTAATCACAGTCGTAGGTTCGGATCGTACACAGCAACCTGCCCCGGTTTCTTGCAGATTTGTGTCGTGCGCCGTGATGGTGGACATTTGTAGGGTTTGGTATTCTCAATCCTATGTTGTCAGCTCTCCCTCCTTACAAAGCCGCTTGCCAAGTTCATGTAACGGTGCATTGGTATATATATATCTGACCTGCCTTGCCTCTCGGGAGTAACAAGCACCTCTAGTCTGCTTTCAGCAACCTTGTTCGCATCCCACATTCCAACCCCTCGAGTCCTTGCCTCCAAGGTTGTCTCTCCCACTCGACAGAATGCGTCTCAGCAACTATTACCAAGACCGGAACCAGATCAGCGATTCCTGCTCATAAATCCCTCTCTTTAGACCCTATTTTGGCCCTTACTCGGCTTGAATTTGACAAGGGAGCTGGGCACTACCTCCTCAACGCCACGCCATTATATTATAGCTGCCCGTATCACGCGACCCGCCCCTAGTATATGATCGCGGCATGATATCGGGTACCCTCCAGGGTGAATTATGAGTCCTATTGCTTTTTCGAGACCCTCCGCTGTTCCTGTACCTGGCCCACAAGACGGCATGGCCTCGCGCGCAAACGGTTATTCAAGCACGAGCACGAGCACGAGCACGTCCACAAAACATGGCAGCAACGGAGGTTCCAATACATGGGCGATGAACGGAAACGGAGGACATGCCAGTGCGAAGACACCCTTCCGCCACATAGACGACTTGACCTCTGTGGGAGTCGATCTCGATCCCCACACCCCCTTGCGTAAAGTCCTGGAGGTTGGTGATGGTTGCATGCGGCAGGCTAGCACATTCAGCGACTTCGGCCGCCCAGATCTAGCATTGCAAGAGTATATCAAAGCCTTTACTATCGCCGTGGATACCGTCCCGAAGCACAAAGATTATCCTTCTTTGAAGTCTGGCAGCGGAGATCTTAGCCGACTCTATAATGCGCTCAAAGCGAAGATCACCAAGAATGGCGAGACGTTCGACAAGATCAAGATCCTCATCAAGGAGGACAACAAGAGAAGTGGCGTCCGACCGACCCGCTCCTCACGAACCTCCAGTGATGTCGCTCTCATAGACTTGCCAAGTGTTCCTTCCGGCAAGCCATCGCATAGTCAGGTCTGCAATGGCATCCCCCGTCAAAACGGAACGAAACCCGCTTCCGGCTTTACTGAGCAAAGCCACTCAGAGACAAGCGGGCCCAAGTCCAGGCCCATGGTTCATCCGAAGCCCCAAGCCTTGCATGGCAACGCGATCAAGTCCGGCTCTAGCTCCATGTCCCACGATCTCAACAGCCGTTTTGCGAAACTGCGCGATCCCCAGCCATCGAATGGTGCCCTCCCTCTAAAGCCCGCTGGCCCTAGGGAGATGCCTGTCGCCCATCGGTCAAAACCCTCGGTAGACAGCTCCGTACCGCCCATGCCAAAGGTTCCTGACGCTATATACAGTCCTGCCCGAGGCACCATCACTAGCGAGGTGGCTGCTTTACCATCCAGTACACCTCGTGGTATGTTTAGTAGGACTAATTCGATCGCTTCTGTCCCCAGCGCTTCGGCCAGGACTTCGATGGAGAATGCGATTAAGGCTTTCAGCGGAGAACAGTTCACCACCCCACACACGTATAAAGAGTCGCCTCCCACCCCACAGCCATCTGGTATTGAAATTCCCGAAGGCGAGACCATCACGCCACAAGAGCTTCTAAACTACATGAGACAAGGGAGCAGCAAAGTGCAACTGCTCGTTATAGATGTTCGCGATCGTGAGGCGTTCGACGATGGCCACATTTTGTCTCAAAGGACAGTATGTGTCGAGCCTGAAGTTCTATCGCGTGAGAACATATCCGCAGATGACATACAGGACAGTATGATACTCGCCGATCCTGCAGAAAAACTGGCATTTGAACAGCGCGACAAGGTTGACCTGGTCGTTGTCTACGACCAAGATTCGACGTCTGTCCCGAAGAGGATAACCGGGAGCTCTCAGGCCATGGTAATTTATACCATAATGAACGCTCTGTTGCACTATAACTATACTAGGCAGCTTAGAAACCCCCCGAAACTTCTAGCTGGCGGTCTAGATGCCTGGGTTGAGGAACTTGGGTTGCAGTCGTTGGCTGTTTCTAGGACTAATCAATCGTCAAGAAGGCCCCGTGGGCCTAGGGCGCTCGATAGGCGACGGGCCAGGACCAAGACGAAAACCTTGAATCAAAAGGAAATTGAGCAGTTCGAGCAATCGATCAAGGCAGATGAGGCTGCATCGTCGCCTAATGACTACTACAGGTCGGCTGAGGAGGTGATGCGCCGCTTTCCTTCCGTATCCCAATTGCAGGAGTCGATGACCTCTCCCCCGACCGTCTCTTCCTTATCCGACGAAGAACGTCTTTACAATATATCACCAGCTCCACCGGCTCGTCCAGCCCCTGCCGTCCCAAGAACCAGATATAGCGGGCTGGAAACGAAAGATGACGGCTCAAGCTCCGCCGTTTATGCTAAAAAGTCCACCGCCAGCCTAGCGCGTAAGAAAAGGACGGGCCTTGAAAATCCTTACCAGTGGTGCTATTGTAACTCCGTTCTTCAAGCCCTTCTTGCGTCCCCTCAGTTCGCAAGCGAAGTGACTCGCAGTGACTGGCCGATCTCATGGCGTGCCGCAAATCATTCCCTTGATAAGCCTTCGCCACAGCTCCTCGCAAGGATCCTTGGCAGCATATTTCAGTATCTGAACAACCGGCAGTTCGAGGTGATGAGGGCTGCGCTTCTTATGGTAGGTTGAAATGTATGTTGGTATCTCGCATTTTTTACTGACGAGTTTTAAGAATTACCTACGATCCATTCACCAGGGTTATGAATACCGAAACAGAATCATCAAATTCGGGGACAATGAGCAGCATGATGCCGAAGAACTCACCACCTTCCTCCTCGACCAGTTAGACATGGAGACCAACACCAAACGCAATACCAGTGCAAAGGAACCAGACTTTAAAACGCCAAAAATCCAGAACTCCCAAGCGCCACTGGGCGACGTACTGAGCACATGGCTTTCCTACTATGACCTCCATCACTCCATTGTTGACAAATATTGGCAAAACGTCATCTCCCAAGAGTTCACGTGTACGAATCCTGAATGCAACGCCAAGTCATATAAACTTGAGGCTGAGCCGTTCGTCGTCGCATATCCTGCCGACAGCACAAAAGGGGGCCAATTAGATAGTTTACCTGCTGCCTTTGATCGGGAGTTTGCGCCTGACGAAGTCCTGGAGAGTACATGCGAAACCTGCAAGAACAAGCACAAGAGAAGGCGAAACTTCCTGCTGAGAGCGGCCCCCCTTCTCTGCGTCAAAGTCCTCAGGACCATCCACACGACGAGGGTGCCACTGAAGAATACGTTCCCTATGGAGTTTCCGTTCGACGACCTCGACCTCCGCAAGCACAGGTATGATACGGAGCAACTGCGACCATTCCTCGGCAAACAGCCCACAGATATGCTCGGCGGTTACGAAGAGGACCCTATCTACGACCTATATGCCATCGTCATCCATAACGGCCCGGACAGCCACTCTGGACACTACTGGACCTGGGTCAGAGAGGGCAGCGGCAGCTTGTGGACCAAATGTAATGACTCCAGCACGGACGAGGTGGACATGGATCGGCAGATCCAACGAGAGTTGTTCGAGTGCAAGGGGAAAGAGACGCCCGTCATGCTCTTCTACAAGCGGAAGGATATCCCCTGGGCTAGCAGGGATGATTAGGGGATGAGATCATGCGAGTGTTGGAATTCTTTTTCCGGAGGTACCGTGGTAATGTGGAGGAGTAAATTGATAGGCTGCACGGCTTATTACTACAAGATGGGAGCTCGACGGTGCTCCGGATCAGTGTCACCGTGACGCGGCTTTGCTACGTATGAGGCCGCTTTCTACCAATTTTGCAGCATGAGGAGTTATTGGTCTGGGAGATGACACGAATCGGATCGGGACACTCATCGTTGAACATTGTGCATCGGGGCATGGAGTTTAGCGAGCATAGCCACGGCGAAGATTCGTTCGAAATGAGACGAACAAATGATTAGCTTCTGCTTCTTTTAATGCTGGCTATCGTGGGATGGGACAATGAAACTCCAGTACGAACCCCTATCCTGTGTACATATAGAGAGTCACTAGCCATCATGAAGTAGATACCGTGCAGATGCCATTATATTTCAAGCATGTTCCAAAACGTCATAAAGTTCAAGGTCACTATTCAACATAGCTTGGCACTAGAGAATTTGCTGCTATGAAGATACCCGCGCAATATGATTGATCCTCTACTCTGGTCTCGGGGTCCGCGCTATTGTACCTGGATGGGTCAGATTAACGGGGGAAAGGCGAAGGTCAAGGTAACAGTTGCTGGCAGGTCTGCTTTTGTCTCCCTTTTCCGCTTGTTCCTCTTCTTCCCCCTTTTCTCCTCCGCGGGTCCATCCAACGTATCGGAATAAAAGGAGTTGCATTAATGTACGCCCCAGCTATCCCTCCTCCGACTCCCTATAAAACCCCCGCGCCAACGGATGGGGGCCATTTCCGTTCGCCCTTTTCCGCCTGGGGCCGTGGGCTTCGTCTCCGGTCATAGCTGGTTTAGTAACCAACATCTACACGCCATAATCTCTGGCTGATCTTGGAGGCGCCTTGTTCCTGAGAAGACCTCGCGCTCATAAACAAGTTTCAGCCGAAGACTCCTTCCGGTAACAGATTTTTCGAGGCGACCCAGGAGGTCCGAAAGTGTCTAGTTGTTGTTGTCAGGTTATTGGATGGTACGCAACAGTCCTCGATGCACTGTCAGCAGCTCCACTTCAGACCGAACCCCTGAAAATACTTACCAGCTGTTAGATACGAGGCGGCTGAAGTCAATTAACATAAGCATTGCACAGAATCATTTTGGTTGGATGACCCACTGGCTCCGAGGCCGCCTTGAATGAAAGGGCCAGTCCATGCTGTCTTGACCCGGGCGGTGATTCCCACTTTGGACCCTAGTTGCGCTCTCATCTTCTCCAATTTGGCCCTGAGTTGCTCCAACTTCTGCCTTAACTCCTCTTCACTATGTTGAAATGAGTCAGGGCGGATTGTTAAGCTTTGTACTTTTCTCGAAGTCGCTGGTAACCTTTGTTTGACCGCCTCAGCAGACATGTTTCTTTTCCGATCGCGCTGAGCCTCCAAAGCTGCGATGCCTTGGCTCGTAGCCTCGCGCTCCCGTATTCCGCCGCTTGTAGTTCCGGATAACCCGCCCCCCGATCCGATGGCCGCCTTCCTGCATTCTGAACCCCCCATCCGCCTCTGCTCTGTTGCGTCGATTTGCTCCCGGAAGCGCTTCTCCCGGCTCGGACGAATTTCCAGGAGCGACACATCCAAGGCCTCGTGCGATTCGATGCTCTGATTCAACATCTGGCGTAGCTCGGCCTGTTGATTTCTCATCACCACTTCTTGCGGACGAAGGGGGCCAGGGGTCGGGGGGCCGTGATCCTTTAAGGACGCCCAAATTTCACGGAGCTCTTCCCCAAAGGGTGCCAGCACTCTGACATATACTTCTCAACTATCATGCTGGCCGGTGTGTTCTTTAGGGTTGAGTCTAAAACGACTATCTCATGCTATACCCGCAATGCCACTTGGTCATCCTTCCATATGATAAAGAGTTCCGCTAAAATCGACTTCGTCGGTGCCTATGTTTCCAGTAGAGCTCGGCGCCGGTCATGTCGTTTAATCCTGGCGCCCTTTACCCATCGTGTCCGTTAGGTAGATATTCTTCAACTGCTGTTCTCTGCTGTGCTGCTTGATGTACTTAATACTTTCGAAGTGGTGTGAGGACAATATAATAATGGTTGCGAACTAAGCCATTCAGAAATGGTCAGTCATTCTCGCTCTGATCTAGCACCGAGCAGGAACGCGGCAGCGAGTACCTTCAAAAATTTGCTGTTAGTCATGCTTTGCGGCCTCCTGTCGGGCATATCATTCGAACGAAGCACCATGCATCATGACCCTCGACTCTGCCCCTAGTCTGGGAAAAGGCAATGAAAAGGACTAAGGCGATGGAGGAATGAAAGTTGACAAGCCCCCTTAAAAATGAGGTTATCGCCATAGCGAACTAAAGGAAGAACACTGTCTTTTCGACGAATACAAGTCATGCCTAAGCCACGTCAAGGATCCTAAGGGACAAAGTATAAAATCCAAACAGCAGTCTCTATGTAAAGGGATCGGCGCAACTATACTTTTAAGATAGGCTGAAGCTCGCACCAGAATATCCGGATTAAGCCGATCAGGTCGCCTAAAGCTAAGACTTACTATTTAAGGCAATTGTACGGCTTAGGTGTCATCGAGAACCGTGGGTGCTGATGGTTATGGCTTTGAGTCAAATAGTCCACGGATCAACACATATTACCCTTCACTTCAAAAAAGTACATTAAAACTATTAGATAGAGTTGGCTTTTAGGTACAATTTAGGTCCGGCCTTAAAGAGAAAGGAATATGAGGAAAGCTCCGCCAACATAGTAAATCCAGTACAAGACCCATTATTACGTTCACAATATCCAAGCACTAATCCAAGCGGTCAATCTGTACAACCACGCAATTTGACAAAGGAAATGACACCATTGGTAAGGCCCGACCACGGCGTGCGCTTAGCAAATTTCCCAACTTCCGGGAACCTTGAACCCATCCTCTTCGAGACCGCCCTCTGCCTTGCCGCCTCCGAACCCGTCGATCTTCCACCTGCTGCTGATGACCTCCTCCTCCTTCATCTTCAGCTCGGGTCCAAACTGCTTCCACACTTTAGTGGTCAAGGCGAGAGTCTGTTGACCCGCTGTAGGTCGGCCCCAGCCACCGAGGCGCTGCACCGCTAGCTTGAGCAGCCTCAGGTGTCTCCGTGCTGTGGCGATTAGTACCGCCTCTGAGGCTTGGGCTGGTGCCGTGCCGCTGCCGTCCTTGCCCGCCATGAACATTTGGACGTCGTCGAAGGCCGCACTGGTCTTCTTGTTCTCGCCGTTGGTGCCGTTGGTGCCGGTTACCAAACGGTCGAGATGATGAGAGGAACTCCTACTTCCGATGACCGAACCACGGTTGCTGCTGCCGACGAGGGAGTACTGGTCGTCTCCATCTTCATCGCTGTCATCAGTGTTCCTGTCTATGAGCAGCTTGAGCACTTCCTCGTTGGTCGTTATGGCTTTCCTGAAGTATGTCCTTGCGACGAGGGACGCGCGCTGTCTGGCCTCCGCGCTCGAACTGTTTTTGTCTGTCGCCATCGCCATGGCCCGCGTATGGTAGTGCTGCCCCGCGCTGGTATACAGACTAGCCAGCAACGCATACATCTCCAGGGTCTGCTTGTGGCGAGGACCTTGGACGCGGCGCAGGTTGTAGACGAGGTCGTCCGCAAGCTTGATGGCTGCCCCGTAGTCCCCGTTCGAAAAGCGGGCCTGGACCAGGCGCTGGCCGAGCTTGAGCATGACCTCCGGCGGCCAGGAGGTCTGGCGCTCGCGCGAGTCCCAGAGCTTGGTCAGAAGCCACTGCAGGAGCTTGCGGTCTTCCTGGTCGCCGATGAGGGAGATCAGCTCGTTGAGCTCGGCGAGGGGGCAGCGCTCGAGGCTGAGATTGCTCTTCTTGCATATGCTGATGACCTCCATCAGGATGGTGTGCGAGAGCTTCAGCATCGCCTCGCGGGTCTTGGCGTCAGGGGCGACCTCCTGGCGATACTCGCCGTGGCCGGCCATCATGAGGCACAGCTGGAAGCCCAGCGTGATCTCCGTCGGGTCATCCAGCCCTTCATGTACCAGGAGGAACTGAAGCGTGCATTGAGCCAAATCGAGAGCGGCTTGGTACTTGTGATTTGCCAGTAGAGTCTTCAACTCAGCGACGGCCGCGTGCCCCGCGGAGGCGACGAAGTCCTTGGGCTGTCCGCGTCCGGAGAAGTGGGCGAGCAGGACCCTTACGAAGGCCGCCACCGAGGCCTTCGACGTTTGCTTCAACACCTCGACCTCGGTCGCCGAGAAATACTCCACCGCCTGTCGCTCGATGATGTGGAAGTCATCGCTGCGATGTGTTCGGAACAGGATCTGCCGGAGACGGGAGGCGTGGAGAATGACAACCTCCGTTTTGGACTTGTCCCGAATGGACGACACGAAGCGCTCGTAGAACCGATACTCGCCCAGGATCTCGGCCATGAAGCTCGCGATGGTCAGAGAGAAGTCGGCTCGGAGATGGTACTCGAAGGACGCGATGAAGGCGAAGCAGCTGCGCCCGACTTTGGTGACGTTGAAGCTGCATCCGTTGGACACTGTATTGTAGATGACCTGCAGTTTAAACTCCCGTACGAGCTCAAGACCATGCGAGGTATAGCCACAGGATGTGTATATAGCTGCGATGGTCTTGGCAACTTCAATGAGCTCTTTTGATGAAGTCACGCTTTTGAAGCAGTCGAGGACAACGCTTCTAAGCTCTTTGATCGCGAACTCCATCTTTTGCTGCTTGTGATAGAGCGTCACAAGGTCCTTCAAATGGGCCAGGGTTATCTCATGAGAGCAGGAGTGAGTCTTCCTGACTTCCTCGTAGCGTTCATACGTCATGGTGGTCGCCTTCTCAATAGTCTCCTTGGTTACGGTAGTCGAAGTGTTCGTCGACGTGATCTGTTTCACGTAGATCGAATTGAGAGTGGTCTTACTGCGCTTGACAACAGTGGTTGAGACCGTCTTGGAGTGTTTGAGGATGTGCTCGTAGTACGACGCGGCCTCGAACTCGTATTGCTCGCTCTTGGAGCACACCTCGGCTAGTACAACCGTGACGCTGACCGAAATCGAAGAGGACTCGCCGTAATACTTGAAGCAAGCCTCGCGGATCTCCTTCAATAACTTAATGTGCTCTTGAGTCTCCATCTTGGTTTCTTCGATCGCCTTGTAGTACTTCTCGAAGATGGCCTGGGTCACGGTGATGTCCTCGAAGTACTTGAACTTGGTGCCAAACTTGCAGAAAGTCGCGATGATAGACCTGAAGTGGACAAGTGACTCAGAATAGCGCAGAGTCCCGTAGTAGTGCTCAGCGACTATGACGAGAGCTCGGAACGCGTCTTCATGGCAGACCAGGGCACCTTTGTTCAGTGTAGTTACGATTTCGAGGTAGTATTCGATCCAGTAGCCGTGCGTCAGATGGTGGCGTCGACAGATGTCGCCCAAGGCATACAGAATGGCGATAGTCTTCGTGTGCGAGTGCCCGTAAAAGGAGCGATACTCGACCAAGAGTTCTTGGTAGAAGCTGATCATCAAGCCGAACATCTCGTGCTTCTTGAGGAAGTCCAAGTAGAGTTCGCTGTACTTGATCACTGCCGCATCATCTAGGCGGCGGGACTTTCGATGTACTCTATAGAGTCTCAGATAGATGTACTCGGCCTTCTCATATCGCTTCTGGCTGATGTAGCATTGTGCCAGTTTCTTGGCGAGTTCGATACTCTCGGAAGAGAACTTGCTAATCATTGTAATGCTGTCGATTGACTCGGCAAAGAAGGACGGCCAGGACTTCCTCAGAGTGGTCTTGATCACAGCGATAGCCTCCGACCATCGCTCTTGCTCGGTATAGATGGAAGTTAAGGATTCGCTGAGCTCAACGGTCGTGGTGGTTATCTCGGTCTCTTCGCTGGTGACGGACGATTCGAAGACCTCCCGAATTACCTTCTCTGATGACGTAGTGACTGTGGTCGTAGTCGACGTCTTTATCTCCTTTGAGGTGACGGCAATGTGCTCCTCGATCTCCTTAAAGACGGTGGAGCTTTCTTTGTGGGATGACTTGAACCAAGACCAGCATTTTTGAGAGACAGTCAGCGACAGCGAGACCAATCCGACTAGCTTCATGGCGATTGCGACGTCCTTCAGAAGAAGGATAATCGACTCAAACATCGAAACCTGGTGAACAGAGTATTCGTTCCAGCAGCAGATCAAAACAGCCGAAGCTTCCTCGAATCGCTTGTGCGTATGTAGGAAAGACGAGTACTTGAGCATGACCTCGATCTTCTTCTCGTGCCACTCGCACACTTGGATCGTGTGACAGTAGTCGGTGAGCTTCAGCCAGAGGTCTAGGTAGATCTCTTCGGCCTCGGCGAATTGCTCGCGCTTGATAAGCTCCATCGCAAGGCGAAGCAGGCTTTCGACGCGGACTATCGTCCAAGTTTCCTCGACCTCTAGTTCGAAACCCAAGAGCAGCCTGTCGAACTCATCAATCTTTTTACCATGTTCATGCTTCTTAAGGTAGACATCAATTCGCCTGTCCATCGACTCGCCCCTGCCGAGACGGCTGTCCTGGCTGGCGTCGTTAATCTCTTGAATCTTCACTTGAATCTCGGAGACTTTCTTTTCTTCGGATATGGAGCGGTAAAGAGTGACGAGTGCCCCGTAGATCTCGAGCACTTCTTTAGACGACGCACCGTAACGGTAAGTGTAGGAAGAGACCAACGTGAGCAAGATCTCTTCCCTATACGTCATGATCTCCGTGCGGTTCTTTGATACGAGAGTCTCTGAGATGCGAAGCAAGGTATTGCAGCAAGTGATGACCAGTTCCGACTGCACACCAAGCACCACTTTGCCGATCTTGACCACACGGGCATACCACTCCACTGCTTCATGGTGGCGAGACAGGACAGTCTCGTAGAAGATGGCGCAGATTATGGCCGACTGAAGCACGCCGGGGTGCTCAGGACCGAACAACGCCTCACGAACGCGAAAGGCGATGGTAAGTAGCTCGATCGTTTCGTGGGGGAACGACTGGGACTTCCAGCAACCAGCTTCCAGCAATGCAAAAGTGACTGAAGTCGGGAAGACAGAGGCAACCTCCTTGGGAAGCTGAAGGTCCCCTTGAACCTTGTACAAGGATGAGAGCTTGAAGTGGATAGTCCAGTATCGGACCGCATACTCGAGAAGACGATGAGAAGCAATCTTTCTTTCGACCTCTGCATGACTCAGGAGATCTAAACGGGGCTCACTATCCCTCTCTCGAAGGTGTCGTTTAGCGCTGGCAAATAATCGCATCAAGAAGTCCTTGTGTCTTTCCTTAAGGTGTAGAGACACATTTGAGTTATCAGGTATAGAAAGGATCGCTCGCTCAACTGCATTGTGCCGAATCGCTATGAGACCCTCGGCACTGACCGTGAAAGCACTGAGTGATCTCAATATGGAGCTCAGCTTGACCGTCTCCTCGAAGTCGGTGCCCATGGAGTTTGCCCGCAGGAGCTGCTCAATCTCCACTAGGCTCAGGGGTCTTTGAGCAGCAATGAGGAATGACAATACCGCCTTGCTATGTGAGTCCAGCTTGGCTGCCGCAAGGAGTCTCTGGACGTGGTCGGCCACGGTGCCGCGGGATTTGGTGAGAAGCTCGACAGCTTTACCAAGATTCGCTTGTGTATCCTGAATAAGCAGGTATTGTACGCAGAGATATGCAATTAGCATCGAGCCATCGGAAGCCTCGACGACATTATCAATGATACTGTCCTGCTCAGCGTAGTCTCTGTGAACGAAATGGGGGTGGCGAGAAAGGCCCTGGTGGATGATCGTTTGGATGTCGTCCGAGATGTTGTCTAAGGATAGCTCAACCTTCTCTCCTATCGATAGCTCCAAGGGCTGGGAGAATTGGATCACCCGGACTCCTGGGATATCATGTGCCAACTCATTGAGTTTAGTGGCCACTCGTTTAGCAGCAGGCTTGAGGCCCGGCATTTCGTCGAGGCCATCAACAATGATAGCTAGCATTTCGCCGTCATTGTCAGTGTGGCCAATGCTAACAACGTCTAGCGCATCTCTGAACGCTTCCCACAGTCTGTCTTCCTGATCCTCGGCAGTCGACAGAGTGGTTGAATCCGCGTGGGCTTGTAAGATAGCGTTAAACAGACCGACGTCACCAATTCGTAGAGACAGTAACTGGTATAGAAAGGTCTTCAACATGGCGAGGCACGTCGCCTGAGCTGCAATGTTTGGATCTACCGTCCGGTAAGTCAAGGACTCCCTCTTAGGGGACCCACGAAGGGTAACAACTCACCGTAGAAGAAGCTCAAGGTGGACAGCTCCCGACCAAACACCGGTCTTTGGAGCCGGTTCACAACCCAATTGGCCAGAGTCGTCTTGCCTGAACCAGACTTGCCTTCAACAACCAGAACCTTCTCGTTGTTCTTGAAAAATTGGTTCAGGTGGGGCTGAAACCAAGTACAGGTGTATTCTTCTGGAAGACTAGTCAAGTTGATGCGGTTCGAAGCTAGGAACGCAAGAACTGAGTCTTGCGGTGCCAACCATTTACGCAGAAGGTCAAAATCGCCGTCGTCGTCGTATCCATGTGAGCGGAGCTTGGATGTCCACATCTCATGAGCGCAGCGCTCGACTCGGGACCGAAAGCTCTCTATCGGTCCACTGAAAGCCGCGTAGATGTCAAGATGGGCGGATTGTCGGCCGCTATGAACGGCTGAATAGAATGCTATGGCGACACCAGCCACGATACCAAGCAGTTCCGAGAACGCCCGGCCGATATTCTCCATAATGGATGGGACCAATGCGAGGCCATGCTCAGCCTTCAGCAAAGGAGAGAGTTCAAGTCCGAACTGATAGAATAGGTTGAACGCGGTTTCTAGTGCGACCGCATTCTCGTGACCGAGCTTCTCGCCGGTCAATGATTCCATTCACGTGAAATTAAAAGGACAGAGAGACAACTTACCTCTAGCAGAAGTAGGCACTGGCCGTACACTAGATGCGAAGCAGCTCCACATTCTGGGGTGAACGATTCAATGGCATCCCGCAATCGGTTGACTTGAAGCGCGAAGTATTGCGCGGCAATAAGAACTCGATCCCATGAACCACCCTTGTGCGGCAGTCTCGTGATACGCTCATTGCGAATCCATTCCAAGAGACGGGCATGAGACGTATCAAAGGCGTAATGGTCGACACCCGCACCGAGGTCCTGTCGACACCGTTGACGAATGGAGGCATATTGCTCCCTCACCGAGTTGATAGTAGTCACATTACCATTTGAGCCTCGGGAAACGTTCACACGTTTGCCGTAAGAGGTAGTCCGCTTGTTGGCACGGATACCGCCGAACGACGGCGACGGTGAGAGCGCGGGTGACAGCGAGAGGCTCGCAGCCAAGTCATCTACCCGAGGTGCATTATCCGAGGGTGGGCTTGTCTCTGCATCGTGAGCCATAGGCTGAACTAGAGGTTCCGGGGCAAGTTTGTTTAGCTTCGGGCGTGACTCCCCTTGACCTGGTAAGGAAGCACACATTAGTTAATAGTTAAATCCCAATTGCAAGAGGAAGGCTCATACTGGACGGGGTATTCAACAGTCCCATCATTGTGCCAAAGCACGAGAAACAGCAACAGCAACGACGGTGACGATGGTTCAGCTTGGGCAACAGGAGACCCAAAAAACCATAGTTTAACTCAAGAGACCTTTTTTATTCCGTCCTACCACAACTGACGTGGGGTTTTTGTAATCAGACGTGGTAGGCTTCCCCTTAACGAGCTATGCAATCTAGAATTCGGCTTTCAAACAAAACGGCGTCGCCGACTCTGGGCCTCGGGGACCATCTCAGCTCGTCTCTCGCCAAAACCAAATTCTGCATTACTGTTGCTTCCTGGTGGCTTGACATACTCTGCCTGAGACCTGGATGGCGAGAGGTAAAAGCCAAGTCCTTCGCCGGTTGAGGCGTAGTATTGCATGCCAATGTCGCACTCCAGTGGCCCCTTCGGAATAGAGCATTGCTTGTTTAGGCATAGGCCTCAGTCAGGAGAGAGCTGAAAGTTGAGTCCGGAAAAAGGAGGGGCCAGGATCGATTGGCTGAGGGCTCATCTTCACCGGCTCGGCAACAGCCATATGGGGTGGCACACAGGTAAGGACCTATCTGCATTCTCGCTCGTATAGTTCGAGTCGTCAGCGCTGAACATACATGTGCGTCTCTATCACGCGTGGAATAGCGCAGCTATCTTGACGCATTTGATTATCGGTCAAGCGTTTCTGGCCGAAGATCATTTCCTTTGCAAGGAGCTGTTCTATGAATTAGCTCAACCACGACATAAATTGCTGCAGAGCGCAGAAGGAACGTTGCAGCGATAGCCGTGACATTAGGTTTACGAGTTCATATGATGATCACTTATCACTTGAATTGGGAGTATGATGCCTAGCATCAATTCGATGGCTCAAGTTCACCCCGATAGATTGAGGAAATTACATATAAAATGATAGCTACTTAATATGGTAGTCGCTAGGTGAAATATTAGAAAGAGCTATGCTACGTACACCTGAAAAGTTCAAGCAGTTCGGGAACTTTCAGTACCACACATTGGTGGAGAATCAGAATCAGAAAACTGTTCGGGTCGTTCCGCATCAGCCATCTCCACATCTTGCTTGTTAGATGAAAAATGACTAGTTTTTCTTTGCAGGCCTAGCACAACTAGTTAGAAAAGGCGTCCATGCTATACAAAGCTTTCACCATCTCAATGTTGCGTTTCGTCGAACCATCACTCTCGTGTCGGAAGTACGATGCATGTAAATAATACCGTTAATGAAGACATTATCGGCGTAAGAAACAGAGAGGTAATGTGACACGGCTGTGAGAACGCCTATAGCCTTTTGGTTGGAGTCCTAAGTACGGGATTGAGCATGTATCTACTGGGATGCAATATTCAGGTAGCTATTCACGGGCTGGAAGGCCATGCTCTTGCTTCAAATCCACTATCTATTAGGTACTACGTAAAGGCCGCGACACTTGAGCGGAGTCCGGGATTTATGACGGAGTTAGTGCCTATTGAGGCATCAACAGAGCTTCCACGGCGTTTCTTCTTATGCGCTCACAAGACGCCAAATTACGACCGACTGATCTAGACACCCACTCGTCCGGTGCTGCCGGCAATGAACAAGCCTTTCCCTGAGTTTGTCACCTCTTCAATGCTTTAGCAAAGAACATGAAGAGGGGCTTTTAAGGATATGCCGATATAAGCGGGAACGCCGACTCCGGCCTTGATATTCAGGTCGGCTTATTACCTTCCCCTGCAATTTACGGGCAGGCTTACTTCGGACGTTCGGTCCGCGAGAAAACCACGAAGTTCGTGACCTCTTCGCCAAGGAGGCCAGACATTATATTCTCCGATGCTGGTCGACAGGAATGGAAGGTATTATTCGGTCCGAACAGCAAGAGACAAGACGGAGATTTTAACGCAGACCGCTACCTCAGAAATACAACACGGCCAGGAGATACGTAGTCACGCATGAAGTGGCGTGCACTACTCCATCAGGCGCACGATAGTAAGGCTGCGCTTTCCTCTTGTCGGGCCCCCCTCCCTCCATCTGAGTCTACCGAACCTTCAGGAGTACCCGGGTTTTACCTTGAGGCAGTGTATTACTTGGCATCCGAGATCATGTTTTCCAGGTAAACCGGACTCCTATAACGCTCATAGGCCGTCCGCATTTCGAAGAGGCCCAGATACTCGGTAGCGAGTCTCTAATCACACAGACAACGGTGACACCAAGCCCGGCGACGTGGTTTCCTCATGGGGAAGTTCCGGGGTAAGTTGATACGTCTATGATCACGTAGAGAGCTGTAGAAACTGGAGGTTCACGGTTCGATGGCATCGTCATCGCTCGTATTGGCATGGGCTGTTCGGGAAAAAGCTCCCTGATCGAGCTTCATACAGGCCACTCAGTCGAGATAGGCTATGATTACGGGTCATGTGAGTATCGTGGTTGGAACACATTTTAGTTCCACGAGAGATTATAGCCGTTCGGTCGATAGGATGCAGGATGTCGGCACCTATACGTTCAACTATCCCGAGTATACCAAAGGCTGGATGTTCCTTGGTGATACCCCCGGCTTCGATGAGACACATCGGAGTGACGCCGAAGTCCTGCGCACACTCACTGCATGGTGTCAGCTACATATTCAAATAACAAGATGCTTTCCAAGATCATGCATCTGCACAGAATTAGCCAGCGTCACATGCAAGGGAGCGCAAAGATTAACCCATCGATGTTCAGTAAACTTTGTGGAGACGATGCGTAGGGAAAGCTCTTCTAGTTACAGCGATGTGGAATATCACCGAAACAGAGGCGGCGGGACACAGGGGAAAGCAGCTCCGGGAAAAGAACGTATATTGGGGCTACATGATGCTTAAGTTAGACGCCCAAACTGCCCCCTGATCCTCTGAAAGCATCGTCCTGTATTATTCCCTCCGCCACGATAACACCCACGGTTCGGCTCCCAGGCAAATATTGTCACAGACATCCAAGTGGAAATGGTCAAAAACCATATGTCACTAAGCTAAACCAGCAGTCGGGCAAGATGTCGAAGCCATTCTCGCGGAGCAGAATGCCAAGTACATTAAAGAGCTGGAAAACATACGAGCTGATATGAGGGAAGCTCTCCAAAAGAAAGACGAGGAAATGGCAGAGGCCCTGCGTGAGCTAGGCTGGAGCATAAACGCGATTTTGCGCTGTCGAGTATCTTGAACCATCACGTCCCTGTCGAGTCAATTTGCTGGTGTTGCAAACCCGGTAACGTCTACACCTTTCTGTGAAAAGTTTGGAAAGTTCCTAATGGGGTATTTCATGCTGTAGGACAGTTTGTTGGTATTTCTCCTGCGTACAATTAGGCGCTTAGAAGCCAACAACGGCTTCGGACCGCCGAGGAGGAACTATGCGAAGCGAAATACGGCGAACTGAAGACGAAGCTGGGGAGGGATACCGCCCACCAACCACTACAGCCCGGAGGCCGATATCAGGTTACCAGGCTGGAACTAGATAGGTACCACTCGAGCGATCTTCATTCGGCTTCACCACGTTCAGTGCCAGGATCTCCTTCATAACTTTCATCCCCTCAACGAACTAGAAGGGCCTTTCATAATGTTCAAATCGACCATGAAATTCCCCTCGGGCGTCCGGGTCCCCTAGGACCTTCAGACGGGCGTCGCTTACTTGTATCCAGGAAGTTATGCAGTAGGCTGTCCCTGGTCGGCTCCATGAGCGGTGAAGAGCTTCCGAGGCTTTGCTACCCGGAGACGTCAAGTGACCACCGTTATCCCTTGAGATTCTACACCCACAACGATAGGGTCGCCTTCAAGGGTTGGAAAGTGTCTGCCTACAATTTCTTCTGCGCCGAAGCCTTAGTCTATACAGGGCTCAGCTCCTATTGCAGAGAGGAACCAATCTAGCCACATCTCCCGACTTCAACAAGTTCGTCGTTTTGCCGCAAGACGAAGGACTGATTTCCGAGACAGAATCTGAGGCCATATTCAGGGAAGTATTATCTAAGGTCAGAACTGATGAGTTTCCCGCAGACTTCGCCTACCTCGTATTACTCGTCGAGGGTTCGTAGGTGCAGTACTTTGAGACCGCAGCGTAGACCTTGCTCGAAATATTGGACTTGAGGGATGATGGACACCACAATGTTGGTAAAGGCGCTCCACGCGTAATTACGTTCGCCAACGGCCAGTCTCCGGGTAAGTCTGCAAGACTCCGGCCACTTGGGGCAGTGATATTGTGTGGTTGACACCTCGGTCGCCAGATTGCCGCAATGACTCGCAACAACCATGGACGGCGAAGCAGAATACGTCTGCTCAAGGCCACGGGGATGGCAGGCTCTTAGTGGCAACGTCACGGTGTCGGGCGTCTGGAACCTTCGAGTTGACGATATGGGAGGTGCATCGGGTCAGATTATAGGCATTCTGCATGATGGGAGGGTTACGGAGCATGAGAAAAGCTTTTCCCCAAATGACAATCGAGTGGTTATATGGACAGGCGATACATGTTGCATCTACGACATACATGCAAATGAAGTTATCTCGCGCTATTGTTTTTAAACGCTGGCATCATCAGGAACCCCTTTCCACTACTCGCAATACGAACACAACCAGTCATATCAAACCAACCGAATCACGATGGTCAAATTTATCACTCCAGCGATCCGTCAAGTAGAAATAAGCACATGAAAACAAATCCTTACATAACTTAATGCACAGGCCGTGACGAAGCCGTAGAACTCAAGATTGTGCTTCGTTATACCGCCCACCATGCCCGCGATTCCGCATCTGCTAGACGACGCTACGAACGCTACTTACACGCGTGGACATAAGCTACTTCAAAACAAGAAACCCGGGATCTGCCAGTAGGAGAGACCACACACAAACTAAGCCCTACAACCACTCTTCTCGCTTAAGAGAAATGCTTGAACGTCTCCTCGATCTGCTGTTTGTAGTGCTCCTTCAACGCGCGGCGGTTCACCTTCTGCGTAGCCGTGACGAGACCCTGCCAGGACATATTAGTTACCCTGTTCAGAAGGCCAAAGCCAGTAAACAGAAAAAAAGGGACACAAAGAGCGCTTACGTTAACTGGGGTCCACTCATCATCGACGAGGGCGACACCGCTGATGATCTCGAGGCCCGTGAGCCCGGCCTTCTTGCCGACGGCGACCAGATCCTTGAAGACGGCGTCGCGGACCTTGTCGTGGGCGTGTATGCTGTGGGCGTTGCCGTCGACGCCGAGGCTCTTGGCGAGGTCGGCGAGAGGTTTCTCGTTGGGGCTGACGACGGCGATGGCGCGCGGGTGTGCGCTGTCGCCGTAGACCATGATGTTGTTGACGTAGGCGCTGCCGCGGTAGATGGCCTCGAGCTTTTCGAGCGCGATGTACTCGCCGCCCAGCATCTTGACGAGGTTCTTGACGCGGTCGATAATCTTGAGGTGGCCGTTGGCGTCGATCTCGCCGATGTCCCCTGTCTTGAACCAGCCGTCAGGCGTGAAGGCGCTGGCCGTCTCCTCGGGGTTGTTGTAGTACTCCTTGGCGACGGGCGGGCCGCGCAGTAGGATCTCGCCCTGCGGTGGCTGGGTGTCCGCGCTGTAGCCGATGTCGGGCAGGCCGACCAGCTTGACCTCCAGCGCCGGCGGAGCGGGTCCGATCGCGTTTGGCGTCCACTGCAGTGGGTTGCCTAGCGCGCCCGTCGCGCACGTTTCCGTTAAGCCGTAGCCAGTGATCATGGGCGCGAGCACCAGACTGACGAACCTGAGCGTACCCTCGGAGATGCCACTACCCCCGTTGAAGAGGAACCGCAGTCGCCCGCCGGTCATCCCACGCACCTTGTTGAACACGATGGCGTCCAAGATGCCGGTACCCGGTAACCCCATGGACACCATGTAGGACTTCAGGCTGTAGGCCCCCCAGAACAGCTTCTTGGTTAGCGCACCGCCCGAATTCACGCGCGCCTCGACACCTTTCCTAATCGTCTCCCAGATCTGGGGAACGCCAGCCATAACGGTAGGCGCCAGCTCGCGCATGTCGCCGGCGCAGTTCTTCATGGAAGTATCGGCCAACGTACGCGGCGAGCCATATCCCAGCGTACCGCCAATAAGTATGACGAGGTTTTCCAATGCCATCTCTAGGATATGAGCGAGGGGTAGATATGCGAGGACCACCTCGCGAGAAGAGACGGCCTCCTCGACGCTCGTATACAGGGCAGTAACACCCGCGATGAGGCCCTCGTGCGTGATGGGCACGCCCTTAGGCGTGCCGGAGGAACCTGATGTGTACATAATGCAGCAGAGATCGCTCGGCTGCGGCGGGACGGGCGGCACAGGGTTGGCCTCGCCGAGTTTGAGGAGCTCGGTGACGGAAAGGACCGTCAGCTGCGGATGTGAGGATTTGAAGGCGGACAACTCTTCGTCAGAGATGGGGAGGGTGGTCGAGTCGTTGTAGATGAGAAATTTGACGTCTTGGGCGTTCTTTAGCGGCTTGTTGGCGGTCTTCAGTAGATGGGGATCGGTGTACATGGCCTTCGCGTTGGTCTGCGTGAGGGAATACTCGACGGCATCGGGGCCCAGGGTATCATAGGCAGTTGCAATTGTAATGGACTGTGAAGAGCAGCCATGGTGCATGAATTGCCAGTTGGGACTTGTGGTGGCGAAGATGTGCAGTCTATCAGCCGGTTCCAAACCCAGCTTCCTCAAACCGGCGCCTATACTCAAGGCGCGCTTCTCGAATTCCTTATGTGTGATGAACTCGAATGGAGACAGTTCAAAGTATGTCCACTCCTTCTCAACCTCCTTCTTCACGCCGTCGATGATCTTGGGAACTTTCTTCTTCTCGGTGTGCGTCCGGATGAGCTTCCGGCTGCCTATGGCCTTGTTGTCGCCATACTTCTTGGCGCTGTTGGTGAGGATTTCGAAGAGAGTTCCAATGTCGGGTTCAGGTCGGGTAATGAGACCGTCCTTGGCCTTGAAATGTCTGTAGGGCTTTGTCTCGCCGTCGACCTTTGGTGCATCGGACACCTCGACCATGAATGGCGGCTTCTGCACCATGCGCAACGGCGTGACGCCCTCAAATTGTGTCGCAAGGGCCATTATGATTATTCTAACTCGTGCGTCTGCGGCGTAAAGGGGGTATCAAGTAGAGTCCTTAGTAAAGGAAGATGGTGCTATTATGTAGCCTTCGGATGCTCAGCCGTATCGTACTAATTAACTACCTAGTAGTTAGTTAGGCGTGGTGGACTTGGGAGGGGGGTTGGCTGTTTTGAGTTCAGGCCCAGGTTGTAGTCGCAGAAATCCCGAGGTAGCTTGGCCTAAGAGCCGAAGCTGGGGGAGTTAGGGCATGCAAAGTACTTACGTCACTGATCTGTGCAACTTCAGCCTTAAGCCAACGTTACCAGGGGTTGCAAGGGTGCAACTCTAAAAAGGACGCCCAGGAGACGCTAACAACAGATCCACGCTTAGCGTTGACGTCCCTATCCTGATTGGAAGCTGTCAAATGAAATGGCTCAAAAGCTTGTTCTTGAGCTCCAACACAACTTTGACGGACCGGCTGGCCATGACAAAACGACATTAAAAAGTGTAGATGGAGTATCGATATCCCATGGAATTGGTACATACAAGTAGACCTCGATGTCCACTAAATACGAACAGCTAAAGCAATCAGTGAGAGGGGAAATAATTTGACAGCGGGCCCAGGAGGGCTATTCAAGCCACTCCCCTGATACGCTCGGCCGTCCGAGCCGTGACAGCAAGGGTCCTTTCTCCCCTCTTAGCTTCCTGAGCTGACGCCGATCGCAGATGAGCCTCGGCAGAAGACAATAAAAGGATATGCCTCGGCCGCATATAGTTGTAGCATTACTTTATATGCAGCTTTCATATATCGTAGGCGGCGTTCGATGCGGCTGTCCGTAGTTTGTTAGACCCCGACTCCGCGGCATATTCACAGTTGGTCGTCAAATGACTAGCGCCACACTGATTGCGAACGACTCTTAGGTAATATTTGAGGCCAATCTTCAGCCTCTGCGAGTATAAGAAAGCTAAACTTAAGTTACAAAGGGGATGTGGTGGAAAGGACGTGTGGCAAGTCAAAACCTCCACTTCAGAACCCGATACTCCGTCGAGGAGAGGACCGCCCCGTATGCGCCAGTGCCCCAAGCTTAACAAACTTGCGACTGGTCAAGACACCTTAAGCAAGCCGCTGTTCTTCCTCCAGCTTAGGGGACTCCTTGGGAGTGTCCGCTGCGGCCACTTCAGGTTCCTCTTGCTTTTTCCCAGCCAGAGCCTCAGCGTCCTCCTTGTCATCATGTATGGCTCGGTACCTCTGAGCATCGCTTGGTCTTAGGGCCAGCTTAGTCCAAGGATTTTGGAGCCAGTCTTGGAGGTATCTCGAGTGTTTCGGCACTACTACACTCTGCATTGTGCCGTCCAGGTTCTTTTGTCGAGGCGTAACCTAGAATGATCTGGAGTTGGCAATCTAACTCGGCTGTGTCTTTGATCCTCCGGCGTTCCATGTCATCTGCGATTGCAGCGATCCTCCAGAATTCGGCCCAGAACGCGTCCTCTGTGGTCTCACGCCAGGTGTAATCTGACCAGCCCTCTCTGTTCATAGTGCGAGAAGTCCGGCGCAGCGTCGAGAGCTCCATGCGAACGGCAGGGCGCGGGCCAGCGACCAATCTATGATCCCCGTTGGTCGACGCCGTGGTCTCGTCGAGGAGCATGTTCAGCTCCGAGAGGTCACCGTGGCTGATGATCTGCGTCCGTCCTCGTTGAAGAGCAAGGAGACGCCTCAGTCCCCTTGGAGCTCGGGCAATTGCGTTGTGGAGCACGGGAACTTCTCTGAGGCGCGGATAATGTCTAGGTTGTGTTTGATATCTCGTCGGCTCTCCTGAAGTGCAATCTGGTCGACTGGCTGCGGTTTCATGCAGCGCCTCTGCAAAGTATCTGTAGCATATTAGCCCGAACGCCACCTGATGCGCCAGGTACGCAAGATCCAGGCGAATCGCTTACCCCACCAGATGAGTAACGCAATTAACATGTATGCGAGAGCTTCAGACCCGAGTTCCGGCCCGTGTGGAAGGAGTTCCAAACGTGTCTTTCCTGGGATGCATGGTATGGTATATCTTGACCGCAAGGATTTAGGACAAAAACTGACGGTCATCCATAATAGCCACTAGTTGCACGTTTCTGCACGTTTCGATGAGCAATGACTCGCCTTCTGGAATGCCCCTAAGACCAGCTGATTACGTATAATTAATCACTAAGCGCATCACCACGGAAGCTTCCACTGTTCGGGTCACCTATTCAACCCCTTAGAAGCTGAGTCCAATACGTTTCAAATGGAAGGCGAACCTGCCCTCACCCTATATTAGAATGATGGGTATAAATACTCATATCCAGTGAGGGCCTTGACCGTGAACGTTCTGATACCAGCCAAGACCCCTGTGTCCATTTACCAGACCGAAGGGGTCCTAATCCTATAGGACATTTCGAAATCTTCAGGGAACATGAAACGACAGAATGCCCTTCAGCTATATGGCCCCTATTAGCCTTCACAATATCATTCTATTGATTTTGGTAAGAACACCGCCAGTCCACGGTGTAAGTACAGACGTAATGTGTGGGGAAATCACAGGGTCTCAAGAGTGTGCAGTTCATGCCGTTGGTTGATTAATAAGGCTCGCCCTATATCATGCTGACTCTAAAGCGCTTTTGGGTGGTCCACCAATGATTCCTCAACCATGGCCACAGTAAGTTGAAGACATCGAGCTTCGTGTGAGTGTGGAATCGAAGCAATTCACAGAAGCTGGTAGTTGAAGTGCTTCTGGTGGTTGGCCTGTTTGCTGACCGCCCACTGCTTGCGAGCATGAGCCCTCTGTTCCTGCCTACGGACTCTGTCCTCCTCACGGCGGACCTCCTTCTTTTTCTGATCTGTGACCCCTAACATCCCGGTGCCACCGTTCGCTCGAGTGACGAGAGTCCCATTGCGGCCACGACCCTCCTTGTTAGCAACTTGATTGCCATCGTGCCCGTCGACATCCATGGCATTTTCCGCATCGGTTGCAGCTTCAATGGCCAGCCTCTCGCGCTCCTGAGGAGAAGGATGATTGTGAAGGTTCTGACGATAATACCTGGCCAGAGATCGGTGTCCGACTGCACGACCCGATGGCAGATGCAACTCGGTGTCATCATAGAATATCGCCCGGTGCTTGTGGGCATGTGAATGCCAACCATCTTTCTGGTGGTGATGACGCGGATCGTGAGACGAGTGATGAGGATGCTTTTCAAGTCGTTCGTACTGATGGATATGAAGGTCGACCGGCACTGACGTCAAATCCTCCGAGTCGCATGATGAAGCGGAGCTATCCGTCTCCCAGCCCTCATCTTCATCCATAATCTCATCCCCATCCTCACCAACAGCTTTAGCTGACCGTTTGGCGCCAAGTTTTGCTCCTCCATTCTCCTTCTGTTCATCGACAGATTCACCGTCCGACTCTTCAGCGTCGGAATACGTGCTCCGGAAGTCATAGAATTCGCCAATCTCGAGTTGTTCCTCTTCTGTGTCAAAGGGGATCCTGCAATGACCTGTATCGCGCATGTGTGTCTGGACTGCTTGTGCGGTTGATTTGTATTTTCCGCAATACAAGCATTCGTGGAACTCCTCGATGCGTTTTTGCAAAGCACCGATGAGGCCTTCGAGGTCAACCAAGTACTGCTTCTCTGGAATAAACATGCTGTGGATACGTTCCATGTGGACGACATTCAGAGGTACCGTCGGGGATTCGTAATTGCAGAATAGGCATGACTTGAGTGTGACGCTCGGCGCAGGGGCAGACGTAGTCGGCATGGTATCAGCAGAGTCTGCAGATACCGGGTGATCTCTCCTGTGCTCTTCCTCAGTTAAAGGGTCAGGATTCGCAGGGCGCTTGACAGGCGAGGTGGTCTCAGGACGATCCTTCAAATCGGTCTTCTGCAGGCTCTCAACGACTTCATTGAACTCATTCTCCGCCTCGGAGTCAACCTCAGCCTCAGAAGGCAAAGGATCGCCAAGAGAAAAAGTCGAGCTCATTACCGACTTGACCTCGTCATCCGCAGCACCTTCTTGTTTACGTTGTGATGCGGCCTCCCTAGCCTTGTGCTTCTGACTCGAAATATGGTTGCGGTAGGAATTTTCACTGTAGTATGTCCGCTGACAGACCTCACAGACCTGCTGGAAGCCAGCACGATCGGCCTCGGCGGTGGTGGCAGCACGGGCTTGCAGCACCTTCTCGGTGAAGACTTCGGACGATATCGGAGGTAGCGATGCTACACGACGCTTGAGGTTATACCGGCTGTAAGAAACGGTCTAGGTTAGATGCAATTTTGATTCGCCGACTGAACGTGACAGGCCAAGTCGGCAAACAGGAACGATTGACTTACTGCCAATCACTCTTCATATGACCCTTCTGAGTGTCAGCGAAGCGAAAGGCTACCTGGCAGGTATTACAAGTGAACTGGTGTGACGATGGTGCAGTATCTTGTTTGCCCAAATGGCTATTGCCCGAAGTCCGGCTGGCTGTGATCGTGGCCATGGTGACGGTTAAATCGAGAACGAGCGTAAGGGTGAATACGGTAGCGGAGGATTCGTTAAGGTGAGATCAACGGCGTCCTGAATACCCTATAGGGTAGGGAAGAAGAGGGCAAAGGCCTTGCAACTCGAGCGAATGGAAAGACGGGAAGAATTGCCAAGGAGGCGACAACGTCCTTCTATCCTCCGAAGAAACGGAGAGTACGGCGAATCGTGATTTATGAATCTAGGGCAAGTATAATTGGAAAAGAAAAAAATTCCCTAGAGTTCGGGTAACAAGACCAGACCACGGCCTAAATGTTAAGCGAAGAAGGAAAAGCCTAGATACTGGCTTCCAGTGAGGTGGGTGCGATTGCTGAGAGTCCCCTAGCAAGAAGTTCTGCTACAAGCCATACAACAATAATAGGGCAGGGCTGGATTGAAGGTAGGAACGCAGTCGAAAGTGTAGGGAATTTGCAGAAACGTCACGAGGGGTTCGTTTTATGGAGAGTTGGTGGGAGGGATTTAAATCGAATTCGTGAGTGCAATTAATTGCTTTTGGTGGCGGTTTGAGCCTTGGTGGATTTCTTCCCAAAATCTTTTCCTATAATTGGGTACTTGCAACATGGGTATATGTACCCCCCCGACTCACTGGATCCCACCCATGCAGTCATCCTGACAAAGCTACGTCAACATGGGGGGCGGCCAGAAGGGGGCAACCGCCAAAGGACCCCTCGAAAATTACTGGTATTTGGAGTTACCGTATTTGCGCTTGTACCTGCCCACTTGCCTGCGGACTACAGTACCTGCCTACCTAGGCATGCTAGGTATACATTCTTTGGGCTGCAGGACAGACACAACGCTAGCCTGAAATTGGCACAGACAGCATCATCGTAGCAATGCAACAAACATCAATGTCAAAACAAGGATATTGTATTTCATTACTACCGGTACCCAAAGAACTCGGTCCGGTTCTGTGAGACGGGATCCTTGTCTTCCATTTTCCTCTGAAAATGCTCCTCACCTTGAATTCTCACGCTAGAAGCTTTGGAAGGTTCCGTGCAATGCAGCAGTTGCTAGAAGACGCCGATCAACTGGTGTACCGGTATACGTATACCTAAGATGCGTCTAATGCAGTTCGGTAGCATTATCACTCTCATCAATCACTGTACAGTTGTTCATTGTAAGTATAGGGAATTACTAATGACGGATAGATAATAGAGTGGCGATTTGCGGTACTGATCAAATTCCTTAGCAGTACTCCGTAGTCTATGAGTCAATACCGGTACTTGCATATAAGTCTGCGGTCCCAAAATACAGTAGTGACACTTTTCTCTGGGCAAATCAAGTCCCTGGCGTGGTCTTTGGCCGGGTTCCGGTGCGGAGGGAGTGTGTGCAATACTAATCAGTTTACAAGGGTCCGGTGAATTAGAACTGGTCCGTGCACAACCGGGTCTTTACTAGATACAGCCCCGTTCCATACTAGGTAGGCTGACTGCAGGGTGTTGCATCGCCTCCATAAGGCCTTGCGAAGTTGGGGCGAGTTGGTGATGGGTATCGGCATCATTAAACATCTGGTAAATGACGATTCATTGTCTGCACATGTGTCACTGTCAGTCGAATTTTTTTGTCTTTTCTCGCTTCCCCTTGAAATTGAAACTCGGCTCTGTCTTTAGAAAAGGGGCCAAAACCTACGTAATCCCACTTATTACCATATGCACTTGCTATGTAACTAACTACTCGTATGATTAGAGGGCGTCTTCGCATGTGTTAATCCGATATCCAATCGATCAATTCGGAGCCCTTGTCTTACTTCTGTCTAGGCTCGCGTCGCCTTGTCTTGCAGTTTGCATACCCCACGATTTAGTATAGACCACCCTATCTGTCTAGCTCTGCCGACAACCTCCGAAGCAGGCCGCGATACCTAGGAGACATCCCCTTTCCTCATGACATGACGCGCAACGTCCTCGCCGATCTGTCCGAACATCATGACGAACATGGTCATGGGCATGGTCATGGTCCTGGGCACAGCGCTCTAGAAGCCGAAGTCTTAGCGGCCCTATGGGAGCAAGTTCCTTTTCCCCGACTACCCGTCGACGGCCCGCCCGACTTGAGGGATTTCGTTGTCGACATAGAAGATCCGAAAAGGGTGTACACTATTCACCGCGCGAGCCGTCGCTATTACCTCCAACTCCTAGTAGAGAGGTTCGTGGCCCAGCTACGGTATGGCTGCGGCGTTAGCGACTGCTCTACATCTTCGTGCTTCACTTGCCGGAGGCGGTTGGCTGGGAAGGCCCCGATTCGACGGTACAGCCCGACCAGCGCAAGGACTTTGGCCGTATACCTGGCCGGTCAGGATAACCCCGAAAGCCGGTTATGTCCTAACCTTCAACCTCCCACCAAGCCCAGCGATTCTGTCAAGCCGCTCACCTTCTCCGCCAAGTCTACCTCGCCCTCAGCTGAGAGCAAGCGCCGGCGCTTTAAACTTGCACATGGACATGGGCATGGACATTTGCAACACGATGCTCCAAAGGAGAAACCAAGGGGTCATTCCACCAAGCGGGCTGCCGAACGCCCTTCATCGACGTCTTATACGCCGACTACAGCCAACCTAACGCCCAATGAGATATCGCTGGATCCCGAGCGAAAGGGTGAGCCGCCAGCGAACCCTCCTATTTCCACACAAGTCCACATAAGTGAGAAGGAAGTAAGCAAGGACTACAGGTCCTTTGCAGCCAACGTCTTCGGTACGGTAGCGTTCAAGATGTTGGAATGGTTAACACCTAATACCCTGGAGGCAATCGCAGAGAAGGCTGAGGCGGCGGTCAACGGCTTAGACAGCACACAGAGCGAAACCACAGCAAATTCATCGTGTAGGGGCGATGCGGAAGATGACTTATTTGCGACATCTACGGTCTCATCATCCGACGTAAAACCACGTACGTACGGTAAAGTGTCTAGCGAAGGATATCAAGAGGATTCATTGACACTTACTTCTGGTTCAAACGGGGAACCTGGTTCAGAAGTGCGACGCAGCGGTAATTTAGAGCGCCAGCATCCTGTAGACACGCCACCCTCCCGACGCCAGCCGTCGCATTCGGGGAAAAGCTCGCATGCTCGGATACGTACGTCGTCCTTAACCAAGCCGCCAAGTAAAGGTCCTATAGAGTCGATCCCGTCTGTCCCTAGTGGTGCTGGCCTTCCATCACCTCCTACACGCTCAAATCAGCCAGAAATGGTCTCCAAGGGCTTAATACGGCCATCTAAGATAACTCGGACTGCGTCACAACTGTCGATAGATAAGGTACTGGACACCGAGTCGGACGAACAGAGTCCAGACCCTGAGAACCGGCACCTGCGTCGAGATGAATGGCAACTCCAACTAGACGGCGTCAATGGAGATGACGCCTCGAGTAGTTCAGGGATACCTCCGAGGACGCCGGAGGAGACCTTCGGTTATCAGCCTGTCGCTAACAGCATGGACTCGACTCCGGAACTGGACCATTTTCTTCCACAATCAATGTCACGCCTCAATATCCAAGCGATTGATTTTCTGTGCGATGTGCTGCAAGAAGACGCCACTTGCGAAAGCCATTTGCTGGAACCTTCAGCCATAAGCCGCAATGACTCTGCAAAGTACCGCTCTAGTCCACTGAAATCATGGAAGAGGGAGCGGAGGACTACGAAACCTTACCCCCAGAACATGAGGCTTCAATGGAAGCTTTTTGTTGAGCAAAGCATTTTCAGTGTGCTCAGCGATCCTCGTGCGGTATTGGAATCCTTTACTGGCCGTGACGGCCTGATTGACTCGCATAGTCTATGGTATTGCATGCTGCGCTTGACCAGGGCCGCCCCGAGTCTCGTGTTTGACAGTCTCTGGATCGCTCTTTCGGATCTCTTTGCCCCTCCTAAACCTTTACAATCCTCTAGGTCGCCGACGTCGAAGTTGTTTCCTCGATCGAGAAATTCCTTCACCAACGCAGAAGCTGGTTTCCTCTTGTCAATCTGCCTACATGCTCTCGTTGCCGCGGCTCCGTTGGTCACTGATTCGAGGCAACTCGTTGATATGTCACGTATCCGAGCACATGGGCTGGCGCTTACAAATGGCGGAGCTGTGGCCCGTCAGCCGACTTCTCTGTGCTTACAATATGAAGACGCATTTACGGACGACCTGGCTCTCAGACTTGCCAAGAGACTCCTCGCCGTAATCCCTGCACGGCGTCGTTTCGACTTGCTGATGGAATTCGACCAAAACTCGAAACGGGAGCAGGAGAAGGATGTTGTTGAAGTGTTTCTTGCTCACCTCGAGTCCGCGTCGCAATCTCCACTGACTGTCTCCAAAGCCGAGAGGAGCATGCATGAGAAGAGAGTGCCAATCCTCGTCCTCGATTGGGCGAGAGCGGTGATGCTCAGCGAGTGGGAGGGCAAAGCCGACGTTTCTGGAGATGGCCCTTTTGGCGGCGCTCTAGCGCTGACTGCTGCCATGTGTTCGTATTCTCCCCCCAATATTCGAAAAGCTAGGCTAACTCGTAAAACAGATAGGAAACGCCAATCTCTGCTACTAGGAGATATGTCCTTCTTCACTGAATACTTTGGTGAACGACTCGACCCAATTCAGATGCCAGTCTCATGGCTGACCTTCAACCCGGCGCAGAGGATCCATCTTTTAGATCATCCCTACCTGTTCACTCCCGCAGCTCGGGTGTCCTACTTTCGGGCTATCAACTTCTCCCATATGAGTCGCGCATATGAAGAGTCTAGCTCGTTGCAAGAGCGTATCAATGATATTGTCGAACGAACCACTCTCGTAGTAGAGCCACATCAAAGGAACCTGTTGCAAGACATGCTCAGAGTCCCTTCGTCAAAATATCTCATCTTAAGCATTGGCCGTGAGACGGTGCTCGAGGATGCTTTCGATCAACTCTGGAGGCGAGAAGAGCGCGAGCTCATGCGACCTCTGAAGGTCCATCTTGGGGAGGATACCGGCGAGGAGGGTTTCGATTCCGGGGGTGTACAGCAAGAGTTCTTTCGCCTTGCCATTGCTGAAGCTCTGAACCCGGACTACGGCGCATTCACGGTCGATGACAGAACACGCATGACGTGGTTCCAGCCTGGCTCCATCCAGCCCGAATGGAAGTTTGAACTTATCGGGCTCTTAATATCGCTAGCCGTCTACAACGGTCTCACTCTCCCGGTTACGTTTCCGAAGGCGCTCTACCAGAAACTTTTGGGCGAGCCCGTCACAGAACTCCACCATATTGCGGATGGATGGCCAGACCTTGCCAACGGCCTGACGACGCTCCTCGAATGGAACGAGAGGGACGGTGCTGTAGAGGACGTATTCGCGCTCACCTACGAGTTCAGCACGTCCATGTTCGGCCAGCCGATCTCCCGCAAGATGCAGCCCGCCTTGGAGCGAGACGGCGAGGAGGAACACTGGCCGCAATTCTCCGGCCGGCCCGACGCGGAGCCGCTGCCGGCGTCGAACCCCAGGGACGCCCCCGCCGTCACGGGCGACAACCGCAACGCGTACGTCAGCGACTACATCCGATACCTGACGACGGTGTCGGTGGAGCCGCAGTTCGCGGCGCTCGCGCGCGGGTTCCGGCGGTGCTTGCACCCCAAGGCTCTGGGCCTCCTAACTCCGGCGCTGCTGCAATCGCTCGTCGAGGGCGAGCAGCAGGACCGCGACATTGACGTGGCGGAGCTGAGGCGCGCGACGCGCTACGTGGGCTGGGACGCGTCGCACCGCGCCGTGCGCGACTTCTGGGCCGTCGTACGCCGCTTCGACCCGGCCATGCGCCGCCGCCTGCTCGAGTTCGTCACCGCCTCGGACCGCGTCCCCGTCGGCGGGCTCCGCAACATCCAGTTCGTGGTCCAGCGCAACGGCGAGGAGACCGGCGAGAGGGGACACCTCCCCACCGCCTACACCTGCTACGGCACCCTGCTGCTGCCCGAGTACCGCGACCGCGAGGTCCTGCGGGAGCGCCTGTGCATGGCGCTCGAGAACGCGCAGGGATTCGGGTTCGCTTAGGGGTGTTTCGAGACGGTGAGAAAGAAAAGGGTGAAAGATGGATTTGTGGTGGTCGGTTTGGTTCGTTTGTGTTCGGCTTTTAATAGAGTATAAAGGAGAGAGGGCCGGGGGGAGAGGAAGGCGAAGAACGTCGATCCATACCGTACATACACACGTAAGACTTGCAAGGGGAAAATAGGGGGGAATTGATATAGAGATAGGTATACACGAGCCCGAACGCGGGCACGATCCGAGATGCGAAGACGTAGGTCACGGCGGTCGTAGCGTCTCCTACCATTTGGGCGTCTACTATTATGCTGGTTTTTTGGATCGTTTATCTCGTCACGGAAAATATTTATTCTGCCTAGTGTGTCTATTATATTTATTCATGTGCACATGCATTTCTCTATTTTGGGATGCAGAAGGTAATCAACCGCTGCGGTGTGGTTTCGTCAGACGACCTCGGCGTCAGATAGATGGGAGGTGAGACGTGGGGAGCAAAGTTTGATGATGTTTCGCGGTTGATTCGGGTATAGCCTGCAAGATAAGGATTAAGTAAGCGATAGGTGGTGCGATTCAATGCACGCCATACAAATCTTTAGGGTCTTTCTAACGAAGCTCTTCATGTAGATGATGGTCTGGCTACTCTCAGGGGTCGAGCATCTCCTTGTCTATCTATGCCTCCAGCACTTTTCAACTAAAATGGAACGAGAGACCCTGAATTCCAGGCCATAGGGGGGTTAAACGGTAGTGTCATGACG
Organism: Monosporascus sp. GIB2; assembly: GCA_004155935.1. Taxonomy (NCBI): domain Eukaryota; kingdom Fungi; phylum Ascomycota; class Sordariomycetes; order Xylariales; genus Monosporascus; species Monosporascus sp. GIB2. The sequence continues at coordinate 7,421 of QJNV01000116.1, read as the reverse complement.
GTTCCCCGAGGTGGAAAGTTAAAGGTCTTTACTGAGTCGGAGTTTGAATCCTTGCTTTTAGCTCCCAACGCCATTGGATTAGGCATCCAGGTAGTATCTTTCTCTTGACTTGTTTACGGTCGTCTGACCATCTTAACGGACGAGATCCCATGCATGCGGTGCCGTCCCTATACTGCCTCTATTTATACCACATCCCCACGGCATCGCATGAATTTCACGGTTACCGCCTAACTAGATCTTAGACGAGATAAGACGGAACTAGAAGTCCTGGTCCCCTGAGCCGCTTACGATGACATTGTTGACCTTGAGGACCATGCGGCACAGCTGGGTGGCGAGCATGAGCTGCTGGCGCTTGCCGATGAGCGGGTCGATGACGAAAGCCTCCTTCATATTGTTGCTGCCCCCGCTCATGCAGTCGACGCCGAGCCTGCCGCGCGCCGAATCGCCGCCCTTGACCTGCTGGGACTTGACCTCAGCGAGCGTCGCGATCGGGTTCAGGCCGCTGTTCTCGGCGAGCGCCATGGGCACCGCGTCCAGCGCCTCGGAGAAGGCGCGCATGGCGTACTGCTCGAGCCCGGGCGTCTGCACGGCCGCGTCCTCCACCGCCAGCGAGCAGGCGATCTCGGCCGCGCCGCCGCCGTACACGACGCGGTTGTCGCGGACCAGGTTCCGGACCACGCAGAGGGCATCGTGGAGTGACCGCTTCGCCTCATCGATGATCTACGATTATGTCAGCACTCCCCGGATGAGGTCAAATCGATAAGTTGGGGGTGAGCCTTACCATCTTGTTGCTACCTCTGACGAATACTGTGACAGCTCTCGTGTTGGCGCACTCCTCGATGACGAGCATCTTCTCCCTGGTGGTACCAAACGCCATCTCCCTCACGACGCCGGCCGTTCCCAGCTTCTCGGGCTTTAAATCCTCGAATCTCGGTACTATCCTGCCGTTCGTCGCGATAGCAATCAGTTCGATCTCTGGGCCGCCTACCCATCTGACGGCGGGAAGGTTGTTTTGTAATAGTAGGTGGTTTGCCTCATCATCAAATCCCCACTGGCAGATCGCTAAGTTTGCGCCGGCATCCTTGATCTGCTGGATCATCTCGATGAACTTCTCCCGCTCGTAATTTTGTAGCTTCTTGAACTCTTCCACGGATGCGATCTCCAGCTTATGCTTCGTCTTCGGCTTCGGGGGCTCGAAGGCGCAGGTCAAGATGGCAATCTTGGCATCCCTAACTTCGGAGGGCATCTGTGGGTGGGAGAAGTCCTTGTCTACGATGACACCCTTGACCAGGATGGAATCTTCCAAGGCACCGCCAACCTTTCCGTCTACCTTAATTAACTCGAAATCAACATCTTTTCGTTCTAGGTCGGCGACGGAGAGGACGGCATCGACAGCGATGTTGGAAAACTGATCGTGGGCCTTGGAGACGATCTTGCTGCCCAGACTCGTTCGCGCTACCTTGACGAGGTTCTCCGTGTGTTCCCGGGTGAACTCGATGGTATCTGATATCCGGTCGAGCTCTGCAACCGCGATATCACAGGCCTGGTCGTAGCCATCCGCTATACGGATTGGGTGAATGCCCTTGTCTATCAGGTCGGCAGCCTGCTCGAGAAGTGCACCTGCTAAGACGACGACACCAGTTGTGCCATCGCCGATCTCGTCGTCTTGTGATTTAGAGAGTTCGACCAGCAGCTTGGCTACGTGGTTTGAGACTTCCATTTGCTGTAGGATTGTGGCTCCGTCGTTTGTGACTGTTATGTCTCCGTCGGGGGAGATGAGGATCTTGTCGAGACCTCGGGGACCCAGCGAGGTCTTGACGATGTTTGCGACGGTTCGTGCGGCGAGAATGTGATTTTTGACTGCTTCGTTACCGTACTGGCGCTTCTTCTTGCCTTGACTGCAACCATCACGGTTAGAGTTGAAGCTGCCGTCAGTGTAGGTTGGCGGTGCACTGACTCTCTCACGACGATAAAAGGCCGCCCCATCTCATCCTTCATAACCGCCGCTGTACAAGCGTCAAGTTAGCATCCAGGGGATTATAGCAAGCGGGTTCTCTTGTTCGCGCACCATTACTAAGATCAAGATCTGTGTATCGTCATGTCAGTATTGAATCTCTCATACACAAGGTGGGGCATATATGGACGCACTCATCGCCATGGTGACGACTAGGAAAGCTCCCGAGAGCACAGATGGTCAAAGAAGGGAATTATAAGTTCTCGGGAGGTTCAGTCGGGGTGATTCTAGTGAGTGGGAGAGGTTATGTTGAGCTGGGGTGCAAGGAACTGGCAGTATGTTTGTATCTTGGTGTTTCTACCTTGCAAGGCGGCTACCCAGGGCCTTGAAATTCAATGCCCGCCGCCCCCAGAAGCCCCACCAGAGCTCCCGAAATTTTTCGGTGGGGGAACAACTTGTCTCCGCACTGACCACCAAATGCAGTGGGCAGTACCTACCTTGATTACCAAACGTTCGGCGCTGGGCACATTGCAAGAGGGGGCCCCGGACGTCTCTAATCTTGGTACTTATGTACCTTGATAGCCTTGCTCCTCTTGCCGACGATGCGACGCACTACGAGCAAGCACTACGACCCCAAGCAGGAGGTCGCTTCCCATCTGGTCATCGTCGGCTCCAACGCGCATTTCTACGCGCCCCTGCATAAGCGAGACAAACCGTCCATTCTTGACGCGCTCGGGGCGATTCCCATATGATATACCGCTACTACGATACGAAGCTGATATCGGTAATTAATGCTTATGCAGGAGCTCGCGGTAATAATGGAGTCCGGCGAATAGCCGCAAGTAATTTGCAATATGCCGAACCGGGGTTTTGTCAGTCGGAACTAACGCACGAAAAAATGTTTCCGTTATACGTTCGGGTTGTCCTAAATATCATCTTGAAGGTGCTCGCCCGGATTTCGGAGTAAGGATCCCGGACGTATATTGCGGCGGCGTGTGCTGGTCCTAAGAGCTATGGCCAATATCTCGAGGATTGCGTGCTTAGCACGCCGAGTAACTTTGTACGGTCTGAAGAAGATCTGAGGTTACAGAAGAAAGTGTGGGTGAGCTTATTACCATCCTCGAGCCCATCGAGCCAGGGATAAGCGGTAACTTGTAGTATACTGTTGGTGGTCACCTCTGCGCAAAGGATAATATGGTACATGACGAAATTCATAATCCCAAGCATTAGACCCGTAGCAATGTATTAACTATTTAAGTGAGGTTCTTGATTAATCTAAAATAGGGGTGGTTATTTGGATTATTATTAGATATACAAAGTAGGAGGAAAGTTACCTAAGCCCATAGGTGATTCGGATAAGGTACTTTAAGTTGGGAAGATAGATAGTAATTAATGAACTTATTAATAACTGATTGGCTTTGGGCCTATATGTGACGGCTAGGCTAATTAACCAACTATTAAACCTAAGTCGACGGGTTTATGTTGGCAGAGTATTATGGGAATTTGAGTAATAGGGTAACAAGATAACTTAGTTACGTTTCGTAATACTAAAGGTGCTTTAGGTAACGAAATTGTATTGTAAGCTGTCGTTATTTAATTAGGAAATAACGAACGTATATATCCTTATTTATATTGCTAATTTATTTTTATTTAATTAAATGTTATTAAGTAATGTTTAAAGGTATTTAGCTGTAATTAGTAAATTGTTATTAAGTATTGTTTACGTAATTTAACCTATTTGGATTTTGTTTTTAGTTTAAAGGGACCGTTTCCGAGATTTTCCTTTTGTAGGATCGTAATACGATTTCCCTTTTTTACAAATTTTGCCTTTAAGATTTTTCTTTTTTGGTAAATATCCTTTTTCATTATGTCGGGTCGTATAGTTAAAATTCGTCGTTAGGTTTTATCTTCGACCGTTTATCTTTAGAACCTTTTTTTTATTTTTAACGAATTTAATTTTGAAGTTATGCCGTATTCCTTTTGTTTTTTTAAAGGTTAGAAATGCGAAATGATAAAAAACGTATTCAAATGTAAGATTTACATTAGGTAGGGTATTTTTTACGATAGGAACGGCGTTTTTTTTTTCCTTTTTAGAAAATATCCGTATTAAGAATTAACGATTAAAACGTAAAAAGGTATTAATAAAAAAGCGTTTTTTAAAATTATAGTAACGTTACTAACGCGAAATAAATAAGGGTATTACGCGCTTAATCCGTTTTCGGAAATAAAAGGCATTTTTTCGGTTTAAGGGTATTAAGATAATATAGCGCGAGTTGTAATTTTTGGAGAAGTTAAAAAAGTAAAAACGTCGTAAATAAGCCGATACAAAGGCTTTTATAATTATATTTGTTCCGTTTGTTAATTTGGTGGATTAGTTAGGTATCGAAAATACCGATTTATTTATTAAAAACGTTAATTAAAGTTTTATCTTTGGTAACTTTATTATTATTAGTAAAAGTTTTTCAATAAACGTTACGTATTAATAAGGTTTTTAGCAGGTTTTTATAAGGTTTTAAAATCGGGATATTTTTTTTATTTTACTAAATATTACGTAAGTTTTTTAATTTTTTCGTATGTTTAAGATTTTTTCTATTTTATATTTTTATTCGTTTTTTATTTCTATATTATTTTATTTTGTATATATTTTGATGGTATTTGCAGTTGATTTAAACAAGGATATATGGAAAATTAAGTAAAGCTTAATTTTGGGGGGTAAATTTAGTTAGTAGTTATGGTTTAAGATTTTTTTGATAATTTTATAAAAACTGATATATTTAAAATCGAGTTTTTTATTTAGTTATTTTGTTTAGATGTTTTTGGTGATTAAGTAAACCATTTTTTCCTCTGAAAAAGTTGGTTTTTTTAACCGTTTTTAATTATAGTATTTTTTTTATTTGATTACGTACGAATTTTAGTTCGGTTTTTATTTCTTGGTATAATTGCTTAAATTATTTTGAGGTAAAAATTACCTTAATATTAAGTAATTTTTTTTTTTGCGAATTTCAGTAAATTTCCGGAGTGAAACCGGAATTGGTTATGGACGGTATTATTTTAATATTTTTGTAATAATTGGTGTTATAAGTTATTTAAGTTATTACTAATTTGTAAACTTAATTGTTTTGTTTATTATTAATATAATATCGTAGGTATAGTTTTAATGTTTAATTTTGGCGTTTTATTTATCCGTTTGTTTGCGGTCGGAATGTATTAAATAATTTATGATTTAGGCCGATTTGTGTTATTAAGTTTTGCTAAAATTTAAAAGTAAACGTGGTTTTTTTATTTAAAATAATTTCGTATAGTAATTCGTATATATTGAAAATGTTTCGAAAAAAGATATATATTTTTTATTCGGCATTTATGTTTTCGTTATAAAGTGAAAAATAAGAAAATTTTATAAATCGATTAACGATTACGAAAATATTATCGTAGTATATGTTTGTAATAAAGTTTTTTGATAAAAGAAGTTTAGTAATAAAATTTATTATAATAAAGTTTTATAGTCGTTTTGCGATTAAAAACGGTTATAGCTTTTCGTAAGGTTTATGTTTTCGTATTTTTGTTTTGTTGTACATGTCGTATTGCCGTTGGATTTTTTGTATTGCATTTTTTATTTTAGGAAAAAAAATATATGTGTTAAAGGCGTTTTAGGGTTTTATGGATTTCTAGATATTTATATAAAGGATGTTTATATATTTCCCGTATTAAGTTTTTTTCATATTTTTTTGAGATTTGTATTTTATCGGGTTTTTTTGGTAAGTTATTATTGTAATGCTTAATTTTCTGATGTATATTAAGGTACGTTATTTGTATCGTTGTTATTTGGCGTAAACGTAGGTATCCGTTTTTTGTTATGTCGAATACGGCGTGGTTGATTTTGATTATTTTTTTTTTAAGATTTGGTTGTTTATTAAATATATCGGTTTTCTTATTTTCCGAATTTTTGCGATAAATAATAACAAAATTATATTCGATTAGCTTTTCGGCGTAACGAAATTATCGTATAGTAAGTTTTTTGGTCGTGGTAAATCGGGTAAGATTTTTGTAATCCGTGTAAATGTTAATTTAATATTGGTTATTTTTAAGGAAATGTTTAAATTCGCGAAACGTTTTAATAATTGCTAGAAATTTTTTGTCGGGTATAACATATCGTAATTTTGGTTTTTGCAGCTTATAGGAAAAAAAAGTAATAAGGTATAATATATTTTGATTATTTTGTTATCCGATTATTGTATTTATAGTATAATTCAAGGCGTCGGTTTTTAATTTTATTAAGCGGTTAGAATTATATATAATTAATATTAGTTAATTTGTAATGATTTTTTTAAGCTATTAAAAAGTTTTTTTTTGTTTTCGGCGTTTATTGGAAATTTTTCTTTCGTGTGAAAATATTAAAGGGAATAATTATTTAGTTAAAATTTCGAATAAATTTTTGATAATAATTAATAAATTCGAAAAAGGTTTATATTTTTTTAATTATAATAAGTTATATTTAATTAAGTATTATAGCGATTTTCTTAAGATTTATTTTGATATATCCAAAAATGATAATATGGTTTAAGTATTCGATTTTTTGTATATGAAATTAGTTTTTTTCCGCGTTAATTAACAAGTTAATATTTTGTAATAGTTATAATATTTTATGGACGTATTTTTTATGTTATTTTTTAGTTTTTGAAAAAATAAGGATATCGTCGAGGTAACAAACGACAAAAATGTCGAAATACTTTTTAAGTATATAATTAATTATACGTTAAAAGGTAATAGGTACGTTAATAAGTTTTATAAGGGTAACGAAATATTCGTAAAAGCCGTATTTCATTTGAAATGTTATTTTTTATTTATAATTTTCCTTAATTCGAATTAAGTTGTATTTATTTTTAAAGTTAAAAGTAGTAAATTATTATATTTTATGGAAGCGGTTTTTTATTTCGTTAATTAAGGATAATGGTATTCAATTTTTAATAATAATGTTATTAAGTTGTCGATAATTTATAATTAGTCGTAATTTGCCATTTTTTTGGGGTATGAAAAATATAAGGTAATTAATTGGTAATTTAAATAATCGAATTTATTTTTTCTTAAGTTAATTTTCTAGATATTTTTTAAGTACGTATAATTTTATTTTATTAAGGTTATAGATAGGGTAAAATTTAGTGGATATTTTTTTAAGGATAATTTTATGATTTTATTCGTTATATTTAAGTAATTTCGTTTTAAGTTTTTTGTTAAATAATTTTTTATATTTGTGATATTATAGTAGTACGTTAGTTAATTTTTTTAATTCCGGGCCTGGTTGTTATAGGTTGTTATTTAATTGTCGTAGTTTTGTTTTAATAATGGTAATAATGCGCCGAATTTTCCTGTAAAAAATTTTTTTTGTGTCGTTTTTTTGTAGGTGGTAAGGTTTTTGTCGTATTTTTATACCGGTATTCGTTATTATTTTCGATCGAATATTAAAATTTCG